>OW285235.1:133221866-133586851 GCA_935421215.2 Melolontha melolontha | reverse complement strand
AGAGAGAGAGAGAGAGAGAGAGAGGGGGGGGGGAGTTAAAAGTAAAACAAACATTAATCTTAAAAATTAAATGTAAGATTAAATTCATGAAAAGTAACTTATAAGTCCAGTATTTGTCCAGTATATACAGATATATCATAATTATCTGCTGTCCTTAAAATAATTATATTATTACTAATATAAAACACACATACGAAAAATCGTGAATTAGTTCAAATCTTCTTATTTAAAAAAAACTGTCAGTTAATTAATCGGTGATTTATAATATGAAACATCCGAACAAATAATAGAGACTTCTGTATGTAATTTCCAGCGGTTGCTATGCTCGTTTTTGGCCGTTCTGTGTATTATATATATATATATATTATATATATATATATATATATATATATGTATATATTGATATAGTACAGCTTATACCCACAGTACATACATAACTTAATAAATTTATATGTCCCAAGATCGTAATATCTTAAAAATAATGGTAAGAAAAACGTTAATGATTAAATAAAAAGTATGTAAAAACGATGTAAGATCAAAATTAGTTTTTTAAATCATGATGCCGAACTTATTTGAATATTTTTACTTGTTTATTTATTTTATTCGGTCATATATTTCGCGAGAAATCAAGAATTTTAAAACTAATTATGAATTAAAATATTTTTGTGCAAATAATTGTAAACAGTATTGTAAATTTGACTACTGGCTGAACCCTGTAAAAAGTATATAACTGAGATCACGTGAGAGTATTTTGGTAGAATGAAAATAGGCTGAAGGAGAAATATCCAATGTTGACATACTAAAATGATGCATATAGAAATATCCGGAAAATTATTTTATCTAAATTGACAAAATTACTTTATCTAAATTATTTGGAGTTATTGTAGAATTTTAGGAATATATTAATTAATTTTAATTAATTAAACTTCCTGTGGTAGTCAGGACAACAAAACAAAAGTTATTGACGAGGGAGATTTTTGCATGAGATGATATAGAAAACGACGATTTTTCAACGCATATTTTTAAAAATTAATTAAAATCAATTATATATACCTAATTGTATTATAAATGTCGTGTTAATGATAATAGAAAATATAGATACCTTATTGGAAGACCGACTTCGACAGAAAAAGCTTTTTTTAACAATATAACAATCATTATCAAGAATACCACTGTGTCTAAGCCAGTTAATTATTAAAGCATTGGCTTATAAGAAGAACTTAGATCCTTTTCGGAATACCAAGAAACATATAAAAGGATTAAATTAACATAACCGAGTGTATAACTTCAAGAATTGTCACGAAAGCAGTTCTACGGAAAGGATATTTTTCAGCCGTACGAGAGGTGCACCACTCTACCTTCCAGATCCCGTTTGATATTGCCAGAACTTTCATCATCTTTTACATATACAAGGCCTGAAAACTCCATACTCTTCGTATACAACAGGTACACAAGTGGAAATAGATATTCTTATTTTCTTAAAAGATATTAACTCATTTGTTGATTCATATTATAAAGTATTAAACTCACGTTATCTTGAGAGGCAAAACACCATTTTCAAACAGTTATATAATCTCTTAAATAACCTGAATTTGTTGTGTTTACTTTATGAACCATACGTGTACTGTGTAGGCAACCCAATATAATTTGAATAAGGGGTATACAAGCAACCCAACTTTGATTAATGTATGATCTAGCATATTAAGTGCATATTTATATCCTGTTGTTTGTATCTTGTAAAGAAAACAATTAATAATCATTCTAATTATATATTATTATTTTACTCTATGAAATAGTTTTTTATTTTATGTATGTATGTGCACTGTCTGAGTATCTAGAACCTACCTTAAAACCTGAGATTAAGTAGTGCTATTGTTAATTTTTTGTCTATTTAAAAATTTACGAATTGGAGCCAGTTATTCAGTTATTGTATTAAATTTTATATTCATAATTCTCTTTACCATTACATAGTATTATATCATTTTGTTACCAGCTTAGAAGGTGGTGTTTCATATCAATATATGTATATATATCAATTGATAAATTCTTGGAGTATTTACAAATACATATTATCAAAGTTAGTATGTAATTACGAAGTAAATGATGATGTAAACATTGCTGTCTGCAAATTACAAAGCAAATATATATATATATATATATATATATATATATATATATATATAAACTTAAAAGAAATTATTGACCGTACTATATATTGGTTGAATAATAAATTTAAAAACGGGCAAGCCGTCTGTCAATTAAAACTCATTTATTTTTTATCGCTATATCTCACAACAAGTTTGTTGCTTCTTCAGGGGATAAGAATGTAGAGTTAAACAAAGGTGACTCTACATTCTTATAGTGTGTTTTCAAAATCGAAATGGTGCAAACACAAGATAATCGATAAAGTACAACACACAATGAAAAGGGAAATTAAAGAAATTATTAATATTGATCAAGAAAAAAATTCAGTTAATAACAGAAGTGATATAAAAAATCTAAGCAGTATATACTATAACCTAATAATGTAACGATCTGCAATTTACCATCATAAATATATGTTATTATTATATAAATATCTAGCATATGTTATTTAAAACTTGTCATGCTGGCAGTTCCGTGACTGGACTGTCCGAGTAGGTTTTCGTGATTTTTCTTCTCATTCAAGGCGAATTCTAACAACTTAAAATCTTAAGTCGCTCCACGGGCACAGACATTATAATAACTCATGGCTTGCCAATCCCCTGTAATTGACGTCTTGCTGTCGAAAGTTCTGAGGCATGAATTATTATTATTAACCTTGAATGTATGTTTAAATATTTTAATTTTATCCATGACAACTACAGATATATAAGTTTGACATTGATACACTGTCATTTATTTGGAAAAAAAATTCTTGCAAAAAGGCACTGCGTGTCGAAACATGTAAGATTGTTTTAAATATATACATATCAAAGTAAAACAGACATTAAATCGCCGACCAATTTAATCTACTATAACATACAAAGGTCAAAAAATAATTATATATATAGGACCAAGTATATTCTAGGTTCTATTCTGAATCCTCTTGTTATGTGTTAAGCACTGTATCCAAGCTAGTGACATTTCGAAATTTAATTTAGTTCTTTATTAGACAATAGTTTATAAATAAAAAATCGAAATATATAGGTTACAGTGTTTTATAGCGATTTCCCATGACACGACAGCTACAGATTAAAGATATGATTCTCAAGTAACTTCAAGTTAAAAATATCTATGGACATATACTCAAAACTATTTTATAACTGAGCTACAAACATTTGGTGTTATAAATAACTTTACACTAACTTTAACTAATGCAGGTATTTTGTACCGCTGCAAAAAAGAAATCTCATTAAAAATAAGTCGCTTTATTGAATTAGTTGTTCAAAATGTCCACCCAATTGCTGTATACATAGTTTAGCTCTTCTTAGAATTGAGGAGATAACTCTGACAACAGTTTCAAGATCAGCACAAAAAGTTTCTGTAACATCCATAATCCTAGCAACAAGTTGTTCTGATAATCTTACTGGTCAATCAACTGCTGAACTTCTTCCAATCCAGCGGTTCGTAAAATTTTGATTAGCAAAATCTGTTACTTGTCTACCAATGTGTCGAGGTGCGTAATTGTGCTGTATCCACATTCTGTGTCGTACATTAAGAGAAACGTCATCCAGTAATGTTGGAAAGTCGTTTTCCAGGAAAGATAAATAATGAACGGCCCAAGAAATTCTTCGATTATTAACGGACCAATGAAAGGTTATGAATAATACCACACCAAATATTCACCGAAAATCTATCTCGAAAATGGGACTAGTTTGAATTTTCAAATGCCCAATATTGTGAATTCCTGGTGTTATTGATGTTGTTTCGGGTGAAGGAGGCTTTATCGCAAAACAATATTTTCAGACAAAGCCTTCGATTTCTTACTGACCAGCGACTAAATTCAAGTCTTGATGTGTAATCGCACGGTTCTAAAGCTTGTACAGGTACAAACCGAAGGTGTGTAAAGTTCTCCCTAATCTCGTGCCACCTACGTTGGATTGTTGGATATTCTTCGAACACTAGTAGAAGTTTGAGCGTCAACCATATTGTAAGTATTGTTTCTTCTTAAGCAAGTTCCTATTACACGAGACGTTTAAAAGTAAATGCAAGAAACTTGCCTATTTCTCTTAAACGTCGATGGACATTGCTAAAGGAAGTTCTACAAGGCAGTCTACAAGTGGGCAATCGCCGACGATATTCGTCAACTGCCGCTCGTCCATTTTCATTACACAGTCCATAAACATAGTGAATATCGGCGTATTCTTTATTCAAAAAATAAACATACCTTTATGAGTATTTTAATGTAACAAAGAAATAAACAAGAAAAATTAACTGTGTAGGGGTTGCACAGACACATGGACCGACCAGGGAACTTACAGGCACTCGGACCAATTACACGAAGCCGCGCACGCATGACGTCAATAGTAGGACGCCCCCTCCCGACACAGCAGCATATAACAAGAGGTAGTGCTAGGCGCACATCAGACGATCTCCAGCTCTAACCAGCGACAGACCGACTAGCTCCTGAAGATGACGAGTGCGATCTCTTTGAAACGTAGAGTAAATAGTCCTTTTCAGGACAAAACTCACACGCGGCCAAGAACTCGAGAAACGACACCTTCATCATACGTCCGCGAGAACATCAAGAGTGACATGTATATATATATATATATATATATATTAATTATCATACTGAAATAGCCATGTATATGTGACGATAAGTTGACGTTTTTATTACCCATGTATTATATTACATGGAACAAAAGTTTGTTTGTCTTTGATAGGCATCTGCTCATGTCGTGGTTATATGAAACAAGCACATAATTCCTTGCGATTATATCAAGGAGTACTAAATTATCAGGCTCTGCACTCGAAAATTTGAATGTAATCAAAACTTACGCAACACCTTATATATATATATATATATATATATATATATATATATATATATATATATATATATATATATAAATAATTGAAAAGAAATTATCGACCGTGATATATTATCAAAAATTAATTCAAATTCGGGTAAGCGGTCAATTAATTGACCGCTTACCCGAATTTTAATTAATTTTTGATATATATATATATATATATATATATATATATATATAAATATCTCTCTGTGTGTGTGTGAGATATAAGAAATGTTGCCGATGTTTAATATGTGCACACTTATATGTTTGATGTCTACGGCTTTCTATTTTCCAATTTCTAATTAGAAAAAGTTATATATTAGAAAAAATGTTTTATAGGCAATTATATGGGTATGATTCGAATTAATCTGAATCAAGTTTATCCAGGCCAGAACGTAGCCCTAACGACGCTGGGGCTACGTTGACTTCATTAACGACCCAATGAAATGAATTTTAACTATGTAAACCAGTGGCGGCTCTTTAATGAGAGCAAGTGAGCAATTGCACCCCCTGGAATTATGAAACAAAACAAACCAAGCGGCGACTAACTGTGAAAGTATTTATTTATTATGTAATCATAGTTATTGACGAGGAACGTGGCATGCTAACAACGTACATGCACCGATCGTCGTCACAGATATAATGAGCAAAGCCCAACTGTTGCTCCGTTAAGCCATTAACATTACATTGAAGGTGGGGAGAACTGTATTTTGCCCTACTTCAATGTCGTATAATACAAAGCGTCTGAGCAAGTGGTCCAGTCTGCTCACGGCCGTTGTAAAATGAATTCCGTCTCTGCTTTAGAAAACAACGCGTTTTCGCAATTAACGTATAATGAAAAAATCGCAGTAAAAAATCTTAAACAGCCGAAGCCTCAATTATGTTTAGAAAATAAACAATCTGTTAAAGGTAAAGACGTTATAAGAAAATTCAAAATGGATATTCATCAGAAAAATGACTGGATTTGTGGGTGTGAAATTAAAAATACTTTGTTTTGTTTTCCGTGTCTTTTGTTTGGTGGTGAACCGTCTTGGTCAAAGAACGGAATAAGAGACTTAATTCATCTTAGTGCTAAAATTATATATTGACTAAATATTAATATATTTAGTCTAAGAATGTTAGGAAAAAATACCATTCAGAATGTTTTAGATTCATCATATAGAAAAGCAATTCAACAACACAATGAAAAGGTAACAAAAAATAGACATGTGTTAAATTTAATAATAAATTGCATTAGATTTTGTGGCGCGTTTGAACTGGCACTTCGGGGTCATAATAAACAGCAAACGTCGAATAACAAGGGCATTTATCGGAAATTGATAAATTTTACGGCAGAATTGGATAAATCGCTCAAAGATCACATCGAAGCAGCACCGGTTTTTAAGGGATTATCAAAAACGATACAGAATGAGCTGCTTGATGCAATGTTGAACGTGTATCATGAACAAGTTGAGTTGCCAGTGAAATTAAAGCAACCGACTTCATATCTGTGATAGCTGATGAAACCACAGATGTGTCCAATCAGTTTCAGTTGGTGGTTGTTTTAAGATATATTGTGAACGCGAGACCGGTCGAAAGATTTTGGAAATTTCTTCTACCTAGTGGACATGATGCTAATTCTTTATCTGCCTCCATCCATAACAAAATTAGTTTGCTTGTTGATGACCCAGAAAAACTTATTGCACAGAGCTATGATGGGGCAGCAGTCATGAGTGGTGCTATTAACGGCGTGCAAAGACATGTCCAAGACCAGTATCCAAGGGCTAATTTTGTACATTGTTATGCACATCAGACAAATCTAATTATGTCAAATGCTACATCGAGCAGTAGTAATTGTAGATTTTTTTTTGCCAATCTGACGGGATTATGTACATTTTTCGCCACTTCACCACAACGAGCTGCAACATTGGAAGAATTCCTTCAGAGAAAAAGCTTACCTCGTTCTTCAAAAATAAGATGGAACTTCAATTCTAGGACAGTGAATACAATATATGAGCACCGAGAAGAAATAATTGAAGCTCTAGAACAAATCGAGAGAGAAGCTAATTTACAAACTACCATTCATCAAGCTGGTGCGAATTTTAGAGGAGGAAAATTTTATCTATTGGTTAACTTTCTTTCATAAAATTATGCCACATGTGGACATATTGTTTAATAAATTACAAAATGTCAATACAGATGCATTAAAAATCAAGAATAATTTAGATAATTTTGAACGCGCTATTGGAAAAATTCGAACCGAAATCGCTGAGACAGATAATCAGTTGGTTAAACAAAATGACCCAGAACTGACTCCTCGACCATCAAAGCGGCGTAGAGTAACTGATGGTAGCCAAAGAAGGAGGGAAACTAAGTGTGCGATATTATTTTGCTAGAAATAAAAACTAGATTTCGGTATACAGGGCACTTAATATTAATAAACTTAATTTCCTTTAAACAGTTCTCCTCTATTCAAAAAAAATTTCCGGAAGATTGCCTTAAAGAAGCAGTAAAATTTTATCCATGCCTCAATGAAAGCAGACTACGAACTGAATTAAGCGTTCTATATTCTAGAGAAGAATTTAGGCAAAATATAGAAGTCGGTGCTGTAGGTCTGCTAGGTCTTCTGCTGGATGGATTAAGCGACACCTTTAATGAAGTTGTTAAGCTTTTAAAAATTGTCATTACAATCCCAATGACAACGTCCGAAGCGGAACGCCAGTTTTCACGGCTGAATAGAATAAAAACTTTCCTGAGAAATACAATGAAGGAAGAGAGATTAAATGCCCTTACTATGCTATCTTGTGAAAAAGAATGTATAAATGATTTCTCAAACTTTAATGAAAAAGTGATAGAACTGTTCTGCAAGTCAAAGACACGTAAAATGGACTTCGTTTATCGTCAGATGTAATTAAACTGTGTAGTGTAATATTTACTATTCCCTCAAAACAAACTCTTCAATGAACAGTACCTGTCTGGAACAGTACGTCGGTGAAATTTATAAGGATTGGGTAAGCGTTTTTGTATTACACTTTTTAATTTTGAAATTATGCACTCCCTATATGAACCACCCCGAGCCGCCACTGATGTAAACCAATCTATTCGTAAAGTAATACATAACTATGTATAACTAACTAAATATATATATATATATATATATATATATATATATATATATAGATAATTATTTCTTGACCTTGCATATTATAGTAGATTTAGTTAGTTGGAGATTTAAATATGTTTTACTTTAATATGTATAGCAAACGCCAATTAAGTTGGCGCGAGGAGGGGTAAGTTCGTGCTGAATTAGAAGTAGTGGGGAGATTTGTATTTGGTTTTACATCAAATGTCAGATAATTATAACCTCTGAGCGTGTATCACTTTATGATCCCCTAGCAAAGACGTTATGTTCCGGCAAACGCCAATGACAAATGTATTCTGACAATTACTTGTGTAGTGGGGGTGGACGTTTTTAAAATCGGCTTCTGCGCATCCCCTTCTCGCGCCAACTTAATTGGCGCTTGCTATATGTATGTATATATTTAAAATAATTCAAATTTTACATGTTTCGACAATTACTGCCTTTTTCAAAGAATTATAAAATTTTATAATTTTTTAAATTATAATTCGGCAGTAAATTGCCGAAATATGTAAAATTTGAATTCGTTTAAATATATGCATATTAAACTAAAACATACGTTAAATCCCCGACTAACTAAATCTACTATTTATAACCCCCCCCCCACACACACACACACAACCACAGAGAGTGTTGAGAAAGCTAACATTATTTCCACCCTTCAAAATAAACACAAAATAAAAAGTTTAATTTTATTTAGAAATGCATAACAAATACGTCGCATATTAACACATAAAAATTTAATGTAAGTAGATTCATTATAGAGATGGTTGCTCTGAACCGAACCTGTTCCTTTGAACCTAGTTCGCGTGCCGGAGCAGGTGCACCTAGTTCGCATTTTCCAAAAGAGTAGATCCGATTGAAACGATTCCGAGTCGTACAATTCTGATTCCGATCGTTCAAGTCGGAGCGTCCGAGAGTTGATCTCGCAGTTGCACCTACATATTCGCATCGTATTATGTAAAAGAGTAGGTCCGCCTGAAACGAGTCCGACTAAGCGAAGCGAAATATGAGAAATAAACGACGCAACTACTCGTATATGTATAAATAAATACAACTGGCAATTGTAGTTGCTGCGATTCCGAATAATTGTATATAGCAATTGTGCAACCAAATACATTTATTTTTTAATAATTAGTATTTAGTATGATTTCTAGTCATAAGAAAAACTAAATTTTTAGCTACACAAAAAAATATATAATAAAAAGTAAAAATAATAAGAACTAATACATAAAAAATAGTTTTAATTTTTGTATTTAAATCTAAATGAAGTCATCGTTCATATTCAGGAAAACTAGTTTTTCTACTTTACTCGCACTTAACCGTGTTCTTCTTTCATTTAAAATATACCCCGCTTTAGAAAAAAGTCTCTCGCATGGAACTGAAGTAGCCATTGCACAACAAATTTCCTTTACAACGATACTTAGAATCGGGAATAAATATACACTGTCCTTCCACCACTGAAATGAATCCTGATTTCGATCAGCCATTTCACACAACTTTTGTAACACATTCTTTGGCCACATAAATTACATTTAGCAAAGTCTTTATCAACTACAGAAAAAAAATTCCATACAATACTGGTTTGCCTATTAGAACTCATTCTTAAATATTTATAAAATTTAAATTAAATTCCACAAAACTACAACCGACAACGACAATACTTATTATGCAACTAATCGAAATATATCCTATTTAGTAAAGGAAGGTAGAGAAAATACAAATAAACCAAGTGATGTGTTTATTTTAATACATCATACATTTATAGTCTTCACTTTTTTTAACAGTAACATTATGTCTCTCGACTAGACATTATATTTTTTGTATAAGAAATAGGCGATAATACTATATTTATGGTATTATTTTTGTGATTATTTTTTTGTGTATATCGTATGCACTTTAATTTTAAAAAAAATCTATAAATTGCAATCTGACACCACATTTAAAATGTAATAAGTTAACTGCTATTTGTATATCCAAGTTGTGTGCCTAAGTAAACATAAAGATTACCCTGACTGATCGGACGCAAAATATGACTCATAATCGGTCGGTGTCGGAACTGATTTGTGCACCTAGTTTGCCGCACCTAGTTCGGAACTGGACTCCGGGTAGGTGCACCTACTCCGCTCAAGGAGTAGGTTATATCATCTCTAATTCATTATAGTATCCGTATCTTACCATTTTACATTTAAATAAATTTTACAGTTTTTGAAAAGATACTATATATAGTATCGAAACGTCAAATTAAATATTGTTTTAATTACCCGTCCGCTACTCCCAAAAAATATTACTTTTATCTCGTATATATATATGTATATATAGAAGTATATAATATACACATAGATATTAATGTTAGATACAATAGCCTTACATAATATAGGATATACAAAATTTAATGATGAAAATAATCCCAGAAACAAATTAACGAAATAACAAAAATTGTAAGAAAAATATGACAAAAAAAAAAGAAAAATGAAGAACTTTATCAATTTTTAACATTAAACTATGTGCTTTTGTCGTTAGATTTCATTAATAATATGAAGCATATGTTCTCAGAAAAAGCTTTTCAAGTTACGCGACTAGTTTTCAAGGCAAAAGACTAACATAAAATTAATACACAATTTTATTTGTTGACATTAAATATTTGCTAATATTGCCATCCACTAATACATATTGATTTATTAAGTACGAGTATATCTCTTCATTTACTTTAAAAATACCAACAGTTGTATATTTATGTCATGTGAAATAAATGAATATTTAATTCTGCAATTATTAATTATCTAATTTTACTTATAATTTTCTCTGGAAATAAAGTGAATAGTGAAATATGCATTACTAAAAAATGTGTGGCATAACTATACATATGTGTATAATAATTACGTTTGTTTATATAATACGATTTAATTTTTTTTATATTTTAATAAGCTTTTCTTAATGAATAATTGCCTAACGTAAAAAGATTGTTAATGAATTTTAATTAACAGGCGTAAGAAAACCCCCACATTATTTATAATTTTTAACGCACATAAAACAACGTATTTTAGAGAGGTTCTCGCATATATAAATGGTAATTATAAAATTGATGGCGATTTGAAAGATCACGATAAATGCTACCACAATTTCAATTTATTCGGCCTTCTATTTATGACTGTTAGCAAAAATAAATGTAGTTTGTCAGTTTGCAAATATGTAAATGAGCAATTTATTCAAAAGAAAATGTATTCGAGATATTTCGTAGTTTCAGCGTTATATCACGCAAAATAAGGCTAATCAAAATGTCACTGAAACTTAAGTGTTATCTTGTTGGCTTGGCATGAAAATTCTATTAGTCAAACCCGAGTTCACTCAATCCGGTTTGTAAATCCGACGAGCTTGCTGCGACTCAACTTAAAGTCAAAGTTAGGGTTTGGTCAGCCTAACGTTTACATTTTAGAACAAGGGCTGCTGGGAATACTTCTGTTATTAATACAGCATTTTACTGGATAAAAAATTAACTGCTTAACGTGTTTATAGAAAGGTGACGTTATCATGATGGAGGATAATTCGCCGATGATATCCAGTAAACAAATTATTATCGGGTAATACTGATTTGCAAATATCGACGAAGAGCACCATCTTCACGACCGGTGGTGAACCTGGGACGTCCAGGCCGTTGACGTCGTCGCTCCTCATTATTTTCTCTCCATCTTCGCCAATATAGAGCAATTGTAGCAACACTGCGGCCTAAACGATTAGCGACATCACGAATTGATTATCCGGCTTCTCGTAAGCCGACTATTCTACCACGTTCAAATTCCGTTAATTGATGAAAATTTGCGGGTCGTCGAATAGGAGGCATTTTTTTTCCACTATGACACTAATTAAGCCTGCACGTGATACTATACTATACTATAGTGATACTTGGAAATAGTCAATTTGAAGGTCGTAATCATAAAGTTTGTTTATAAACGCTTCAAGGATATTGTTTCAATAACTTTCTCCGCCAAAGATTTCCGTCAAAAAATATTGGACCAATTTTTAAAGTACGTAAGGAGGTTTCTCAAAAATATTGATGATTGCCAGTGCTCCATAAGTCCTTCATTAGTAAAAAATGTTTTATTCAAAACTACATCATTATTAATATTGTTGTTAAATCAATGCCAATATCTAAGTCCTGTACATAATCTAGAGGAAGCAGTTCATGGTACATTTATAATTTGTAAAACAGCAGTTGAAAGTCGTTTTTAAGAACAGTATGTGTAAGCCAATGCTCTAAATTTAATTGTAGATATAGCCATTGTACAGAAATAGTCGGAACTTAGTGGACTATACTTGTTTTGCTAATACGACAATATTTTTATTTCTACAAGATCTTCTAGCTCTTGGTATGTAACTTACAAAACCTGTTTCTTGAAAACATGCTAGTATTCTATTTGAAAGGAAAGGCTGCTATATTAAAGATGTCTTCTCTACAATCATTTATAGAGTAATACCATTTTCATTGCGTTGAACATTGAAAAATTAACACTTCAATATATGTTTTTCTTATTTATGAGTAAACATTCTTCTTAAAAAATAATTAGCAACTAAATTACTTATGTAGAATAAATTGTAACTTATGACATTTAAGAAAATACATATAGTATGGATCTACTACAAACATGTATTCCACAGTCCATAGCCGTCCGACATGTAAAAACTTTTTCATCACGTGTTATTTAATTATCAGTATTAATATACACCGCGGTTAGGAAAAATGTAGACAAGCATCAGGAGAGTGATTCTATGACTACTAATTTTGAATGGACTCAAAAATATGAACATTTACAGAATAATAGCATTTTCATTGCGTTGACCATTGCAAAAATTATGCTTCAATATACACTGATGGAAAAAAGTGACCAGCACACCCTGTATATTCTGAACGTGTCAAGATAAATGCGTAGATTTAGCGGAGCTTTAAGGTTTCCTCTAGACAAGTTTGCGCAGCGAGTTTTGACTTTTCCTATAGCTGCATTTTTTACTGAGTGCCTCCGACAGCTGAAATATGTTGTCACCATGGCGACCGATACAAGAAGGGAGAAACCAGTTATTGTTAGTGTGTTGGAAGCGGGTAGTTGTAGTACTTTGTGCGCGATGGAAGGCGTTCGCGTTATCTGAGTGAGTTTGAGCGAGGAATGATTGTGGGGATGCACTGACAGGAGTATCCTTCCGTGATATCGCGCGCCGTCTCGAGGGGTCATTCTCGGCAGTGCAGCGGGCTCAGGCATGGGCATGGGAAGGGAATGCGTACTCACTACGCGAACTGTACGGGGGCGCGTTTGCTAAAAAGTGGACTGCGAGCGCGCTGTGCGTTGCAGCGGATTCCACTGACTCGCGAGCACCGCCATCCATGGCGCCACTGGGTGGAGGCTAGACATCAGCGGGTTTTCTAGTGGAGGCACATTTTGTTTTCCGACGAATCAAGATTCGAATCGAGCACTGGTGACGCGCGAATTTTGGTTCATCGGAGACGTGGTGAGCATCACGTCGAGGAGTGCATCCAACCACGCCCTATCCACCGCCAGCAGGGTATTATGGTATGGGGTGCTACTACACATGGTGGACGTACACGTTTGCTACGTATACAGCATACGATGACGGCTCGCGGCTACGTAGATGAGGTGCTACGGCCCGTTGTGCTTCCCGACGTTCGACGGCGCCCACGTCTTCTATACATGCACGACGCCCGACCGCACACTGCACATGTTGCCCAGACCTTTGTGGAAGAGAATATACGGATGCTTCCATGGCCGGCACGTTCTCCGGATCTCAATCCGATCGAACATGTCTGGGATATGATCGGTCGGAGACTTGAACGTTATCCGGCTCCGCCGGGTAACGTTGAGGAGCTATGGAGGCGAGATGAAGCAGCATGGTTGGACATCCCTCCCACTACTATACAACGATTTATTGACTCCATGCCTCGTCGTGTAGCGATGGTACGCGTCGCTCGCGGGGGATACTCTCGCTATTAATGCATCCCTTCCCAACAGGGCTGCGAGGTGAGGGTAAGTTATGCTACGTTAGTACTACTTCCATACCAAATTTCATTGCGTTAGAACCACTTCTTCAGATTATACAGGGTGTGCTCGTCACTTTTTTCCAACAGTGTATATTTTTCTTATTTATGGAAAACATTTTATTGAACAGTAACCAAAAAAACTAATTTAGTTTAAACTTTACTTATCTCTATTAAATTGAAATTTATGATCTATTACAAACATGCATGGGAAGTCCATAGCCGTTCGAGACGTAAAAAATTTTTGAACACGTGTTATTTAGTTGTCATTAGTAATATACACCGTAGCCAGAAAAATGAGAATAAGCGTCAGGCAGCCCTATGCCTGACACTTATTCGCATTTTTCTATTCACCTTGTATAATAACACAGGTCTACAGTGATTTTGATGTTTGAAAGCTGTTTGCTAATTTGTATATGTTTGGGGCCCTTATTCCAAAAAACGCCATATTTTTGCTCTATATATATATATATATATATATATATATATATATATATATATATATATATATATATATCTTAAAAATGTTAATTTATTAATATACATACCTATGACAAGAATATGTTTGTTCCATGTTAGGCATGATTTTTAAATGAATTGATTTTTATAAAATTAAATGTGATTTGGCAACACTGGTTAATATTAGATTTCTCAGCAAAGCAACAGAGTCGGCGCAGAAGCGTCACTACAACCTTGAAATCTGCTTATGTGCAGTTTGGTTGTGTTAGTCGTCGTGCTACTGTGTCCGCGCGCTTGTTGTCTTCGTTGTTGCGTATTTTAAGTGTTCTAGAACGTATAAATATGGAAAGAAGACATTGTGTGAACAATCCGAATAACTTTTGTTATATCTGTGGTAGTTATGTCGTAGTAAAGCAGAGGCAAACTATAACTTCGTTTGTGAAAAATGTTTACCACGCTTATTTTGGTGTAAAAATTGGCGACCAAGACAAGTCCTGGGCTCCTCATACTGTTTGTTCCGTTTGCGTTGAAGCATTAAGGAACTGGCAAAAAGGTAGGAAGAAATGTTTAAGCTTTGGTGTTCCTATGGTATGGCGAGAGCCTAGAAATCACGGTGATGATTGTTATTTTTGTTCGTGTAATGTTCAAGGATTCAACAGAAAAAATAAGAAACAAATTGTGTATCCCAATCTTGACTCTGCTATTCGACCAGTTCCTCATGGACCAGATGTACCGATACCTACCGCCCCAAAAGCACTAGAAAACGTCATATCGTCAGAATCAGAGGAATCTAATTGCGACCCAGATGACTCAGATTTCACACCAGATTTCAGAGAGGCCGAAGTATTTAACTAGAGCGAACTAAATTATTTAATTAGAGATTTGCACCTTCCAAAGGATGCATCCGAATTGTTAGCCTCCCGACTTCGTGAGAAACATTTACTGGCACCTGGCGTCACATCAAGCTTTTACCGGGATCGCGAAAAAGAGTTATGTCAATATTTTACTCAAGACGGACCGCTAGTGTATTGCAACAATATTCCTGACTTAATTTCAAAATTAGGAAATGTGTCGTATGTAAAAGAAGAATGGCGCCTGTTTATTGACTCAAGTAAGCGTAGTTTAAAAGGCGTTTTATTGCACAATGGTAACGAGCTGGCCTCGGTTCCCGTTGCCCATTCGGTACATTTAATGGAAACGTATGAAAATTTTTAACTTCTTTTAAAGAAAATAAACTACCAAGAACATCAGTGGATGCTTTGTGGTGACCTTAAAGTGCTGTGCATGCTACTAGGACAACAAGGAGGTTATACAAAATTTCCATGCTTTATTTGTGAGTGGGATAGTCGAGCAAGGGATAGACATTGGACTCAAATAGAATGGCCCTCTAGAACAAGCCTTACACCTGGTAGCAAAAATGTATTAAGAGACAGCTTGGTTGACCCCAAAAAAGTTTTACTGCCTACTCTCCATATCAAACTTGGCTTGATGAGGCAGTTTGTTAAAGCCCTAGACAAAAATGGACAGTGTTTTAAATATTTGTGCGAGACATTTCCAGCCTTATCCGATGCCAAGTTAAAAGAAGGTATTTTTGTTGGGCCGCAGATAAGAACATTATGCAAAGACAAGGATTTTCAAAACACAATGACCAATGTCGAGAAAAACGCCTGGGTTTCATTTAAAGAAGTAATTGAGAAGTTTCTTGGGAACTCTAAGGACGAAAACTACGAAAATATTGTTCAAAATATGTTGCAACACTTTCATCGTCTAGGTTGTAATATGAGTTTGAAAGTGCATTTCCTGTTTTCACACTTGAACTATTTTCCTCAAAATCTTGGAGCAGTTAGCTAAGAACAGGGAGAGACGTTTCACCAAGACATTAAGGAAATGGAACGGCGATACCAAGGCAGATGGAGCATAACGATGATGGCGGACTACTGCTGGATGTTAAAACGGGATATGCCCTTAAAAACATACAACCGAATGTCCGGACAACGCAGGTTTCTGGCAAAAAGACAAAGATTTCACTTAAAAAAGACTGAGTAAAGTATTTTTTTCCACTTTTTTAACTTGTATTCCACCTTTTTACTCAATAAACAAATAAATTTTTTTAGAAATATCGTTTTTTTTCATTTAATATTTGCAAAAAAAACTTACGTGATACAAATAAATGCATAGAATTTTTGAAATCAGCCTACCAAAATTATATAAAATCAGTTTTCAAAATAAAAACATCTGTCAAAAAGTTTAATTTTGTAGACCTGTGTAATTAATAACTGTCCACGAGAAAAAGTGGTGGAGTTAACTGCTCTAATTCGAGTAATATAAACTGTCACACTGTCAAATTGCTGTTTACAAAGTGTATATTTAGTTGAAGTCAAATTGTTGTTGTATAAATATAATTCAAATATCGGCAATACAAATTGAAATATGAAAAAAATTTATTAAACACGTATAAGCAAAATAAAGATATTTCTTATTCAAAGAGTATTGTCCTTCTGGCGATTTGCTAAGAGTAAACTATTTACCACTATTTTTTGTTTTCAGTTTGTTCTACTGAAGATGGCAACTTAGTTGCCAAATTATGTATTTAAAATTTAGCAAAAACTTTAGGAATTGCAAAATTAACAGTTAAAAACATACTGCCCACTTATAAAAAAAGGTTTTAGATGAAAACAGAGCCCAATGGGCAAAAAAAGGCAAAAATAATAATTAAAGAGTTTAGAATCCAAGGCTTCATGTGATATCACACACAAATTGAATTTATCAAAATAGTACGTACAAAAAATATTTACAATGAAGGATTACGATCCCATAAAGTGTCTGTAGTTCCAAATCGTGATTTAACAAAAGAGCGATTGTGTAAAACGTGTGCATGTAAGTTGTATACAAATTTCTTGACTAAGACTGATTGCGTTGCGATTTACAATGAAACATACATAGAACCCGACTTTAAACAATTATCAAATCGACAACTTTATGCTTCACATCAATCTTGATGATAAATTTAAAATTACGAAACTAGATAAATTTGCTCTATAATTTCTTGTATGGCAGACAATTTTCTCCTGAGCTTGGAAAAACTTCGCTTACCATTAATTTAAAGTCGCAATGTTTCAGCGATTTTATGACAAGATTTATCAGCAGCTCATTATACTAACAATGTTTCAGCGATTTTATTTTATGACCAGATTTATCAGCAGCTCATTATACTAAGTTATTCTGGGTTGCTATTCCGATAATAATGTTGAAATTATAATCATCCTCCAAATTGTCTGGAATTACGTCGCCAAACATTGAGCAATTATTAAACACAAATTGAAGATGACGAAAAAGGGCGGCGGATGAAAAAAAATTGAAGGAATGTGGAACGCGGTGAGTCAAACGTTGACCAAAAAGGATCCACAAATATTGAGCTACCAAAAAAAAAGGAAGGCTAAAAGAAATTTACTTCCAAACTTAATCCCCTTTACAGTATTACATATTTTTTATTAAATTGCTTAATTGTGTATTTATCAAAATTGAAATAATGTTATATTTAATCTTTAGCTGCTTAATATTTTCACATTCTGTTAACAACTTTATTTCGTAGACCAACTTTAGAATAATTATTAAGCCGGGTTTTTCTTCCAATAGCTAACAATAGTAATTCATATGAACTAAGTATATTTATACTAAAAACATAATCATATAGACAACAATTTTTTCTGTATTTTACAAGGATTCTGAAATAACTGTTTCGATAAAAAAAAATTATTATAAATTGTCCTATATGTGCATTACTATTATTGTCAATAATAAGAAATCCATGTCTCTGTTTAATATACTATTAGACATTACAAAATGTAAAATTAAATAAATATCATATATTCTTTGTCATAGATATTATTATAGTAAGCAATAAAAGTTCATCCATTCGTACGCAAATCGAGAAAGGCATAATAATCATAAATAAATACATGGCCTAATACCAATCTTGTTAATAATAGACATTACTTACTGTATAGATTATCTTCATTAGAATATAAGACTTTATCTCTACTAAATAATAGATTATACATCTACCACAAAACCAATTGCAACATAATTAATACCTAAATATTCATACACATTATCATGATTAAGACATACTTTTAGGTCAACGATAATAATCATTTTTAAAAAGGTTACCGTTAAAATGAAACTCAATGTAAATAAAATATTTAAATTATTATATTATTATTAAAAAATTAGCATACCAGACTTTACAAGTACGGAGAAGGAGAACAGTATAAGCACTGTCGATTTAAAGAAACAAGTTCGTCTCATGATAAATAATGTCTCTGCTCTAGATAATTATGATTCAGTAACAGCTGATCAACATCCTCTTCTCATTGATTAAGTCGGAAGTAGAAACACTCATATGTATATACTTATATTTTACACACAAAGTCACAACTAGCAAAAATAATCACTTCCAGAAAAAAAAATATATTAAAAAATTACAAAATAAGAACCAAAAATTGTAAGTCACGCGCGTGATCACAATCATATTAGTTTAAACAAATATTGTCTTTAAGTACATATGGTAAAACACTACATGCATACAGTCTTTCATCATTACTAGCAGATCGTTCGAACAAAACCTCACGAGCTATGAAGAGAAAGTGTACTTCTATAGACGTTGATCCCCACCAAATCGCCAACCAATTCATTTTGTTACTTTAAATTTCGATTGTCTTTTTACCACATGTCGCACATAACAAATATATAATTCTAGGCAAATATATTTATTATTTTAAATGGTTGATGGGAAAGAGCAACTGTTTATATACAATATCTACAAAGTAAATGTTGGATTTCATAAAATTTATAGGTAATATTTAAATATTATTTTTAATATACAGTGCTCTTTTTAAGATTGGCCATAAATTTCTATATGTTAATATTTCAACCACATATTTTTTCGACTTCCTGTTGTAAAAATATTTTTAATTAAAATTTAGTAGCATAAATTCCACAATAGGAACTGCCCTACATTTGCAAATTAGTGTCTAAAAAAACAAATAAAATTAAACATCCATCGCACATACCCTACTAAGAGAACAAAATGTAATTGAAATATAACATGTGAGCTATGCTCATTATTTGTTGGTGACGAATATCAAAAATGAAATAATACTAAGAAAAAGGAACCACCTCCAACACAAAAAGAAATTCAGACCACGAAACGATACGAACGAGGATAAAAACAGAGCAATTATGCGATTTATTTAAAGAAATGATTACAGAGTCATGAAAAAAAATATGTGTGACGTGCAAACGTGCAAACGTGCAAAAAAAAAACAAACAACGTGATGGATTAATAATCCAAATTAAGTTAAAAAAACTACGTGGAAGAAGTTCCTCTGTAACGAAACAGCGAAAAATTATAGCAAATATAAAGAACAAAGACTACTCGTAAAGAAAATGGTATCTAAAACAGACGAAAAATCATGGAGAGAATTAGAGAATGATAATAATGGAAATCAAAATTTATTTTATAATGTTTTGAAATATCTCAGATTCAGAAAAACAAAACACAACAAGTATTAAAAGTGTAGACGGTATTAGTCCTAGATCACTAAGATGATTTTAATTAACACTCTTACTATAGTGTAGTAAATTTTACAAGTTTTATGGAAATAATTGCTGAAAAATTAAATTTTATTAGGAAAAATTTACAAAAATTAATTCAATATTTTGTAACATAGTAACATTAAATAACATAAGAAATGAAGCTTTTTTTTAATTCTGAAGCGCATAATCATTCCCACGGTGTTCTCCACATATGACATGTTTGCATTGTAGACAGTAGGTAGCCGTCATGCGCCTTAAGCAACTTGGACAGCAAAAGCAAATTTTTCTTTTCTTATCTTGAGGGAGAGATTTTTCAGTTTCCTTATTCATTTTAAGTATATTTCAAATATTTTGGTGATAATTCCGATGTAAATTTTGGATAGCTAATCTGTTCCATCCATGGCTTAGCAAGTAGATGACATAAGTCGATCATAAAATTGCAACGAGAAAGCGGTTTTTGGCCAAATTTTATATTATTGTCACAATATAGCACAAACGAATTAATAATACTAGCGATATTCACCATACCATAAAAAATACATGGCCCCCATCTGCGAATTTTTCTACTGCAAGCCATATTAGAAAACATCTGATTAAATGCATCGACCCCTGATTTTATTTCATTAGAATTTAATATAATTTCTGGTTTGCCTTCATGGTTTTTCGAGATTTCTACCCGATCGTGAAGTATTGAAAGCAACAGCGCTAGCTTACCTTTCTTTGGCATGTACGACAGTAAAGTTTTCTCGTTGTTAAAACAAAACATAGTTGTATGTACGTTCCGGTGCTGTACGTCTACTAGCTGCGGAAGAATTTATTTTTTATTTTTACGTGATGTTCCAATAATTGTCAGTCTGTATGAATCTTTTAACAGTTCATCTGCCAAGCTAACCGAAGTGAACCAATTGTCCATGGTAATGTTGCGATTAGTACCATGGACAGATTTTGCAAGTTCTTTTACATAGTAATTTGCCACTGAAACCTTCTGTCCCTTTTCCTAAATAAGGGCCTAGCATCTATCATTTACTTAGATGCAGAATCGCATAGCATTACAATTTTGATTCTATATTTCGCGGGTTTATTTGGGATATACACCCTAAATGGACATCCTCCACGGAAACCCAAATGTTGCTCGTTGATCGTATGGTAAGACGATGGCGTGTAAAAACTTCTACAGGTTTACGATAAGAATATTCCATATTTTACATATATGTGTGAATGGATCATTCTGCTTTCTCTCTTGTCTTGATTCTCTTTCATCAAATCGCAGACAATTTATTAAAAACATGAGACGATCGCAACCCATGCAAGCTCTATAAAAAGAACCTGAAATGGTACTATCGAACATATGTCTGGCGTTTAGATGATTGTCTTTTTTGTAGCGGACAGAATCAGAATTCCAAACAATGTCAGCAGTTCATCTTTTGTTAGATTAGACACAGTTGCTTCACGTTTAGCGTATTTCACAGATTGTCTTGCAAGTTCTTCGTTGGTATGTTGCAGAATTATATTCAAAATGTCATGCAGAAGAAATGCGGAAAGTATTCATTCGGAGTAGTGAATGTTTTTGCTCATCCCTTCGTGCCTGGTATAAAATGAATCAAGTATCTCCTCGCTGTTGTTCTAGCGCGTTGCGGCATTTCACTAGTACACTTCTGCTTTAGAGATATTAGTGAGAGAGAAAGATTGTCTTCAAATTTTATTGAGGTCTATTAAGGTCTGCTTTTACTTTAAAATATATATATTTAAAACAACCGTACATGTTCCGGCAAATGATGCCTTTATCAAGGAATATAAAATATAAATGACAGTATATTAATGTCATACATTTGAGTTGCTATGGATAAAATTATTTAAAGATACATTCTAATTGAATAATAATAAATCATGCCTTAGTATTCTATTTTCGAATACTAAGTTGTATTTGTTGTATTTGTGGCTTTCAACGTGTTAGTTGTAACTAGATGTCATTAAAGTGTTTTGCAATAGTTAACAAAAGGTAAAATGTATTATAATTTTACAGAATCATGATTTAACGAAACGATGTAAGTTTTCGAAGCATTTTTCAATCTAAAAATGTGTTTGGAAAACGTAATTAGACTTTGACACTTTGACAATTGTATTAAATAAACTCTGTAATTTTTTATAATACAAAAGTATTTTTAATAATATATAATATTATTAAAAATGGGGTGTGAAGAACATAATACAAGTTCATATGTATTTTTGAATGTATCTTCTCCAAAGACGTAGATATGTATTTCACATTTCTACATGATTATCAATACGCCCCTGTTGGAGAAGAGACACATCAACAAAACATAACTACCTTGCTATCTCGCAGATATTATTAAGACAGAGCGTGAAGGAATATTCAGCGCTGTCTATATAATACTCGCAGAACTAGCCGGGTGTTCTTTATAGTCGGTAACCACCGTATCTATAAAAAACTGTATTATCGTGTCTTCACTACTTGTCGGCGTAAACCGAATATGTATATAACAACATAATTTGAAACATACTTGAGTAGGTAAAACCTACCAATTTTGTATAATACAAAAGTATTTTTAATAATATTTAATATTATTAAAAATGGGGTGTGAAGAACACAATACAAGTTCATATGTATTTTTGAATGTATCTTCTCCAAAGGCGTAGATACGTATTTCACATTTCTACATGATTATCAATACGCCCCTGTTGGAGAAGACACACATTCAACAAAACATAACTACCTTGTTATCTCGCAGATATTATTAAGACAGAGCGTGAAGGAATATTCAGCGCTGTCTATATAATACTCGCAGAACTAGCCGGGTGTTCTTTATAGTCGGTAACCACCATATCTATAAAAAACTGTATTATCGTGTCTTCACTACTTGTCGGCGTAAACCGAATACGTATATAACAACATAATTTGAAACATACTTGAGTAGGTAAAACCTACCAATTTTGTATAATACAAAAGTATTTTTAATAATATATAATATTATTAAAAATGGAGTGTGAAGAACACACATTCAAAAATACATATGAACTTGTATTGTGTTCTTCACACCCCATTTTTAATAATATTATATATTATTAAAAATACTTTTGTATTATACAAAATTGGTAGGTTTACCTACTCAAGTATGTTTCAAATTATGTTGTAAATAGATTAGTAATAGATTAGTCTTGTTGGTGAACGAAGTATTATTTTGTTTTGGAAATAACATTATAACCGAGATTTTTTCAGGGTTTTAAATTTGTTTTCATATTATGTGCGACTATGACGCATTAAATTTATAATTGCATTTCATAATATTAAGCAATGATTATTTAATACATATCTTAGTTTTGCGTAACTAAAATTTAATCGTAATTCAAACATTTTTGTATTTTTACATTGTTTCATTATGTTTGATGTAACAAATAAAATGATTTCATGTAACCTCATGGACCATGTAACCTGCTACTCAGCCGATGCTTTCTTGGCCACCTTACCACATTTACTTCGAATGTGACCAATCTCTCCACAATTCCAGCATCGCAATACTCTTTTGTTTGGTTTAATTTGATTTAGGACTCCACTAACTACCTGCTCCATGAACTTCTCATTTTCTTGTTTGTCAACAGTGCAGACACAAGCATGGTTTCGAGAGGCTTGCTTTGCAGTCTCAAACTCAAGCGCGTGCGCTAAAGCATCAAGGTTTTCGGTCGCTCCAACCTTAATGCTTGCTGCGTATCAATATCCCGTAGACTATCTATGAACGTCTGGATAGCTAGGTGTTGCATGAAATTATCTGGCGCCATAAGATATGCCAGTCGTACCGGACGAGCAACATCTGCCTCAAATTCTTGAAGATTCTCGCCTTTCTTTTGTGATCGATTCTTTAGTTGGTTATGGTATACTTGCTCCAAATGTGCATGGCCATATAAGCGGATATCAATATCTTATTGGTATATAAGTGATCTTCAGAGACCGGACACATCGGGTTGAAATGACGTCGTCATTACGACGGACGATATAAATAGTCTACAACATCTGTAAGTACATCACGCAGTTATTGAATGCACTATTGATCTGGCTGTTTTCATCGAGAATTGCGACGTTTTTTGTTGGATATTTACAGTTAAATTTCTGTTTTCATGGGCGTAGATTGACGCGTGTGGAGTTTTAATAATTTAGTCCATTTAGATTATATTTCGTAAAATAAATAAAGTGCTGAGGGTTAGTTTCTTGTTTTCATAGTTTTAACTGTTAATTACATCGTAATTTTTGTGATAGATCCTGTTTAATATCGTTTGATTGAATCTACTTCTCCCAATTATTTCGACGTAAGTGTGCATTGACTTTCGTTCAGTTTCAATAACTTACGCATACGTCGAGAACGGCATCGTAAAACAATGACGAGTTGGATTGACGGTCATACTGATTGTATGTCCAGTGTTAGTGATTCCAAAATTTATTGCAAAATCTGTAAAATATAGTTAAAAAATTCCATGAAATCGCACGTACAACGTTACTTAGCATCGCAAACACATGCACAGAAATTGGAACCGTTGGACTCTGACAATTTTAACGAACAACTCTGTGAAACTTTTATGGCGGCTAATATTCCATTAAATAAACTAAACAATCCCACTTTAAAAATATTTTACTAAGTGCTACACGAAAGCAGTAGAACGCATTAGAAGCCATCTTTCAAATCAGTACCTCTGGATAAGTGCCGACGAAACTGTCGATATATTAGGACGCTGTGCGGTAAATGTTGTAGCTGGTGTACTACATCCAACTGTTCCATATAACGCATATGTAATAGCAACAAAAATTATAAATACAGTTGATGCGGAAACAGTTGCTAAAACCATTAACGAGAATATTCAAAAAATACTTCATTCGGACAACAAGTACAAAGAAAAAGTACTTTTCTTTGTAAGTGACAGTGCTGCATATATGTTAGAAACAGGCAGATTAC
Source organism: Melolontha melolontha (assembly GCA_935421215.2). Classification (NCBI taxonomy): domain Eukaryota; kingdom Metazoa; phylum Arthropoda; class Insecta; order Coleoptera; family Scarabaeidae; genus Melolontha; species Melolontha melolontha. The sequence continues at coordinate 133,561,693 of OW285235.1, read as the reverse complement.
ACTGGCCTACAACAATTTTGGTGCTGGAGATTTTAGACCCGATTTTAAGTATGTCTTACATGGCGATATCAAAAATGTTACCCGTTTTCTTCTGTCAGCTCTAGTTCCCGAGAAAAAAAAAACACAATTCACGAAAAAATATATATTTTATTGACATTAAACATCAAGAAATTGTCTTTTGAGTGATTTTCTAGAATGAAACTGACTCGGGCAATCTCGCATGATTCCCCAGCAATAGTCAGCCATCATATGACTGTCCCACCTTCCTTGGTATCTATTCTCCATTATTTTTAGGTCTTGGTGGAAACGTTCCCCTTGTTCTTCGCTTAGATCTCCTAAATTGTGTTGGAAATGATGTAGATGACTATTGAGTGTAATTTTATACTCATATTACAGCCTAAATCTTTGAATCGCACCAGCATTTCCTCTACTAGTTCTACATAGTTGTCAGCCTTATGATTTCCGAGAAAATTTTGTGCAACTACCACAAAAGATTGCCAGGCAAGCCTCTCCACATCATTCATACAAGTCTCAAAATTAGTTGTGTCATTCATCAATTTACGTATTTGAGGTCCATCAAAGATACCTGCTTTTAGTTTTTCAGTACTTAAACCAGGAAATTTGTGAGAAATAAACTGAAAACATTGACCATTTCTATCGAGAGCCTTAACAAATTGCTTCATTAGCCCTAATTTTATATGCTACGGCGGAAGAATGATTTTTTCGCTTGAAACTAAGGGTTCATTTATAACATTTCCTTCCCCAACAACAAGAGCATCTCTCACAGGCCAATTTTTTGCAGTCCAATGACGTGATTTAGCTCGACTGTCCCAGAGACAAATAAAACATGGGTATTTAGTGACGCTAGTAACTCAGCACGTTCCTTCGAAAAATCTAAGTCTCTGATGAGGTCACTAAGCTCATTCTGCGAAAATGGCTTAGGATCTGATGTTATTCCGCAGTATTGAAAGTCATCATCTACTTGGGAAGAAATAGGTATTTCAGCTTCATCCTCCTGAGATTGCTGCACTACCTGGTGAAAAGTTGGTATTGGAACATTTTCTGAATGAGGAACAGGTCTTTGTACTGAAGAAATATTGGGGTATTTCCATTTATGGCGATTGTTTTTGTTTATGCCCACTATATTAATCATACAAAAGTAACAGTCGTCATAATGATTTTTTTGTTCTCGCCATATCATAGGCACTCCAAACTTCAAAGACTTACGTTTCCCTCTCTCCCATTGTCGCAAATGTTCAACGCATATTTTACAAACACTATGAGGCACCCACACTTTATCTTGGTGTAGAATTTCAATACCGAAGTAAGCAAAATACAAACGACGCACTGTGTTTGTAATCGATTTACGCTGATTTTTCAGTATGTATTCACCACAAACATAACAAAATATATCAGGATCGTTAACACAACGTCTGGACGTACTAGCCATAATGAAATAGTAACACAAACTTTATCGATGATATTGTAATAATGACTAGTTACGAACAAGACCGACAACAATTCACAATGAGGGTAGTAGGTAAACTAGAGCTGATGAGTTAAAATGACGTATGTCAATATACTGTACATTACCTACTTTATCGACTATTCAAACAAACAGAGATGCACCAAATTTTTTTTTTTTTTTGTAGGCCTATGTTATTAAAGGAAACATATCCTAATATGCTGCGTATTACTTGTGTAGCACATGCTCTCCACAGAATCTGTGAATATATCAGAGACACTTTTCCAGAAGTTGATAGACTTGTATTCGCTTTTACAAAAGTTTTCAGAAAAACACCATTGAGAGTAGGTCTTCACAGGGAAAAACTTCCATCTTTGCCACTGCCTTACTCTCCAGTAATAACTAGATGGGGGACATGGTTGGAAACTACTAGTTTTTCTGCAGAGAATTTTGATAGTTTTCAAAATTTCGTTGCATGCTTAAATGACGATGCTCGGAGTATTTCTCAGTGCAAGGAACTAACACAAATTCCACTTTTAAAAAGTCAGTTGTACTTTCTTCAGGAACACTTTGGAAATTTGCCAAAACTAATTTTTTATCACTTATTTTGAAAATCGAAATCTCAAATTAAATTATGGTTTAACGACATTAGATGTGGCTATTAATAATTTTAAAAGTATTCCAAGTGCTTGGTAATTTTAGTTGTCTTACCTCTGTGTCTCCCCACTCCCCTGGGCTGAGACAGTTTCAGGAGCCGAGTGGGCCGTTGGACGTTGGCAGAAACGGGAGGGTGACAATCTCAGTCGCCCGAAACCGGGTCCGTTCCGTTTGTTTTCCTTTTTTCTTTTTTGGCAAGCAAGACCCAGCAGGTGCAGCCTTCGATCACAAAAGAAAACAAAAATAATCCGATCAATGTCCGGAACAAAAAGAATGAACGTTAAGCAACCACAAAGCTGCCGGACTCAGCGAGACCAGGCAAAGACAAGCTTAGGAGGAAAGTATGAAGGACAAAGAACAAGAATTAATACAAGAATTTGAAGAGGAAGAGCTAGACATTCTGGCTATAACAGAGACAAAGAAGAAAGGACAAGGTATAATGGAAATAAATAACCACATGGTAATCTATAGTGGAGTACACGTAGAAACAAGAGCAATATTTTGTGTGGCTTTGTGTCACACAAAATATTCGAAGCGACACGGTCGTTCCCTAAAAATGTCTCGGGCAAAGCCCGACCACACATGTGCAAAAAATGAGTTTTGAAACAGAATAAATCGTCACTTGAAAAAGACTTAATAATAAAAATAGCCGAAACGTCGTAGAAGAAAACATTGAAATTCATTAAAGGTCGCTAAACCAATAAGACACGGCCAATAAAATAAATCAGAAATTTAATTCTTATAAACACTAAATATATATATATATATATATATATATATATATATATATATATAATATTTTCGTGACCTTGGTATGATATGGTAGACATTTATATTCTGTCATTTATATTTTATATCCTTGATAAAGACATCATTGCCGAAACATGTAGGGTTGTTTTAAATATATATACTTTGAAGTAATGAACCAGACCTTTAATCGCCGACTTATTAAGTTTACCTTATAAGTACCTTAAGTTTACCGTATATATATATATATATATATACATATATATTGTAGTAGGTCATACTCATATACAGAAGGGGCCCTAGAATTAAAAATACAGAACAATTTTTGGATTTGCAATGTTAATTTAGAACATAAGATATGGTTGGAACTGCATTTTTCACATGTCATATCAATAAAGTTAATTCCGCGTTTTTAATTGCTCAAATTTGAATCACGTGCTTATTTATTTTCTTGTAGTCATTTGCTTAAGTCATTTTCATCAACATTATTATTTTACCGAATATTTTTAACTTAATTGGTTGAATATATTTTTGACACATACTATGGATATAGCTGTACCTTGTTTGAATTGTATACGGCGGGAAATATCCCAATTGTAAACAGGTATCAAGCGAAATATTGAACATTTCAAAAACAGTTTTGTCTATCATAAAATTAAAACTATAATTTCTGTAAAATATCCAAACGATTAGTTATAGTAAATTATTTCATTTATAAACATTAATAACGAGATTAAATAAATACAAACAAGAATTACGAATAAGATGCCTGGATAAAAAAAAACAACCGAGAGTTAGCGTGGGTAATTAAAAATGTTTGCACGCGTCGACATATTTAAAAAAGTGTGTTCCTGAAATTTAGTGAAAAGTAGTAAATAAAGTATTATAATCTCACCACAAAATATATCCTACGTATCTCATACCTACAAAGCAACGATCGACGAAATTTCCACAACCTAGAACCTTTCTGGTCGTTTTAAAACGAAATTCCAAATTCCATTCACCGGGGGACGCTACCTGCATATTTACCCATACCAAGAGACGATACCTGAATAATTCCACAACCAGAACCTTTATCCTGAGTATAGGAATCCAAAACACCCTCCGAACATCCTGTATCCTCCGTCAAACCAACTTGAGTATTTATTTATTTACATTTCCTAAAATATTGAAATTTTTATTTTAATTTGAACATAATCGTTGATATTATTATATGTATACCAACTATGTTAATACTTAATTAGTATACCTCTAAAACTGAAAAATACAGTTCCCTTGCGTCATAATTTTAGTAACTTTAATTAAATTTAAATGCATATCTCATTAAAATTAGTTAACCTAACTATTATGAACATATTTGATCACGTGACTATTCATAGGTTAATGCATCTTACTATCATGTTAAACACTTACCTTATTGAATAGTATTTTTCTATTAAACCATTTATTTATGCTTTTCACTCTCTTGTTTTATTTATTATACATCCAGAATCACCATATATTTAATAACTTGTTGTAACGCATACATCTATATTCTATTGGGTATCGAACTAGCACATCTACTATATTTATTAAAGTATAATTTCACTAGTATCAACACAGCTAGCCGGCATTTAGATTAAGATACACATAAGGCATTAAACAATAAGTTTTGCACTTGGAAGAGGCCTTTTAAAGTTAAGTATAAAGGTTTATATACATTTATTTATGTTCTTAATTTTATGCAAGTGACAACTGTAATATTTAAACTTAACTCCATCTTTAGGTCATATTTGTAACTACACTTGTGAATTTTTAAATTATTTTTATATCACTAAAACAATTAATTCATAACCTTTCATTTATATTTAACGTAAATTTTCATGCTCATTAATAACACCTATAAGACCTTTTAACATTTTGACGAACCAATGTGAGGCCTATTTAACATACCAGCTTCACCGTCGTTTAACATTTTGTCAGCCCAATGATGGGGCGATTGTACGTTTAACATTTTGTCAGCCCAACGATGGGGCGATTGCCGTTTAACAATATATATATATATATATATATATATATATATATATATATGAAAAAGACTGACAGGCATATCCATCCGGAATGTGCAGATACCGGTATCTCATAGTTTTTACTAATCATCAGTACACATTATCCGGGAATAGATATGACTTTTATTTCTATACTGCGTGTATATATACTAATTATGAAAAACACGATGTAAATGAGAATTAATAACTATTAAATGCGTTTTTCATAGTGTCCTTTAAGGACACTATCGAAAAACTTTCTTAGGGACGCTGTCCGTTTTTGTTCATTTTTTCACCGCTTTCGATTTGTGTTATTGATTTATGAATTTGTATTAATATAATTTTTCCTAATATGTATAATTTAATATTACTATTTATTTTAATATACATTTAAAATCCTAAATTTATTTTACATATGCATTTGGTTATGTTCCAAACGTTGGTTATTTAATTATACTCATGCGTAATACCCAGTTTTTATCGCCAAATATCCAAACAGTACATCGTTTTCATAATAATTTCTTAATAAGTTAATTTCACCGTGAACCTCCACACACACATATATATATATATATATATATATATATATATATATATATATATATATATATATATATTTGTATAATATAGTAGATTTAGATATTCGGCGCTTTAAGGTCTATTTTACTTTAATTTATATTCAAAATATTCTCTTACATGTTTCGGTAAATATTACCTTTATCAAAGAATTTATAAGTTACAGTATATTAATGCATGTCAAAGTTGTATAACTTTGACATTAATATACTGTTACCGAACCACGAGTTCAATTTTCTATAGGTTTTAACGACTTGATTAATTGTTGATTAATCATAACACTTGTTATATTTGGTGAGAGAATAGTTTCAGATCTGTCAGTTTTACAGTAAATAATTACAGTTACAGGATACTCGTCACACCAATTATTTATTTATTACAACACATATTTTGAACGTTAAATGTACTGTTTTGATATACAACTTTTGGATGGCCGCATTCAGTATGGAAAACTGACGCGTCCATTGAAACTGTTTGTCATTTTGACTGTAAAGAATTTTGTGATAGAATTATCATCGATTTGATAGCCTATTTGGCGACTTTGTTTTTGTATTTTAACCAATGAAATTAATCAAAAATGTACCATGTGACACATGAATTATATTCTCATACGTATATTCATGTTTTCACATTTCATAGATAAATGGACATATCTATATCTTAAATTACGAACAATCTCAACACTCAGGCAAAATACTTTTAAAAAGTGCTATTAAAATGCCATGAAACCTGTTATAAGTACCATCGTGCCTTTTTCATTAAACATTAACTAAAAGAGTAAATATTTCAAATTTAAAAACAGGTGTTTGGATTATGATTTTTTCATGTAATCACGTTTTACTTTTTTAATACACGGCGATTCGTTATTTTTTATTCAAGTTCGGATATTTTTTTCTATGACTAAGAAATGCTCTTCACGTATATGTGATTCATTCAATTCCGTGAATTAATCTATTTTAAACTGATACTTAAAACGTAAAGGCAGCTACGTTTAAGGTACAATTAATTAAGATTAAGACATTGCCCATCGAAAATTCTAATCTAATCGAAAACTAAAGAGAACATTAGTCTACAGCAGCCAAGAAAAATATCAAGAACCAGATTTCACATATTTACATGAAGATATGTAAATTGTAAATTTAAATTGTGCAAAAGAAATTGTTAGGTGTCCGTCTAAAAACACAATTTTCTTTAGCCCCAAGATAATTCTAAGCTTTCTACGAGTATATGCCTATACGTCTTTACATATAATATATAATCGTTCTTGAAAAGGCATCATCAATTTCAAATTCATGTGATATACGAATTTCAATTTAAACGTACTACATCATATGAGCAAGCGTCCTATAGTCACCCGATGAAACACGAAATCAGCTCTTCCAAGCATGATCTGATATATCGCGTACCATACAGGCTATAGACGCAATAGATACATTGCTAAATACTTGTCGACAAGAGTCGCAAGAAAAAAGTAAGTTTTGTTATAATAGAAGGTAATAATATTTATCACCTTATAAATTTAAAAATAATGTAGTTGAAATAAACAAATTCCATAATATAAAATATGAAATAAAAAAATGTTGGTTTGTCATGTCAGCTAAATCAAAGTTACTATATCGATGCTACTTGATTGTCATTTACGGATATGATTAATTCCTGCATATTATCTTCGATTTCATAAACTTGCCACATTTCCCCTCAAATTAAATACTTAATACAATACTATTTGAAAATAAATTAAATATAGGTATACCTTTTTTTTACATGATTAATGTAATGCTACTATTCGCATAAAATGTAATCATATTCTCTGTCTATTGAAACCAGTATATCATTTATCATTTAAATGTGATATTGATGATCCAATTTTTTTTTTTATTTAAGCCCGTACCATTTCATTTAAATTAAGAATGAAATGTAAAGAGAAAGGAAACATGTTCAAAGAACGCACAGCCTCGGAAATAGGACGGATACGTGGACGACGACCCGGCAACGAATTAGGACAAAGAGATGAAGAAACGGAAACATGCCTATATTTGTAACATGGAACATGGAAATTCCTGGAACAACAAGGATCAAGAAGTAATAGCAGAAATTACAGAGAACAATATAGACGTATGTTGGCTATCTTAAGTAAAGAAAAAGGGACATGCTTGTATACAGCGTCCGCCATATTGTTCGCACCGTATGGGAAAAACTGCTATTGTAGAGTTTCTTAAAAAAAATCGTTTTCGACCAGTTGTTTGTGTACCTATGTTTGAAAACCTAAAATAAGGTACATGAAAAGTTTTTTTCCTTATACAGCGTCAAAAAAAAAGCCTGATTCATATGGGAAACTTCTTGATAAATTGAAAAATTGTTTTGACGTTAGCCTCTGTTTCGCCTCCAATCACCAAAAAGCAAGTCATTTTCATGGCATTCTTGTTCTATCATTAAAACGAGGTTTGAAATTTTAAAATGGGTCAAAATGACCTTATTTATTAAAATGAGAAAAACTATAAAGAAAACTAAAAATAATTTAGTATATTTTGGTGTTTAATTGACCTATTAAGCGGGAAGAAATAAGCTAAGTAAATAAAAAATAAAAAATTTAAATTTTGGTAACAAAAATGTCTCATATTTCCACATGTCTTCCCTCGTTTTCTATGTACATAATAATTCTGTTGTATAATTCATTTGACACATTTGTTAGGTATACAGGTGAAATCTGATCAACACAGTTTCTAATGGTCTCTTCTAGGTGGTTAATATTTCTAAATAGGCGATATTTGTATACTTGATTTTTCAAATATTCCCAAAGGAAAAATCACAAAGTGACAGATCCGGGGATCATGATGGCCACGGATTTTCAGAAAAGCGACCTATCCATTTTGCCGGAAAAAGCTCATTTAGGGAATTCTAACTTCGATGGTACTGTGAGCTGGACAACTATCTTGTTGAAAACACATTTTTCTTCTTAATTCCAGGGGACAATTTTCAATTTCGTTGAAAAATTTATTTTGTAAAAATTCCAAATATCTTCCTGAATTTAAATTATTTCTAAAAAAGTATGGTCCAAATATTTGGTTATTAAAGATTCCACACCACATATTCATCTTAAAATGGTATTTGTTACGTGCTTCTATTTCAAAATGTGGATTTTCATCGGCGCACTAACGACAATCTTGCTAGCCTACAACTTCATTGGAAGAAAAATGTCGTCACTAAATAACACATACCTCGCAAATGATCGTTGTTCTTCTAATTTTCCTTGAACAAAAAAAAAATTCTAGGCGCTGGTCGTAGTTCCGTTCTTGTAAAGTGTGAATAAAGAAGCTTTAGGATTCTGTATAACCGTTTGCAAAATTTGGAACAATTTCAATTTTCTCACTTTCACTTAATTTACGTTCCATTGCCAAAATAATAATGACACTGAATGCGACTGAATTAATATTTAAACTGTCAAACATAAAACAGCTATTTGACTAACAAAACAATATCCATGGTGGTTACGAATTTGTGTAAAATATGACGATGATATAATTATAACTTACCAGTGCGTTTAACAAAAAAATACACTTTCTTGTTGCATTTTTTCACATTAATTATTAAGTTACATTTATTTGGCGTAAATTATAAAACAAGCTGAAATGATAAAATGCTTTGCACCAAAAATGTGAAATAACGTGACAAAACTTCTTTTCAAATAAAAAATGTCTTTTGTAATATTAGATTGTACTAGTTTAGTTCATAAACAAACTGACTATGCTTAGATTTGAAATAATTAAAATTCAAAATTACATGTGGAAATTGTAAGAGAAAGTTGAAATTTGAAAAATAACAATTTTTTGGACATCTGTTGAAGAAACTCAACTTATTTCATAATTGGCATCGCATTTACTAAATGTCTAACTAATGTTACCCAAATTTCGTCAAATACTGTTCAATTTAAAATAATTTTTTTTTTAATTTTTTGAAGTTTCGACAAATGCAATTTTCTCTAAAACCAAAAATCGCTTGCAGAATTCGAATAGTCCATTTTGGGTTTTTTAATATGCACAAATTTTTGGCGGATTTATATTTTTAAATAAATCAAAGATTTTTCCGATATGGTGCGAACAATATGGAGGGCACGATATAGTGGAAAGACAAAAAACGAAGGGGCCAAAGCAGGGTAGAAATGTTATTACAGATTAAATTTCAACCATATGTCGAAGATATAAGCGACATTAACGAACCACTACTGAAAGTCAAATTAATAATGGATAACAAAAACTTACATATAATCAACATCTATGCATCTGACTCCGCGAAAACAAGACAAGAAAGACGAAAGTTCTATGAGGAACTGCAAATTGTTATATTGATACAATACGTCCCAATCAACAGATTATGTTGATGGGTAATTTCAACGCACGAGTCGGAAACAAGGTATAAAACAAAGCTTCAATAAAGTCAGTAACGATAATTCAAAACAATCTAAGAATTAATAGTACATTTTTTTAACCATGATTTTAAGTATAAGTACAGCTTTGAGAGCGCACAGGGCCATCAATCTATAATAGATTATATATATCATTACCAACCTACAATTTACTTCCTCTGAGATATTGAAAGTGAGAACATTGAATTCGGCAAACATTGGAAGTGATCACTCACTAGTAGTTTGTAAAATAAGAACTAAAACTCAATTAAAAAGAACGAACAACCCTGAATATATTGAAGAACTCAATGTAGAGTTATTAGAAGACGAAAGTATAAAGAAACTATAGGTAACAAAACTAAGGGACAAAATAAACAGAACACCAATAACAGAAAACGACAATCCAGACAAAGCATGGAGCAAAACAAGAACCAATATCTTAGAAACCGCGGAGGAAGCTATATGAAGGAAGCGAAAGTCGGATTATATCCATTACAAAATAATAAAACACCAAAGTACACCAAAGAAGTAACGGAAATAACAGAAAAAAAGCATTTCTACGATACAAAATAACGAAAACAGAAGATAACAGAAGACTCTATGTAGAAGAACGAAACACAGCCAACTAGAAAATAAGACAACTAAAAGAAATGTATTGGGAGAAATAAACGAAAGACATAAAACAAGACATGTACGGATCTCAAAAGCACGTTAAGAAACACAAAGACTGAAAACGAAATTGTAAACATAGACCTAATTAACAACAAAAAATGGAAAGAATATTTTGAAAATATAAAGAGGATGAACATAACACTCCACACTCCACAATTATAAACTAGAACGAAAATGATGTAGATGTTGCAATAGACGAAGTCCAAAAGGCAATAAGAACATTAAAGAACAGGAAAGCTCCCGGAAACGATAATATAAGAAAAGAGTTGCTGCAATACAGTGGAGTACAGCTTATGGAAGAATTAGCAACATGTTTTAACATCATAATTAAAAGGAGAAAAGTGCGATTAGAATGTAAAACTAGCATCACCATCCCAGTATTCAAAAAAGGCAACAGAAGCAATTCTGAAAATTGCACGACGTGAATACTAGAAGAGAATACCATACCAAAATAGTTGATAACTATAATAGAAAACTTAAACACAAAAAAACGAAGACCAAAATACAAACAAGGAATGGGTTATCTAAGGAAATTAAAAACAGCACTGGTATACGACAAGGCGATTCCCTAAGCCAAATACTTTGTAATATTATTATGAATAAACTCATAGACAGCATGAAAAGCATGGCTATAAAATGGGGAAAAACAATCTGACTATTTTATGTTACGCTGACGATACGATGCTAATCGCAGATACTGAAGATAAACTACAGAGACTTTTCCACCGATTCACAAAAACGTCTGTAAGATACAACATCCAAACATCCACGGAAAAGACAAAATCATTAGTGGTCACAAAAGAGCGCATACAATGTAAATTAGAAATATGCAACAAATACATCGAACAAGTGTTGTCCTTTATGTACTTAGGGCTAGAAACATCGATTGATCGGAGCAACTATAGATAAGTAAGGCGACAGAACATGAAAGCAGCACGAGTGTCTAGATATCTAAGAGATGCCATCTGAAAAAATAAATACCTCACAACAGAGAGCAAGGAAAAAATATAAAAAAACCAAGGTAAGACCAATAATGACGAATGCAGCTGAAACTCATGCCGCCAGAAGCAGAATTAAGCAACTGATGCGAACAACTGAAATGAAGATAGTAGGAAAAACAAGGTTAGGAAAAATAGAGTTAGGAATGTATCTATAAGAGAATAATGTGGAATCCGAGATGTCGATAGATTCCCGAGGGGAAGGATACAAACATGGAACGAACACGTCCAAAGGGCAGATGAGACCAAGGTGATAAAAATAGCAAGATACCAAAGACCAACAGGAAAAAGAGATAATTGAATACTTGATATGCAAGTATTTAAGTAAATCGATCTCTAAATTTGCGTTTTTACGCAAATACTATTTTGGTGATTAACTATATTTATACTTTTGAAAATTTGAAATATTAGCGAGATTTTTGAAAAATTAATCATGTATTAAAGTTCGTAATGTTTTATTCCATCATAAACAAACAAATATACTGTTTACAATACGCTCATTTAGTAAATATGTCACAGACAGTTACTGGATGCAAACAAACTGGTTGTACATGTAAATCTACATATACTAATGTTTTTGTTAAAGTCTGGCGTATTTAACATATGTAAATATTATTATCAGTCTTCTGTAATAAAAAAAAAGTATTTAAAAAAAATTAAAGGTTAAAAAAACATTTTAGTGAAGTTATTTCATACTTGCTCTATTTATAGGTTAAGTGTAACCCACGTGGTGAATATTTAAAATGCCAGTTTACTGTTCAGCATCCCATTGTAGTCGCAATGATATTAGTACTATGTTGTAAACTACGTAGAAAATGGCTAACTTTGTTAAGGTAAATATATAATTATACGTTTGTTTAACATTAGATATACCTCGAGTTATTATCGATATACAAAGTGCCTATAAACAAAGATCTAATACTTAATAATCTAAGTGTTAAACTATGGTATGGTAATAAAACAAACAATCTCTTTTACCAATCTTCAGTATCCACTAATAAGTATTTCGAGTTTACCTAAACATTGATAAAGAAAACGTAGCACCACAGTAACGCTCGCATAGATTTTAGAAAGACAATATTTAGTGTTTTATTTTGTTGTATTTATAAATTGGTCGAGCAAGTCATTATTATTAAATTTCAGGAAACCTAACATTTCTTCAACATGCCAAAAGCACACACATATATATATATATATATATATATATATATATATATATATATTAAAATAATAGATTTTTTTATTGGTTTAGCGACCTTTAATGAATTTCAATGTTTTTCTCTACGACGTTTCGACTCTTTTTATTATTGAGTCTTTTTCAAGTGACCAGAAACAAAAAATTTAATATAACGAAATAAAAAAGTCTATTATTTTAATATTAAGACACGGCCAATAAAATAAATAAGAAATTTAATTCTTATTAACACTAAATATATATATATATATATATATATATATATATATATATCAAGATAATTACTATCATAATATATGTTGCTGTTATATAATTATATATCTTAAGTGATTTAAATATCTATACATTAGCTTATCATGCTGACAGTTCCGTGTTTTGATTCATGTCTGGTTGTCCGAGTAGGTTTTCGTAGTTTTCCTTCTCGTTTAAGACGAATGCCGACAGCTTTACATCTTAAGACGCTCCACGGGCGCATACATAATAATAACTCATGTCTTGTGTTTCCCTGTTTTTGTTGTATATCTATTTTAGAATACTAAGGCATGATTTATTATTATTCAATTAGAATGTATCTTTGAATAATTTTATCCATAGCAACTACAAATGTATGACATTAATATACTGTCACTTATATTTTATATTCCTTGAAAAAGGCATCATTTGCCGAAACATGTAGGACTGTTTTAAATATATATATTTTGAAGTAAAACCAGCCCTTAAATCGCCAAAAAATTGAATTTACCATATATGGTAGATTTAATTAGTTGGAGATTTAAGGTCTGTTTTTACTTAAAAATGCATATATTTAAAACAATCTTACATGTTTCGGCAAGTGATGCCTTTCTCAAAGAATTTAAAATATAAATGATAGTATGTTAATGTCATACTTATACATTTGTAGTTGTCATGGATAGAATTATTCAAAGATACATCCAGTTTAATAATAATAAATTATGCCTTAGTATTCAAAAAATAGTTAGACAACAAAAAAAACGGGGAATGGCAAGGCATGAGTTATTATTATGTATGCGCCCGTAGAGCGGCTTAAGATGTTAAGCTGTCGGCATTCGCCTTAAAGAAGAAGGAAACCCAGGAAACCCTAATCGGGCAACCAGTCAGGGAACCAAACACGGAACTGTCAGCATGATAAGCAAATGTACAGATATTTAAATAAAATATAATATATATACTTATATAACAGCAACATATATTATGATGTTAAATTGCAGATCGTTACATAATTAGATTGTACTATATACTGCTTAAATTTTTTATATCGCTTCTGTTGTTAATTGAATTTTCTTCCTGTTTAATACTTATCATTTCTTTAATTTCCCTTTTCATTGTGTGTTGTTCTTTATCAATTATCTGTGTATTTTCAAAATCGAAATGGTGCTCGCGTTATATACAAATGAGGAAACTTGACAGATTTCGTTTCACAATTTCAAAACTAAAAACTAAATTTCAAAAAATGATGAATTCCTGTTACCTACAAATTTTAAACATCACAATATGCCAAACCATTTGCGTCATTAATACATTCAATCAAATTATTTCAGACCTGAAAAATATTATCATACAGAAATTGTCTCCTCAAATTTTCAACAGCTTCGAAAAAATAGAATCTAATATTTACAAAAATCATTTCGTGACAAACAAAAATAAATTAAAAAACAAAGTAGAGAAACTAATAAATAAACAACACTTAGAGATAAATTACAAAATTAACAATAACTGGATTATCAATTTGACCAATATAAATATTCGGGATAATGTTAAATGCATACTTAGCCTAGGACCCAAATTTTATATGCCACAAAACAAAATACCCATTAATGACTATATAGCTAGCATTGAAACTGGAATACAAAATTTACCACAAGACAAACAGAATGAAACACGTAACAAAATCTGTAATATAATCACTAACCATAAACATAAGATAATAAATAATAAAAAACATATATCAAATCTATATATAAATAAGATCATTTAATAAACAAAAAGATTTGTCCAAGACAACCCTCACATTATAATAACAACAGCAGATAAATCAAATAAAACAGTGATCATTCTTAAAGAGGAATATGAGCAAAAAATAGAAAAACTATTAGACGATAAATTTACCTACAAAAAAGAAAGAAATAATCCAACAGAAAAATCTCAAAAAGAAAATAATAACTTAATAAATAAATGGCATAGACAAAACCTAATAGATTTCAACACTAAACACAAACTTCGCATTTTTAATTCCCAGCCTCCATCAATAATCAAAAATTTATCAAAAATCCCCAAAAATAATATCCCTTTAAGACCAATAGTATCAAACATACAAGCCCCTACTTAAAATATAGCAAAATTCCTAGGTGATAGCATATCTAAGATGTTAGGAAAAACGGAATATCATACCAAAGACTCATGGCAATTTCAAAATTTCATCAAGGAACAAAAAGTACCAACTAATCACAAAATTATATCACTTGATGTAGAATCTTTAAATACTAACATTCGTACAGATCTAGCTATAAACATAATAGAATCCAAATGGTATGAAATTAGTCCACAAACATCACTAAATAAAAACGAATTTATTAGAGGTAAACATTTCTGTCTCGACAACACATATTTTCAATACAAAAATTCTTTTTATAGTCAAACATTTGGTATTGCCATGGGGTCTCCTTTAGATGCTCCTATTGCAAATCTGGCAATGGAACATTTGGAACAAAACGTTATCAATTCATTAAACTTTCACCCCATTTTCTTCAAAAGATATGTAGATGACATCATAACATGTATTCCGACAAATAAAATAAACTACCTTTTAAATAAATTCAACAATTTTCACAACAAATTAAAATGCACTATTGAAGAAGAAATTAATAACAGTATTAATTTTCTTGATATTTCTTTAAGCTATCATAGACAGGGTACTACTTATACAAATTGGTATAATAAACCCACACCTTCTTTTCGATATATGAATTACCACTCAAATGCACCTACAGTATTCAATAAAATGATTATAAATAATCTGACTGATAGAGCCGTAAAACTATCACTATCATACTCAATACAGAAAAGATAACATCAAGAAAATTAAAGCAATCTTAACAAATAACAACTATCCACCATAACTTATAGACCAAACAATTAAAAAAAGATTCCACCAAATATACAACACTGCAGACACCAATAACAATTTAAACAATGAAACAACATATATCACGATTCCATATGTTCCACAATTATCAGAAATATTAAATACACTTTAAAAAAATATGATATAGCTACAACATATAAACTTAGTAATACTAATAAACATCTATTTTTCGAAACTAAAACCTAAAATAGAAAAAAATCGAGAAACACATATCTATAAAATACTATGTCGCGATTGCGATAGTTACTACATAGGCTAAAGTAAACAATATTTATACAAAAGAATACAAGCCCACAAATACTCTAAAACAGATAAAACTGCTTTATTTACACACAAACTACAACGCGATCACCATTTCGATTTTGAAAACACACAGATAATTGATAAAGAACAACACACAATGAAAATGGAAATTAAAGAAATGATTAGTATTAAACAGGAAAAAAATTCATTTAACAACAGAAGTGATAAAAAATTTAAGGAGTATATACTACAACCTAATTATGTAACGATCTGCAATTTACCATCATAATATATGTTGCTGTTATATAAATATATACCTTATGTTTTATTTAAATATCTGTACATTTGCTTATCATGCTGACAGTTCCGTGTTTGCATCCCTGACTGGCTGTCCGAGTAGGTTTTCCTTCCAGTTTAAGGCGAATGCCGACAGCTTAATATCTTAAGCCGCTTCACAGGCGCATACAAAATAATAACTCATGCCTTACCATTCCCCGTTTTTGTTGTCTAACTATTTTTTGAATACTAAGGCATAATTTATTATTATTAAACTGGATGTATCTTTGAATAATTTTATCCATGACAACTACAAATGTATAAGTATGACATGAATATACCGTCATTTATATTTTAAATTCTTTGAGAAAGGCATCACTTGCCGAAACATGAAATATATGCATTTTTAAGTAAAACCATACCGTCAACCATCATAGGGCAATAGTTTAATGGACGTCCCGATATTGTAAGAAAAATTGATACCAATTATCGAAAAACATATCAAATTAAAAAGAAAAATGACCGTCATCAGCCAAAAAAATTAACTATAGAGCAAGAGGAAGCTCTTTGCAATTGGATTGATGAAGATTGAGATTAACACTTTAAAAGTTAAGAACCAAATTATTAGAAGAAAATCCTGAATGAAAATTAGCATAGCCATATAAATAGGGCTTTCAGGGAATTTCACTATTCCATGAAACGAATTTCATTTGTACCAGAAAGACGCAACACACCGGAAAATATCCAAGCAAGATTTGTATTATGCTGTTCATTACAACAGAATAGTCGTTGAAAGAGAAAAAATATTTTTTATCGACGAATGTGAAGTTCAAGTATATTTGCGAATGGCATATGGTACATCGCAGAAAAATACCAGAGCAACGAAAGTTAAAGCCCAGATAAGAGGAAGAAATTATTCTATTGCTGCTGCAATGTGTAATTCCTCACTATACTTATTTCAAATACAGGGCAGACCCTATAATGCAGAACATTTTGGAGAATTTTTAACTATTTTAATAAATCATTTACACGAAGATGATATCCAAGGCGCTCATTTCGTAATGGATAATGTTAGATTCCATCCGACGGAAGAAATCTTGCAACTAATAAGAGCCATTTCCCAATATTACTTACCCATACAGTCCATTTTTAAAACCTGTAGTACAATTATTTAAACAGTGGAAATGTTTAGTTAAAGGAAGACAACCGAACAACCAAGATGAACTATACGGCGAAAACAGAAATGAGATATTAAATTAAATTTAATATTTCATTTCTAAATGTAATTATGCAAAGTTTATTTCGATTATTCAAAAATATTAGCCAGACGGTTTTGTTTGCATGTTTTTTCTTATATTTTTATGTAACATAATGTATTGGTATTATGTACTGTTCAATAAATGTGAAAAGCATTTGATATACAATGAATCTGTTTTGGTAAAAGGGGAATCTTATTTGACTTATAAAGTCAATGTAGCATAAGGCAAACTCATCTGAAAAATAGTAAAACACAATAGACAAAAGGGGAAAAGCAAATGTAAAGCACTGTCAGATACTGTAAGAAACTTTATCATTACTAAAAGAATCGTATTCGTAGAGTAAAGCCGGAAACAACAAATTTTTTATGCACCACGACAACGCCAGACCGTATTGCAGCAACGAAACGATGAAGACGATGACGAGTCTGAAATTCGTGGTTGCTTCGCACTCTTCGTACAGTCCTGATTTGTTGAAAGTTGAAAGTTGAAAGTTGAAAGAAGTATTGAAAGGTCAACAATTTTCATCAGACAGAAGTTCGGACTGCTGTTCATAATTGAATCAACAGTAACCAAGAAAGCTTTTCATGGACGGAACGAAGAAATGGATTTAGCGTTTAGAGAAATGTGTTGCAATAAATGGTAATTATGTGCATTGGTAGTACAATAGACTTACTTCGTTTGAGACTTGTTTCATTATTTTATCTCTTTTTTATTCTTATTTTGTAGAGCTGAAGACCTTATATATCAATCCACCCTCGTATATAATAATGTTCATAACAATATTTTTACTAACTTTTATTATTATTTGTTATTTTGATATTACTGCATAATCATATATCTGCAAATTATGAAGAACATTTTCTATGCCATTTACAGATGTTTAATCCATTATTAACCTACTGAACGCAATATTTTTTTTATAAATTCGTAAAATTATTAGATTAATGAATTTGATATATCGTATTTAATAGAATTTCTTTGAATATTGAAAGTAGTCTTCCAATTTCGCAACTATTAGATTAGTTTTCTTCGCTTTGTTATTTCTGAAGGAATACACTATTCAGGTAAGTTTGGTTTATATCTATTCATTCGTTCTCATTTTATATAATTGTGCAAACTGAATAGATGCTGTATATAAATATATAATATATGAATTTAAACATTTTTTGTAGGAAAATTATGTTTTGATGTCTTTTTATGACGTAGTATTTCTAACATAGGTTAAAAAGATAAACAAATAAATATTCAGCTGTTCAAGTTATAGATTTCTTATCCTGAGTTATTCGTTTTCTTTCTTTTATTTTATTTTAAGTAACTATTTCTTGGACTTAATAGTTTCTTTCACAGTCAACGTTGCAGGTGTCTTTAGCTTTTATTTCTTTTAATCTGCAATGAGAATCCAAGTCATGAAAAGTGGCTGACCAATTAAAAAAAGGCACTGAATAAGAGTTGCATAAGAATAGCTAGTATGTAGGTGAAGAGTAAGCAAAATATCGATTATTTTACTCGATATGTGATTTGCGCCACAAACTAACAAATATTATATACGAATATCAACAATGTATACAAGAAATAGATTTGGTCTTGTAACTTCATGGAAGAATTGACGAAAAGCTTAGCTCACCAAATTGATGAATAGATTATGGCACTCCTAATGAAATCCATTACTACATTATTAAATTTTTCAAGTATTTACTGAAAGCGATTTCTTGATTTAACTGTGAAATAGAAAATCAATTAATCTATACTTATTCATAAAACTACCAATGATGACATAAATGTACATAACTACACTTTTAATTTTAAATTAATTTTTTAATTAAATATATTTGAGAAACCAGATCTAATTCCAAAAAAGGAAACATCAGAGATATGTTTTTGGTACAAAAAGATGTAGATTAAAAAAAATTATTTGGTCTTATGATTTTTATTTCAACTTATAATAGCTTTGTTCGCGGAGCGTATCTTGAACGTGTTCGGCTATCAAAGACCTGCACAGTGAAAATTTCATCGTTCGCGGTAACACAATTTTCTGCCCCGTACAAAATATTCCCTGTTCGTGTAGCCCTTCTCATAAATCGCGAATAAGTTCGTTACACGTTCTTTAGATCCCGAATAAAAGGTAAGAATTATATATCCGAAACATGCGCTCTGAATTCTGAGATAAGTAATTGTTGAAATTAGAGAATTGGTTTGAATCGTTATAGTCTATTATAGTTTTATTTTTTTGTTATACCAAATTAAAGGTACAATTTAAAGATAGGTTTTTATTTTGTTTATATAGTTATTAGATAAATATATACTTATAAGAGCAAAATTTTAGATGTCTGACAATTTCACATGAAGTGAAGAAGAGTTATATTATTGAACATTGCTTTGGAATACTAAAGCCAAAATTTAGGCAACTGTATCATGTAAAATTAAGAAGCATTCCAGATATTGTTCACTTCATAAGAGCTTGTACTGTCTTACATAACTTGGCCATGAATGATAATTTCATCATTGAAGAAGAAATCCCTGTCCATCCTGTGGGTGCCCCAAACGAAGAGGCTGATGATAATGATGGCATAGCAAAAAGAAATAAAATTATGGCCATTTAGCCTATGCAAATATAAAAAAAAAAGTTCTTCACTCTTAAACACTTTTGTTTTATTTATTACGTTTTTTTTGTATTTTAGACTTTTGTAATGGGTATATAAATTATTTAATGTAAAATAAAACAATAAAAACATTTAAAACAAAATTTATTTCTAATAAATACAAGAATATCACCATACCTAGCAGTGTCACAAAATATTATATTGAAATAAAAAAGTTATTCCAAGAAATAAGAAAAATAAGTATTCTTTAAAAAGGTAAAATAAAACCTATTCTAAAGAAAATTAAATTAAAAAAGTACTCTTGAAATCACAGCTAAATACTAGGAGATATCACAGAAAAAAGGATTCTACAATTATATAAATCAACCTACTATATCGTTAATATTACAATGTAATTGTTTCTCAATAAATATTTTTTGTAAATTATTTCTTTCCTGTAAAATGTTGCATATCTTATTTTTCTGCAAGTTTTCGATCTTCGATATCCAGACGTTTTTGATAATACTCCATCCTATCTTTTCGGATTTCTGCAACCACATCTACTCTGTACTTTTTAGTTTTGTTCGTTATGATGCTTTTCACATTTACAGATTTAGTTGACTTACTTATGGATTCCACATACTCATTATTTTTAAATGTAGAAGGTCCTGGTTCGGGTTGCTCATAATTTATTATATTATTTGTCATATTTTCTTTTTCTGCTAATTCAGAAACAGTATCAGTAGATAATATCATTGGTTTTATATTTTTTTTGTTTGCGTGCCAAGATATCATACATGAGTATATTCAAAGTCACGCCTACCCCTACCAGTCTGTCTGTTATTATCAATGTATTTCTTGTACATTCTTTCTAGGTGTTTCCAACTACTTTCACAATTTGCTGGGGATATTTTCCTTTCTGTTTCTGTTGCCATTTGAAGTGCAATTTCCTCAAACATTCTTTTCGATTCTGTTCGATTAGCGTTCGTGAGAGGCCCGCATGCGCAATAAAAATATCCTGAACATATCTCACATATATCCCGAATATATTCGAAAACTGCTCCGCAAACAAAGCTTATATTAAACTATATTGACGAAATAATGTCATAAAATTTTAATAATAATACATTATCGATTACAGGATGAGTTATATCAAAAAAAGATCTGTGAATTTTAATTTTAATTATTTTTCTCTGGTATAATAATTAGAGAACGGACGCAATTTCCATAAAACGCAATCGGCAATTGGAATTGTGTATAACGTCGCTCAGTACATCCCGGCGTAATTCAATGAAGTATTTGTTTGACTTACTCGGACACCTGGTCTCGCCGCGATAACAATGGACAAGCCAGTTATTGTATTCGGAGAATATAGTGCTTTTTAAAGTGTTTTCATGAGCGTAGATAGAAGCGGGGTTTTTATAATGTATTTTATTTATTCGTTTATATTTCGTAAGATAAATAAAGTGCTGTGAGTAAGTTTCTTGTTTTCATAGTTTTAACTGTTAATTACATCGTAATTTTTGTGATAGATGCTGTTTAATATCGTTTGATTGAATCTATTTCTACCAATTATTTCGACGTAAGAGTGTGCATTGAATTTCGTTCAGTTTCAATAACTTACGCACACATTTTTAGTTTTCATTTATTTAGATCTAGAGCATTGTTTAAGTTACTTTTTCAGATATGATACGGAAGAACGTCGAGAACTGCATCGTAAAACAATGGCGAGTTGGATTGACGGTCATACTGATTGTATGTCCATTGTCAGTGATTCCGAAATTTATTACAAAATCCATAAAATATCGTCAAAAATTCGTCACTTTGGATCGCACACACATCTGAACTCTGTAAAACTTTTATGGCGGCTAATATTCCATTAAATAAACTTAGCAATCCCACTTTAAAAATATTTCTGAAAAAATATACTGGTCGAAATGTTCCTGATGAATCAACTATACGCAAATATTATGTTTCTAGGTGCTACACGAGAACAGTAGAACGCATTAGAAGCCATCTTTTAAATCAATACATATGGATAAGCGCCGACGAAGCGGTGGATATGTTAGGACGCTGTGTGGTAAATGTTGTAGCTGGTGTACTACATCCAACTATTCCATATAACGCATATGTAATAGCAACAAAAGTTATAGATACAGTTGATGCGGAAACAGTTGCTAAAACGATTAATGAGAATATTCGAAATATACTTCATTCCGACGACAGGTACAGAGAAAAAGTACTTTTATTTGTAAGTGACAGAGCTGCATATATATTAAAGGAAACATATCCTAATTTGCTGCATATTACTTGTGTAGCACATGTTCTCCGCATAATCTGTGAATATATCAGAGCACTTTTCCAGAAGTTGATAGACTTGTATCCGCTTTTAAAAAATTTTCTGAAAAGCACCATTGAGAGTAGCTCTTTTCAGGGAAAAAATTCTATCTCTGTCACTGCCTCCCACTCCAGTAATAACTAGATGGGGAACATGGCTGGAAGCTACTAGTTATTATGCTGAGAATTTCGATAGTCTAAAACATTTCGTAACACTGCTAAAGGAGGATGCTAGAAGTATTGGTGAGTGCAAGGAGCTCACACAAATCCCAAATTTAAAAAATCAGTTGTACTTTCTTCACGAACACTTTGGAAAATTGCCAAAATTAATCACTTATTTTGAAAATCAAAATCTCAAATTAAATGACGGATTAACCACATTAGATGTGGCTGTTAATAATTTGAAAAGTATTCCAAGTGACTTCAGATGTGGCCTTCGGCAAAAGTTTGAAGCAATTCTTAATAGAAATCCAGATTTAAATACATTGCAGCAATTATGTATGGAGACAATTCCACAAAATCTAACGGCTAAATATGAAGAAATAAAAGAATATTTCCAGTATGCACCTATAACCAGTTGCGATGTAGAAAGGACGTTTTCTATTTATAAGAATGTACTTAATTCAAATAGAACAAAATTGACAGAAGAAAACCTTGAGAAACTATTGCTAGTCAATATTAATACTCCTTTACTCAACTTAAACGACAAAATGAACAAATAAAAATGTTCCAATTATAGAAATAAAATTAAAAACTTTAAAAATACAACTTTTCAACAAATACATATGTATTTCGTAATTTTATAGATCACCACCCGTTTGTTTTCCAATTATATAAATAAAATTAAAAACTTTATAAATACAACTTTTCAACAAATAAATATTTATTTCGTAATTTTATAGATCACCACCCGTTCGTTTTCCAATTATATAAATGAAATTAAATATTTTAAAAATACAGTCTTTCGCCAGTACTGCACTGGGTGGTAAGCGTGTCCGTTCTCTAATAATAATGTTTGTACACGAGCAATGCAGGAAATACTTCTGGAAACGATGTAAAAAGCAGTTTTTTGCAACCTATAAGAAAAAACAAGTCTCGTATCAAAATCTACCTATTCATGAATTTATCTTATTTGTCACAAATTGTAGTAAATAAGAACTTAAAAAAGTAATGAATACATGCTTGGATTTTCTACAGAAATGTTAACCACTTGATATATTAAAATATTAAAACATTGATTTTGGGAAATAGGAAATGTGAAATACTAACCTGGCCAATTTACTTCTGAAAAATATCATAAAGTAAACATACTTCTTGTTGTTCAAGACAATAGGCATTTATTGGGCTCTACGGAAATTTGTTCATGTTGGAAACTGTCTCAGG
Source organism: Melolontha melolontha (assembly GCA_935421215.2). Classification (NCBI taxonomy): domain Eukaryota; kingdom Metazoa; phylum Arthropoda; class Insecta; order Coleoptera; family Scarabaeidae; genus Melolontha; species Melolontha melolontha. The sequence continues at coordinate 133,537,714 of OW285235.1, read as the reverse complement.
CATTTAATGCGTCCACTGGATTTATAGTTAAACGACCTGCCTATTAAATACGCACATAATTGAATAAATTAAATTATACAATACAGGTTGCTGTAAGAACGACTGCATGTTACTAATCATTTGAAATTACCAGGCGGATGGCATACTACAATCGATTACTATTTTTTAAATATAGGTTAACCATAGATAAATTTTTACTAGACATATAAATATTGGAATAACTAAGTTTCTCTCATATGGTTTCGAATGATTAAAGACATGTATTAAAAATATGTTTATACAAAACATGATCTATGCATGATCTACCAGTGGCAATATTCAAACTATTTAATTTGTAAAATACTTGGGTATGTTTAAACGAAATATTTTTATTTACAAGAAACATTTACTTTAAATCAGATCTAGTAGTTGACCACAGTTTTGTAGTGGCTAACTTTGGGTCTTTGTTTAAGTCAACAACCGGTACATTAATTTTACTTTATTTAAGGTTTTGTTATTGGTTTAGTAAAATGTTTGTTTCTCAGAAAAATATCCGAAACTAAGAAGACGTTTTTTAAATACACTAAACGTATCAAAGATAAGGAAGCTCTTTTGATCAGGTGACTACTAGCAAGTGTTAAAAAGGGATTTCTCCTCAACAAAACCACACTCTGTGAAACTGTCGGCCATATTATTAAAAATGACGATCGTATTGACAAATTTCGTGATGGTATGCCTGAAAAAATAGTAGTTTTCGGAATTTTTAAAACCCCACCCAGAGGTTTTATCCTCCAATGATTGTTTATCCTTATGAAAGAATCCCAGCGGAAATTGTAAGGAACGCCAATCCTGATTGGGTAATAGGTAGATTATTTAACTTATCAAAAAACTACGTCATTTGGTGGTTTGTTCATTTTTTAGTTCCATCAAAAAAAGGTTGGATGACCAGCGAAACATTCTTCAGTTACGTGTATAATAACTTAGTACCCTATTTACAACACAAATGTATAAAGTTACCATTATTATATTTACTTCATGGACATAAATCCCAGCTTACATATAATTCAAGTAGGTTTCGTTCTCATAATGGCATATTTCTCTTCGCACTGCTACCAAATGCGACACACTTTTTTGTTTTCGTTTTTCCATTGAAAAGTAAATGGAAAAAAATTGTTTTTGATTGGAAAAAAAGCTAATATGTAATAACAAAATCGTTAATAAAGCGACTTTTCCAATTTTATTAAAAAATACCGTAACACAGATTAGAGCAGATACCATTAAAAACGGATTTGGAAAGTACAGACTGTATCCGTTTAATATCGAGGCAATAGATTTTACAAAATGCGTGCACGACACTTCGCGGACTTTAGGAGATCAAGACGGAATAGAAGCCAACTAACTTTGACGTACTATATTTTCTAGATTTCGATTCCCTTATTCCACCGAAAAGACGAGAGGAATTTAAAAAAGCAGAAATGGGAGAATGGCGATGAGCCGGCGAAAGAATTATACGACGTTTGGAAAAATTGAAAAAAGATGTCAAGAACCCAATATCATAGAATTAGAAAATAAAGCTAATGATAATGAAAATGCCAGACAGGAAACTGAGAGTAAGGCTGAAACAGAAGAAAATAACACTGATACTGAAAAACTAAAATTTCATTGGACTGAAGTAAAAGACTATAACAATGAGTAGGAATTGGAACACTCAAAACTGGTCAAGCTCCAGTTTTGACTAAAGAAAAAAATATAATAGAAAAGGAGAAACGTATAATTTTGAGTGATATATGTATAAGAGAACCCGTAACTCCAATACCGTTACAACAGTCACAAAAACTAAATATTAGTGCTGCGTGTGGATCATATTTTTTGGCCAGAGGAGTCACCTGAAAAGAAAGAATTCACAAGCAAATAAAAACTGCCCTATGCTACTACTTCACTTAAGTGGTTTCAGTACCATAAAAGCAAGAGAAGGCTTTATTGAGAAAAAAGAAAGAAGAGTAAAAGTTAAAAAAGCTGAAAACCAAAATTTTGTAAAAATAGCAAAACCCCAAAAACCCAAAGAGAAGAAAAAGAAAGTAGAAATATACTCAACTAGTTCGGAGAGTGAATATGATTAATGGCAGGAGAGTGGCTCAAGTCTAGATGATATATCAGAACATTTTAGTAGTGATAGTGAAAATGAACCATTGGCCAAGATATTCAAGAATCTAAAGAAAGACATTTCGATCGGTGATTTTTATTTGGTTGTTTTCCAGGAAAAAAATTAATTCATAACTACGTTTACTTGGTACAAAATATATATGACACACGTGAGGTGGAAGTACAGGCGTTTACTTCAATAGAAGAAAGTAAATATTTTTCAAAGTCATTGAAAATAATATTAATGTCGTAAATACTGAGAAACTTGTCAAAAAGTTAGCAAAAAGGGTTATTAATACAACCGGGAATCGTACTAAATTTGAATTCTTTAAAGACGTTGTTTAAATATTTTCAGAAAAACATAAAATATTTTATATGATTGTTTCGGCCATTACTTGATGAAATTCCATTATAACTATTAAAATAAAATAAAACAAATTTTATGAATTTCACTTTTTAAAGTTAAAATATTTTATTTTTAAGAAAGCAATATTGAAATTCTTTGGTGGTAAAAATGTTTCAGAATAATTGAAACATACATGAGTAGGTAAACCCAACCAGTTTTGTATAATACAAAGGTATTTTTAATAATATAAAATATTATTAAAAATCTGGTGTGAAGAACACAAATGCAGGCTCACTATTAACATTTTCTGTGAACGTGTCCGAATATATCCTATCCCCACAGACGTAGATACGTATTTCGCTTTTCTACAAGCTCATCGGTGCTCCCCTGCTGGAGAAAGGATATTTCCAGACACATTCACAGAAAAGAACCACCTCGCCCTATCACCGTAATTATCCAGACCGAGCGCAGAAGTAAATTCGGCACTACCTGCTGTCAGACAGCCGAAGTAAGTTCTTTTCTGTGGTACTGGGTAAATTTGTGATCAACTACTAGTTCTTGGTGATCAATCACTGGTGTTTCTTTTTTTTAATTTCTTTTTTAATAAAAATAAACCCTTTGGTTTAAGATTGCTTGCAATATTTATAATAACAAAACCTGATCAGTTAACTGCAAGCCTTTTTGTAAAAAAAAGTTCTTAACCGGTCAACTACTGATGCACCTACCCTACATACTACAATTCCGAAATAAAGCAAAGTTATTTTAATAATTAATGATAAAAAAAGAAACGAAAACTAAATAAAGCAAAGAAAGAATCAAATAAATAAATGCTTCAAGAAGAAAAAAATACTAGCATTCAAATTGTAAAACCTTACTTCAACGAATGCAATCAACTTTTCGCTCTAAAGGGTTATCTGTAAATGATATAATCCTCAGCAATTAAATTCACCAATAAGGCTTCGCAATTACGGATGGACGAGAGAGCAAAAGCTTTTGTTAAACATCTTGAAGATATTATCTACCTCTCCCTCGAATAATAGCAGCAACCTAAGGAAAACAAACCTTCAACTATCTGATACACCGTATCAATTAGATCTTCTTATAAAAAAGATCTAAACTCAAGAAGTTAAATAGATAATCTCGAATGAAATTTATAATTAAAGTACCTAGTTTTAACTTAAAATTACAGAGAACTAGCAAAAAACTACTTGAAATTATTGACCTTCATCTTCAATATAATGTTTCGGACTCTTTACTTTCCAAATTTATAAGTGTTTATAAGTCTAGTAAGAAATCTGAAGAGCTGATGTCGTATAAGATCGGTTAGTAAGATCTTTCTGAATTGGGACCTATACTGCAAAAAAAAGTTAACAGATTGTTTATTGTTATCACTAGCGGTCTTCAAAGAAAAAGGTACTACTTTGCTGCATTTTCGAATGTCAGCCAGGTTTTTAATAATGTCTAAACACTTTTCGGCCAAGCAGCGCAGCGAATACATCGACTCGCTTGCAATACAATCAGGAGTGGCATAAGGAAGTGTGGTTGGATTTACATACTACCCGGTTAACTACAGTCGCCACATTCTCGGATGATATCGCAATATTAGGCTGCACGCGCATCCAAAAATCTTCACTTAAATCTAAACCAAATACCAACATAACTACATAAATTCCGCATTAGAGTAAACGAGTCAAAGTCTACACATGTAACATTCACTGTGAGTAGATCTATGTACATGTCCATATGTTGAATAGACAAGAACTTCCACAATAAACGTAGTCAATAATAATGGAAAACTTTAACATAAATATCTTAGAAAATAACAGCAACCAAGGAATATTACAACCAATACGGGGAAAGAAACTACAAAATAATAAACAGAAGATCAAAAAATCAACTCAATACTCGACCATGTAATTACAAACAGAAAAGAAAAAATTCATAAAATCAAAATAATACCAACAGATACATCAGATCATAATGCGGTGTTGACTACACTCAATATTGAAAAGAAAGAAAATTCTACAAGTACGAACTTCTCCAGAGCATTAGGACAAACCATAAGGGAACACGGGACGAAATAAACAGACTCAATGAATCTCAAGTAACATCTTCCAGAGAACTATCTATTACACTACAAAAAATCCTAGAAAAGAACCAAAAAACAGTGTCAATACGTAAGAGGAAGGCAATGCCCAATAGATGAAAACATCATAAAACAAATCACAAACAGAAACAAAATATACAAGAGACATAGTCGGCATCCAAACAATAAAACCTACAAACGAGAATATGAAAACCAGAAAAAGTATACAAAAGAACTACTAAAGACTGCTAAGCATATATACCTGAAGAATATGATAACAAATTATAAACAGGACTCGGGCAAAGTATGGAAAATCATAAATCAGCAAACTCACAATAAAAAAAAAAGCAGCAAAAACATCACAAATATAGCGAAAGAAAATGGAACCACCGTAGCAGATGCTACTGACATTGCGAACGAACTTAACAAATACTTCGCTAGCATATGGAAAAAACTAGCAGAACAAATAATTAAACATAGAAAACAACCACAAACAAACATATACAACCATGTAGACTTGAAGAAACAAATAAAGAAATAACTGAAATAATATCTAGACTGAAGTCAAGAAAAAAATAGTCTCTATTCTGAACAGATTGATAAATAAAACAATCGAAGACGATATCTACCCGGATTACCTGAAAAGAACAATAATTGTTCCAATATATATAAAAAGGGTGATACTAACGACCCACAAAACTAGTGACCAATCTCCCTACTATCAACGCTAAATAAAATCCTAAAAAAGGTTTTACAAACTAGAATTATGAGACATATGCAAAAATACAACATTATACACCCACAACCAATACGCATTCCAAGAACAGTCAAGCTCAGCGTATGACCTAACAAACACAATAAATAAAGAACTAGATAAAAACAAAACTGTGGTGACTCCCTTCAGAGACCTGAAGAAAGCATTTGATAACATACCTAAGCGAAGGCTAATAGAAAAAATAGAAAGATACGGCTACACTAATGAGATTCTAAACCTGATTAAGACATATCTAGAAAACAGACCACAAACAACAAAAGTAGATAACACCGAAAATACTTACTTATACGCTGAAACGGACTGCCACAGGGCGGAAACCTCTCGCCAACCCTCTACATACTATACACAAATCACAAAATATAAAAGATATAGAAATAATGATACTAGAAGGCGCGAAAATTCTAAAGGAATGATACCTGGATAATCTTCTTAACATCAATGACACAAAAACAAACTATATGATATTTACAAATACAAAGACAAAGCCGAAACTAAATATTATTCTAAAGAATAAGCAACTACAAGAAGTAAAAGTAGCTACATATCTAGGCGTAACTATACAAAACAATATGAAATGAGATTCGCATGTCGATAAGATAATAAAACAAAATATGAAAGTAATAGCAGTGTTGAATAAAATAAAATATATAATACCGACACACTACAGGAAAGCTATCTACCACGCACTATTCTCATCACATAATATATACTTATAAATATTTGTGGAAATACGTCAAAGAACAACTTGGCAAAAATACAACGGCAACAAAACAAAATTATAGAGATCCTTTATAAAATGGACTGTAGAACACCAACAAAAACTGTATATCAAGAAATTCAAGAGCTAAACATCAAACAACGGATTACATTGAGCAACTTATTATTATTACATAAATTAAACAGGAACAAAATAAAAAGTAATATAGATTTACACAGAAGCAGAGACATACACAGCTACAGAACACGAAGGATATCCCACATCAGAACGGAAAGATTTATACACCAAAGACACACACAATTACTAACTACAACAACAATAAACATATGCAACAATCTTCCAAAAGCAATAAAAGATTTTCAATACACAAAGTTCAAAGCAAAAATAAAAGAAATGTTAAAATCTATTGAAATAAATTGACAAAACGCACGGACTCTGCCACCAATTCTTATTTCGCTTTAATGAAAAACATGAGGCCCTCAACTCCAGTAGCCCGAGATGGTATACCGTGGCGAAGAAGAGGGGCGCATGCATGGCATTGTATATGTATATAATCTATGTTATATGTATTGTATGTACGTTGTGTGATAAATAAGTATACTGAAAATAAAGGTATTATTATAAATATCTAGGTATGCACATTGATAAGCAGCTAACGTGGCGAAGATCATATACTCGTAATTACTAAAAGAATTAACTCGGAATCAAGCTTATTTTTAGGCAATTATATTGGCTTCTTGGCAGTAAATCTCAATTGGCTGTAAAAAAAAATTCTCTTATATAAAATCGTACTTAGGCCTATCTGGATATACGACATATAATTGTGGGGAACAAAAGCCAAGTTTACCATTACTATTATACAGTACTTTCAAATAAAATGCTTTGTAAGCATAGTGATACAGTGTGGTACAGACTTGTTAATTACCGCAATGTGCTCGCTAACAAACTATTTGTAAATATATGTGATTTCAGTAGATTTGATAAAGTACGTACACATTAGTGCGTTACTAACATTGGCCCTATAAACATTTAAGTTATTTATTTGAAGAGATTGCATACTACTAATAAATAAAACACACATAAGATGTTTTAGATTTACACTTTATTAATAAAATAATGACAGCTGTTTCGCTAACACAGTAGCTTCTTCAAATTCAACTTAAGACTAAAGATACATACAAGATACAGCGTTAATCAGGTAGTTGACCCAAGTTAAAATTCTAGGAACTATTACATTTATATTTTGCTTTTTGAAAACTATACCATGTCCTACTTGTGTGAGGTTTAAGTATAAAAATATAGTATAAGAAACAATATTTCAATGGGTGAACAGATTTAACAGTGGGGATGAATTCAAGTCTAATTTATCGTTTAGTAACATTTCTGAGTTTTTAAGTCTATTAATTTCTAAAGATTCTAAACAGTTTAGTTTTCTACCTTTATTTTCTACATGTATGGTGTCGAATTGTAAATTAAATTCGTGCTCATTCTCTATTAAATGATTAGAGTAGGTTGAGTCAGTTTTCTTATTGATATAAGAATGATAGTGGTTTTGGATTCGTTTTTTAAACGTTCTACCTGTCTGTCCAATATATGTTTTGGTACATGATCCGCATGATAACTTATAGACTCCTGATTTATTGTCTTTGGTAGTTTTTTCTTTATTATTTTTAATATATTTGGCTAGATTATTATTAGTTTTATAAGCAATATTAACGTTTTCTTTTTTAAGGAATTTTGATAATTTAAGTTGCTGTTGACCTATGTAAGTAAATGATTTAAACTGCTTGTCTGGCTCCACTTTAATAATCGGGTACACCTCCCTTAATAATTTATTGACTGATTTTTTAACAATTAATTTATCTATTAGATTTGGGTCATATCCGTTGTTGTGAGCGATTTGTCTTATAATATTAAGTTCTTTATTATAGTCTTCATTGGACATCGGGATGTTAATAAGTCTATGTGTCATGCTGTGAAAAGCCGCTACCTTGTGTTGGACCTGGTGGTTAGATTTATTATGTATCGTGGTATCTGTATGAGCCACTTTGTGGTAAATAGAAAAATGGACCCTATTGTTTACACGTTTTAAAGTGAGATCCAGAAAGTTTATACTATTATTAAGCTGATATTAGGATCAATGGAATTGATAAATTCATAAAGAGTGTTCAACTGCCTATCTGTACCTATATATCCTATCAATATATCATCAACGTATCTGTACCAAAACAAAATGTTCTTCACGTATCTGTCATTATGAAAAATCGTATTTTCCAGGTAATCCATATAAATTTCCGCAAGTAAAGGAGAAAGAGGATTTCCCATGATAAGACCTTGTTTACAGAGGTAGAGTTTGTTATTGAAAGTAAAGTAATTTTGTTCTAGGCAGACTTTTAGATTGCATACTAGTGCAATACCCTACATGTCTGTCAGTATTATTATCATTACCAACATAGACGCTTATTGTGCTATTGTGTAGATTCCTAAGGAGTTAAAAAAAATTATTAGCTTTGAGTGTTAATCATATACCTGTCATCTGTCAGTCCCATGTTCTAGAAATTCGCCCTATTTAGATTCACACACGATAGACATAAAAATTAGGTCGACACGTTTCCTAAGAGAAGCAGCGCTCTACGACACAGAAACTATCGCACAATGTCATAAACGTTTCAAGTTTTCTAAAGTATCTACTTTTTTCTAATGCGAAACTGCCCGTCTAGTTTAAGTACCATTCTTAGTTAATTCATTCTTAGCTTTCACCGTCTTTACCAGATTTCATGGGCGACCGTGCAAATTTTGTATATAAGAAAATTTGTACAGCCAATTTTATATATAGATTTAACGCTAAAGTAATGCGCTTTTGTAATAACGGTAATATTATCTAATTGGTTGTAACACTATAAAACAAATATTACTGCATAAAGGGTAAGGGAAAATTGGCTTATGATTTCTAATATTAAATTAAGTAGCTCATATATCAAAGAGAATAATTAAATGGTTTATGTAACGGTAATACTGTAGAACTAGTTCCGCGATCACAGGAGTGCGAGTTCAAAGAAATTTTATTCCGAGTTATACGTAAAATCGAATCAAACATACAAAATGTTGCGTTATATTATTTTAACTATTACATTGTATAAATTAAGCGAGTGTATAGTATTAAACTATAATACGACCTATATTGTGAGTACAACGTTTGCGTAAAATTCTTGATTTTATAACAGAATTTTTTTTACAGATAAACTATATTAAAAATCGAAATTATCCCATTGAGGTACATACTATACAGACTGATGATGGTTATATACTTAATGTGCATAGAATTCCATTCATACACACCAATGTAAGTGGTAAAGGAGCTGTACTATTGGTGCATGGTCTTCAAGAATCGGCAGAACATTGGATAATAAATAATAAAAAGAGCTTGGCATTTTTGTTATCAAATTTAGGTTATGACGTATGGATGTTGAATAGTAGAGGGTGTTATCATTCACAAAATCATGCAACAATCGATAAAAGCGATTCACGATATTGGGATTTCAGGTATTTAGATATTCTAAATATATAATAAAAAATAATATTATTTTTAGTTGGCATGAAATAGGTATATATGATCTCCCAAAAACAATAGATTATATTTTGGCTACAACAGGACTAGCAAAGATATCCTACATAGGGCATTCGCAAGGTATATTTTAAGTAATTTAAAAATATGTTAATTCTATCTTATATATTTCAGGTGTTACATCATTTCTTGTACTTACTTCACTCAAACCAAATTATAATGATAAAATTAAAATTATGATTGGTTTAGCCCCGGCCGCCTATATGTTTCACGTACGAAATCCAGTCTTCCGAAGTTTATCTCTTATTTGGGAATTTGTAAATTATTGGATTAGTAAAACTAACAAAATCTAACATTATAATTACTTCAGATTAACCCCCAGAAATCATTACTCGATAATGTGTTAATAAATAATATTGCCGAAAATATGTGCAGAGAACAAATTTTTATTCAAAATATATGTTCAAATATGTTATTTTTAATGTCAGGCTATAACTTTGAACAACTAGATAAGGTAAGGTAACTGATTTATTGTAGGTTTTCGTGGTTTTATGTATATTCCTTTTTATTTTTTTACAGACGTTAGTTCCAGATATTATGCGTATAATGCCAGCTGGTTCATCAACAAAACAATTTGTTCATTATCTACAATTAGTGAAATCAGGTAAAGCATTAAACACTATCCTAAAATAATATACAAACAGCAAAATTTAAAAAAAGATTAACGCAAACAATATTCTATATAATTTTGGTCATATTCGTGTTAAAGGAACTCAGACAGATTTTAAACCAATAATTTATTTCAACACTGCACTTGCTGCAAAATATAGTAAATAATAAAATAATAGTTCATTATGATAAAATTATTATAAAAATTAAGTAATATTACTGTTTCATTTGAGATACGAAGACACCACTGTATTTTTCTTCTAGGAATTACATTGCAGTCTATGTCGAAGTTCTTCAAAGTTTTGTGAAACATCATATTTATAAATACTATTTTTAACAGCTCCCCATAAAAAATAATCCAGAGGATTTAAGTCAGGAGTTCTCGCCGACCATTCAACAACTCAATTATTTCCAATCCAATGGTTTGGAAATTCTTGACTTAAGTAATTCCTCACAATTGCCGCATTGTGAGCCTGTGCGCTGTCCTGTTGCCATCATAAATGCCTCAGTTGATTTAATGGAATATTGTTATCCAGGAAGTTAGATACGTATGTGAGAAAAAATCTTTCCCCATTAAATGTTCTTCATACATAACATGTCCTATGAGACGATTTCCCAAAATACCAATCGAAACGTTTAACCCAAAACGATGTTGTGGCCTTCTTGCCATGTATTGTCTGGGATTCTGTGCTGACCAATAGTGATCCGTATTTCTGTTAAACATTCATGAATTGGTAAATTTTGATTCATCTGACCAGATTATCTTGTTTAAAAAATCTTCGTCGTCTTCCAACCTTCCCACTAACCAGTTGCAGTACTCCAATCTTCTTAAATTATCACCAGGTATTAAACTGTGGCTAACATGAATCTTGTATGGTTTAAACTTATTTTTATAAAGTACTACATACTAGAGATACTGGGGCAAATTTAATTCTAACGCCACTTCGCGTGTAGAAAATACAAAATAATAGACTTTGCAAAAACACACTTTTAATTTACCATTTGTAAAATATCCCGTTGATTTTCATTAAAATTCCTGTTAACATAATCACGCAGTTTGGTAAACGATTCAACCTCTACCAAGCTTCTATCAAGATCCAGAAAAATGGTACGAAGTGACTACTCCGCTTCGCGGTCCTTGTTTTCACGGGTTTTTCTCCTGGAATCTTCGACGTTCTAATAGCCGTTTGGACTCAAGTTTTCTTCTCACTTGCGTCGTGGATGATAAAAGTCTATCGCTCTTTTTCTATCACTTTTGTATTTAACTAATTTTCACAGTAATATTTTAATAAAACTTGCTTTAACATTCGCACTTTTATTTTATTTGAATTTGGCCAGGCGATGTTTTGAAGTTAATCGCTTTCGTTTTAACGGAATTTTTCACACTTTTTGATTCGCAACGGAGGAGATATGTCTTCCCCCGTTGAAAACGTTTGTGTGAATCCTATTTGCGCGGACTGTAACTCAATTTTTTTTTTATTACAACTTGACGTTTGCATCTTTAATCATGACTGAAGTTGTTTGTAGATCGTGTTGAAATTTTGAATATGTACTGACCTTTTTCTAATTAATTATTATTAATATAAATACCTTGTTTTTAAATGATATCAGTGCGAGTGCGTTTTTACATTGATTATTTACATTTTTCTAAATTGGTTTTTCATTTTAATGATGTACGTTTCAAAATTACATCTTAATATCTAAAGATACATTTTCTACATTCTAGTTCACATACCTTTTGTCTGCTATTTCTGATGATGATAATTTAATGAAATAAAAATATAAATTCCACTAACCTTTCTTGCGTTTGTTTGTCGTTTTGTAAATACTATACAAGATTCAATGATCGTCATGACATTGTTTTGTTTTTATGGATGTATGAATTTTGTTTTACCTTACTTATTCATATCATTTATTCTTTTGTACTTGTGTTGTTAATCGGGCATGTAATATCATACTATAATATATATATATATATATATATATATATATATATATATATATATATACACAATATATACAGCAGTAAGGTATAATATATATATATATATATATATATATATATATATCAATTGATAAATTCTTGGAGTTTTTCGGCTTTTATATTAAATACTTACAAATATCAAATTAGTATGTAATTGCAAAGTAAGTGAGGATGAAACATTGCTGTCTACAAATTACAAAGCACAGCATACGAAATTTTTAATTGAAAAATATTGTCTGCGTTGCGACTTGAACCCAAGTCTACGGTTTGCCGGACCGTTGCTTTACCACTTAAGCCACGATAGACCTTGGTTCAAGCTATTTAGAAATAGCTTGAACCAAGGTTCACTTGGGTTCAAGTTCCAGTTGTTTAATGCGAATCTGTTTGAATTCTATTATTTTATTTTCAGGCTACTTCAGACAATACGATTATTTTACAAGAGCAAATTTTCAGCGCTATGACAAATCGACCCCTTCTAAATATAATTTGAACAACGTAACCGCCAAAATTGCTTTATATTATGCAAGGAACGATTGGTTAGCTACATTAGAGGTATTAAACTAATATAATATATAGGTAAATTTAATTAGTTGGCGATTTAAGGTCTGGTTTTACTTAAAAATGCATATATTTAAAGCAATCTTACACGCTTCAGCAAGTGATGCCTTTCTCAAAGAATTTAAAATATAAATGACAGTATATTAATGTCATACTTATACATTTGTAGTTGTCATGGATAAAATTAATCAAAGATACATCCAGTTTAATAATAATAAATCATGCCTTAGAATTCAAAAAATAGACAACAAAAACGGGGAATGGCAAGGCATGAGTTATTATTATGTATGCGCCCGTGAAGCGGCTTGAGATGTTAAGCTATCGGCATTCGCCTTAAAGTAGAAATAAAACCACGAAAACCTACTCGGACAGCCAGTCAGGGATCCAAACACGGAACTGTCAGCATGATAATCAAATGTACAGGTATTTAAATAAAACAAAAGATATATATTTATATAATGGCAACATATATAATGATGGTAAATTGCAGATCCTTACATAATTAGGTTGTAGTATATACTGCTTAAATTTTTTATATCACTTCTGTTGTTGATTGAATTTTTTTCCTGTTTAATAATAATCATTTCTTTAATTTCCCTTTTCGTTGTGTGCTGTTCTTTATCAATTATCTGTGTGTTTTCAAAATCGAAATGGTGATCGCGTTGTAGTTTGTGTGTAAATAAAGCAGTTTTGTCTGTTTTAGAGTATTTGTGGGCTTGTATTCTTTTGTATAAATATTGTTTAGTTTGGCCTATGTAATAACTATGTAGTAATTTTATCCATGACAACTACAAATGTATAAGTATGACATTAATATACTGTCATTTATATTTTAAATTCTTTGAGAAAGGCATCACTTGCCGAAACATGTAAGATTGTTCTAAATATATGCATTTTTAAGTAAAACCAGACCTTAAATCACCGACTAATTAAATCTACCATAATATATAAACATCACGAAATAATTATCTATATACATTATATATATATATATATATATATATATATATATATATATACATATATATATTCGTCCTTCTAAGGACGAGTCTCCTTATCCATCATGACATATTTTCTGTAAAGTTTTATGTTTCTGATCTGATTCCGAATGACAATTGCAAAGCCTTCTCTTCAGATAAAGCATTTTTCAGCTATTTACACGTGATTTGGATATAAGTGTTAGTAAAAAGTATGGAACTCCCTAAGTACCGCTGCAACGGTTCGTTCATTTTAAATAAAATTTGGTATACCCTTGTAGAAAAATCCAAGCATTCTAAAAATAGTATCAGATTTGCTGTGTTACTTCGGTTATACTGGAAATAGACATACAATTTGTTATTTCAAATGTAACACCCTGTATATTTTTACATTTTGAATGTCTTGTTAAATTCTATATACAGTAAACCTCCACATTGCTATTGAGAGAAAAAATATTACTTCCTGGAAATCAGTTTTCATTAGTAACATCAGAAGTAACTATTAAAATAGCTAATTTCCAAAAAGAAGTCCTTTAAACTCGGGATTTTAACAATTTATTTATTTTAACCAAAAAAATCATTTACTGGTTAAAACCCTCACATTCATACTTTTATTGAACATTAAATGCACTAATGAATAATTTTACGTTTTGTACTAAGTTAGCCATAGACGAGCTATCAAACAAAAAGGCCATTTTTAATTGTCAAATAAATGACTTGTCTAGTAATCTGCTATTAGTACATTACAATTTTTAAAAGCTTTTTATTTCACAATCGTCTATTGTTGTTAATAGTATTTCTCTGTACTGTTTGTTATTGTTGTTTTGTCTGTTATGGTGATCCTGACTGAATCAAAACGTACTGAAATTATAATTTTGCGAGGCTATGGAGACAAACAATGTTCTTACAATGAAGTTTTGAATCTGTTCAATGCACTTAATCCAGGTAATCAAATCACAAAAGTAGCGGTTGTGAAAACTGTACTAATTATGTAAAAAATTATCCTAAATCTGGAAGGCCAAAATCGGCCACAAATGATAACGTAAAGTTGGATATGTTATTAATAATAATTGAACACAATCCACAAACATCAACCACACAGCTAGCTTATGATAATCACATATGCCAGAGTTCCGTTATATACTGAAATCAGAAAAGCTGATCCCCCTATAAATTGCACTTCTGTCACGAGTTAACTGAAGACGACCCTGACCGCAGAATAGAATTTTGTGAAAACTTGCAGAACAGATGCGTAGAAAGTTCAAACTTGACTAGAAAAAATTTGTTCTCAGATGAAGCAACATTTCATTTGAGTGGTATAATCAACAAACATAACTATTGAATTTGGGCTAGAGACAATCTCTGTTAGATGCGACAAGTATCGGACTCAGTATCCGGAGACAATAAATGTGTAGGCAGGGATGATAGACGATAATGTTATTGGGCCTCTCTTCATTGAAGGTACTCTTAATGGACCTCATTATTTGGATTTATTAAGAAATAATATTGTACCCGCTATTGCTAGGCTGTATCCCGATCCAAACAATCCACTAATTCCTGCTGAGAACATATTTTATCAGCATTATGTGCATTATTGTGCATTATTCTAGAATTGCGCAGCCATATTTGGATCAAGTTTTCCCTGGTTCCATTGAATGGGCACCTCGTAGTCCTGATCTAACGCCTCTCGATTTTTTCTTGTGAGGTTATCTCAAAAAGAAGGTATGTAGAAGTAGACCTGCAAATTTAAATGAGTTGGAAGAACGCATAAGAAACTTATTACTACAAATACCGGACGAAGTTTTACAAAATTCTTTGCGCTAATTTGACGACCATTTAGGATATTTTCAGTTAGTAGAAGAGCAAAATTTTAAACATTTAATCTACTCAGCAATTCATTGTCTTTTTTTGTTAAAATAAATAAATTGTTAAAATCCCGAGTTTAAAGGACTTGTTTTTGGAAATTAGCTATTTTACCAATTCATTCATGACTTATGTTTTTGATCTCAATGACAATGTTTACTGTATCCAGAATTTAACAAAGGATTCAAAAATGTTAAAATATACAGGCTGTTCCATTTAAAATAACAAATTGGATGTCTATTTCCGGTATACCGCAAATGATACAGCAAATCGGATGTTATTTTTAGAATCTTTAACCTATTTACAAAGGTATACCTAATTTTATTTAAAAAGAATGATATGTTGCAGAGATACTTAAAGGTTCCATACTTTTTATTAATCCTTCCATTTTACTATATTTATATGTTTCGACTTAGTGCTTTTTGTTGACCATTGATTTAGAAACGGTGAATTTTTATTTTGATGTTTTAATAGATTCAGTGTTTACTAAAATATTTAGAGGTGCGCAATTTATGTCTGCTTTAATAATTACATTATGTAGGATGCTATTGGTTTTCGAGTAAAAGTATTGGGTGAGTAGTTATTTTCTTATTGTTGTTTTGATACATATTTTTTTCCTTCTAGTTCACTAGATAGACACATGTTTTTGGATGATATTCTTGTACTTAATTAAGATCATCCTTGTGCGCTTGTTTAATTTTATTACGCCAAATACATACTTTAAGACTAGAACCGTATATGTGTTGATGGCTTTATACGTATCCCTATGGTCCTAAATATTTGTATGTTTAATCCTGCATCATTACTATCATTATATGTAAAATACGAATTGCATTATAATTAACTTATTTTACAAATTGCTCTCTTTCATAATTAAGAATTTCATACTTTTTTCTACAATTATTCTCTTTCAGGTCGTGCAAGACTTATCTCTTGCCTTTTTTTAGCAAAAGTGACTATAAGCAAGGATATTAATAAATTTTTAATGTGTAACCGAATCATTTGTATTTCCTTCTTTTATTTATCTGTTTTTGTTTAATTTTTTTGCCATATTTTTTATTTTGCCATATTTGTAATTACATATTTCAAGTCCCCATATTTCTGACACATCTGTTTATAAATATTTGAAGTTTTCTTCTGATTAATATCGTAACCATTCATGTTCCAAACTATAAAATATTGATTTAACTATTGAGATAAATACGACACTGGTTAGTATAAATTTATTGAATAGTATTTAGTGAAACTAAAGTACAGAATGAAAATGCAGTAGGGTATGAAACTTTCCGCAAGTTATTAAATTTTATATGAAGATATTTATAATTCGATGGTATTACAAAGAAAAACCAATCGCAGCTGTTAAAATAAATAAATAGCTGCTGCAAGTGATAAATAACAACGTATTATTTATAATAAGATAAAGTAAAGGAGGACTGACTTACAAATAGACGTGCAAAATTTACGCTCAGTCAACAGCAAATAGTTTGAGGGTATTATTTCTGATGGCTTACAAAAAATATTTTCTCGTGCTAACTTTCTCATCACTAATGTAACCCAAATATGCAAAGCGCATATTTTGCATATATCCTTAATAAATAGTATATTGTGCATAATTTAAAGAATTTTGATTGATGTAAATCTTTGGCAAGTTTTTCAAGAGTTCAAGATAAACAATTTTATAAATCTTCCATTATGAAGTAATTTATTTTGTTTGTAGTAGTTCTCAAGAAAAAAAATTGTTTATAAGGTACAAGGGTATGGGTATTCCCATTCTTAAATTCTGAGAATTCGAAGTGGGTCGTTTTAAACCGTTAACAGGGATTTTATTGCATCTATATTTACATAACAAGGTAAATAATAAATCGATTTCTGAATTTTATTTCTGATTGTGGTTTTGAACATCGATTTGTGTTATGTAGTGTTGTGGTAGTTTATTTATTTTTATTAGTAAAATACCCAAAGTAGAGCCTCAGTGTGGGTAAAGCCATACAAAGAACTACGTATAGATATGGGAAAAGTCTACTGTTCTGCGTGCGTTAAAATTGTAAGTATAATTTTTGAATATTCAATATAGAGGGTGGTGCGAAATCGGTCGATATCTGTTATTTTTTGAAATATAAAAAAAGTTAAAAGCAAGTTACATTCTTTTTGATGGACATACACTACTACTACTGAGAAATGTACAGAGCGTTTCAGTTTTGCCTTGTCAGTATTAATTTTTATACGGATTCCTAAGTATACCCTTCGATTTCGCACCATTTTAACACTTAGGGTCCTTTCATTTAATGTTCTGTGTATTGATATTACTTCTTTTTAATTTAATATTTCAATTTTTGTTTTTTTTCATTGCAGATACCATGCGATAAAAAATATCAAATAGGCCAACACGTGAACACTGTTCATATTACTAAATTGGGTAAGATGAAATCCAAAGACATGTCACAACCCACATTAGCGTAATGTTTTCAACCAATGTCCAAAAAACTAAGCGAACAAGACTTCTTTAACCCTATGTCATGCAATGATGACGTCAAATATTCCCTTCACTTACGTAAGTTCCTTGTATTCGGAGGTAATTGAGGAAATTAAAGTTAAAGTTCGGAACAAACATTTTTACATATGTATTGATGAAACCACCGATTTAATAGGACGTTGTATTGTTCATTTATTGATGGGTGTTCTTAGCGACGAGATTCTGCCAAAATCTTACCTCATTGCTTCTAAAGAGTTAGAAAAAACAAATGCACTCACAGTGACTAGATTTGTTCAAGAGGAACTATCAACATTTTTGCTTCTTACGCCTGTTCCTGGAGATAATTTTTTGCTCATTTTGTCAGATGCAGCACCGTACATGATAAAGGCCGGGCAAAATTTGAAAATAGTTTATCCGAACTTGATACATGTAGCATGTCTTGCTCATACTTTAAATAGGGTTACTGAAGAGATTAGGAAACATTTCCCTCTTGTAAATAGTGTTTCGTCATAAAACGAAAAATTTTATATTGTATATATTCATATATTTTAGATGTTAGTAAATTTAGTATAACAGAATTAAGGAATGACATTTCAAACTTCATAATATTCAATGTCCATTTTCAAGGGTAAACCACTGTATACAACGTATTTTTATTAACATATTCAAAATTGTAATATTTTCCTTAGATTCAAAGAATTTACATTTACTAATCTCTATTACCTGCTTTATACATTTAGACCGTTTCTTTATTGCCTAGTGTAATTAGTGAACAATTTCAATAGACCTTTCAATACCTGCAATTATTAATTATATTAATATACATAATAGACTCAAAATATCCAAATATGCATATATCATAAAAATCTATTATAGATGAATCGATCAGATAGAAATACATTAAGAAGATTTATGACACCCTATTTAATACGTAATTAGAAATTTTATTTTATTATTATATTTATTTATCAGTAAGATCTTTAAGACTATCGCAAACATTGGGTATTGTTTGCATGTAGAGACAATTTCTAAGAAGTAATAATGACGTAAAACACATACACACATTTTAGTTATGTTAAGGTGGGGTATGATATATTTTATATTTACTTGTAACACAACAGTCATAGAGATAGAACATAATCATTCATACAGAATAGAACATTATCAATCTTAACATAGAGCATAATCATTCATACAGAATAGAACACAACATACATTCTACAACAATAAGACAGTAAAGAATTAAGTTTAAGTTAACATTAAGTGCGAGATTTATCTTATGGAATTAGGTTTAAGTGTTTCTTGTAAAATAAATAAAACATTCAGAAAACACACCAATTTTCAATATAATTACCACCAACCAAAAGAAATAATCACCTTATACGGAAGTTACGCCCCGTGAGCGGTGGGTTAAATACAAAACATATACGTGGTCCTTCGAGAATCGAGTACAACGCAGCATTCGGTAGTTTGAGCCATATATAACGGTACTTCAAACCAGGAGGTACAAACAAATAATTTAATTTCCAACATGAAAAAATCTTCCTTAAAGCGCCTATAAGGGTTCAGTTCTATAAAGAAAAACTACCAAACACTCCTCTTCCACCTCAACTTCTTATTACAAGGTGAGGCACTTGGTTGGAAGCCGCTTTTTTTAATTGCGAGAATTTCGGTTAACTAAAAGATCTAATTTCAAAATTGTCTGACGAATCTTCAATCCCTCGCTGATGTTAAGCAATTATTCGAAAACAAAGAAATAAACCAACAACTTTCGTTTATGAAAACCAATCATAACTTTGTTTCTAAAACAATAACACAAATGGAGAAATCTAATTTGCCATTAACCCGAAGTGTAGAACTAGTCAAACAATCTGAGGAAGCTTTTCAAAATGTCGCAGGCAAAATGGGAACAAAATTTTTTAAAAATTCAATAATGTGATGGAAAAAAATTGTGGATTTCGGTTCTTGGCCAAGTAGCTAAGTTCATTGATTTGAATCCTGCAATATTAAGCAATTCTAAAAAACGCCCCTATTACATCGGTTGATGTGGAATGGAGTTTTTCCATTTATAAATATTTATATTCAGACAGGAGACAACATTTTTTAATTGAGAACTTCGAGAAATATTTAGTTGTTTACTGTTTTAACAACTAACGACAACCTGCTTTGTGTAATAAATGCATATTTGGGTTTAATTCAATATGTAGAAAAATTAAAATGTCTGTTTATTTTTAAGTGAATCAATAAATTTATTTATTTGCATATTTTCAACATTTTTGTGCATATTTTGACTAAATTATTTCCATATATATGCGCGTATTTTCGGGTTTTCCACTTGCATATTTGGGTTTCCCTACTCATAATTATTCACTCCAAAAAGTTCTCAAAATACAAACATATTTATTGATGCAATTCCAATAATAGCAATATTCTTGTTCATAAGCATAAGGCCACCAGTCTAAAAAGAGAAGGTAGTATTTGAGGAACTGAAGGGCATGAACTTGAAGCTAAATAGATTGGAAAGTATAGATTAAAAACTTGAAAGAAACCTAGAAACTAAAAAATTGGGAGCTAAAGAAAAAAAAGATCAAGAAAAAGTAAAATATTGGGCTAAATGATTGAAACTTTCAGAATTAATGTAAACGAGAAAATCGATATTCAGTATTACAGCAATATATGAAAAGGAATAGTAAAAACATGTTGGAATTAGAAAAAAGAATTGAAAAAATATGCAAAAATTAAGGTATGTAAAAAGTATAAGGAAATTAAGTTGAGACGTTAGGAAATGGCACAAAAAATGAAGCGTTGACAATAATATTTAGTCACAAAATACCTGAAGAAGAAGCGGAAAATAAGAGAGAAAAACAAGACAACCTACAAGAATAAAGGTTTGAAAACGAAAAACTGTTATATGGAAATTAATGCTACTTTAACACTAACAACAGATACAAAGTCGAAGTACAGGAAAACTGAAAGAAAAAGAATATACAAAATGCAGCAAAATGGTGAAAAAAGCGTGAAGACAAATTTTAAAATTGTAGAACTAGGCTTTAAAATACAGCTACAACAAAAACTAGGCAGCTAACAAGAAACAAAAGACTTAAAAATATTAAATTGCCTTCTTATAAGTCGTTCTATTTATAATTGTCTCATATTTTAGGAACTTTCCGACGATTTTTTACGAAATAATTGTAATTCAAAAGCTGTCTTTGATATGTAAATTAAATACAACTACTAAGGGAAAGATATGTTCTCTGAGCTGCTTCTGCTGTTGATGATATTGCACTGAAAGTCAATGTCTGTTAGTTTGGGACAAGATTATATTGGACTGCTCTGGGTCACGTCACGGTTACTCTTGAGTTGTTTAGAGTATTGGGAAGCTTTAGATCCTTTAGCCCCTTATTTGGAAAGGTTGATGACGGTGTGACATTGAGATACGTTTTTGGAAAGTTGTGGATAGTAAAGATTGGAATTTTCGGATGTAAAAATTAAAAATTAATGAAATAATTAAAATCCATTCAATTAACAAAATATATTCACTAAAAGTAAAAAAATAACTTTGAATTTCGGAATAAAATAATAATGAGGAAATAATTCACCTGCTCATTTTCAGTGTACCAAAGCATTACACAGAAATTTAATAGGTAAAGATTATGTTTACCTGGTTGTAAATGTTCGATATGTTAAATTCATTTTCATAATGAAAACAATTCAAGCAAAACTTTTTTTTAATGTAAAATTCGCGTGAATTTCCAGAATAGCACGTTCAATATGACAACAATAAATGCTAAAAATTAAATGATGAATAAACAATTAAATATTAGTTCAGAGATTTTTCTTAATACCACCTAAAAATAATTATTAGTTGTTATACCCAATGATAATAATAATAATAATAATAATAATAATAATAATAATAATAATAATGATAATAATAATAATAATATTTATTTATTAATTGTCCAACAGGTCACCCCAATACAGACAATATAAACAAATAATAAATATAATACATATGTGAAAAAGAATTGAAAACAAAGTATAATTCAATAATATAATCGAACTACCTAAATATAAAAGAACAGTGAAAGAAAAGAGAAAAAAACATATAACGAAGAAACAAATTAACGAAACATGTCTGCAGAAAAATTATTTAAACGTTGAAGTTCTTGGCAGAATGCACCATGGGAGCCCTCAGCAATATATCTGTTCTAGCCGTTGTAAGTAGAAGCGCTTCATTCACTCTTGAGTTTGAACGAAGTACTCGAAAATTCACTTCTGCAAGTAAATCAGCTGAGTCGATCTTATAAAGTATTACATTTTTGATAAAATTTGAACTAATTAGGTAGCGTCTTGCTTCCAGCGATTCAACTCCATGACGATCCAAGAGTAACCTGTTGTCCAAACTACGAGGAGGGTACACTCCATCAACTTTATAACTTAAATACTTTAGAAACTTGCGCTGTATGGATTCAACTGCATTAATATAGCAGTTATATATTGAATACCACACGACAACAGCATATTCTAACTTGCTAACAACCAGCGCATAAAATAGTGACTTGAGTGAAGTCCTTACACGTACGAATAATAAAACCTAATGATCGAGATGCTGATATAGCGACTTTGGAAACATGATCAGCGAAGGTCACCTTTTTATCAAAAATAACTCCAAAATCATTGACATGTGTTTTACGGTTGATTGCGATATTGTTAATAGAGTAATTGGAAAGATATCTATTGGGTTTTCTGGTGAAATATATGAAACGCCTGTAATTATTAACATCAGAGTTTTCTCATTTTTTGTACAGGACATATACTAGCGACATTCCAGTATTACAAACGGCGGCTTTGCTGGATATCGGGATGGAGTTGCTAATAATAATGAAATTATTTTAAGATAATAAAATAATTAGTGGTGCTGGTGAAGTTTCGTCAAAGTTCCAGGACGTGTGTGATATTGGTTAATTTAAATAAATATACAACAACTAACTTACTAAATAAAACACAGGAGCGTTGTCCTTAAAGTTTGTATTTATATTTACACAAGAAAGAAATTGAAATTGATATATTTAAAAGTAATTAAACAAAAGTAATATATACACGAGGAGCGGTAAATAATTAATTGAAAATTAACACAAAATACACTGAAAACGCACGTTAAATTGAGTAGTACATTAGATGTTAATTAATTACGATTAATATAAAATAATCTCTGTATCGAACAATACAGAGTTACGTTTGTGTGGCGATGATGGTCACGTGGCCTTCGAAGATATACTCGGACAAGTATATGTAGAGCGATGTTTGGCCGGAGGAATAAGAAATTAATTAGTTAAATTAATATGGATTCGCTTAAAAGAATAATATATATTGAACAATACAAAATTACCTTAGAAGCGAAAGAGGCCGGACGGCGTGGTGAGTTGCATCGTGTACTTGAACAGCACGAGGAGTTGTTTAACTCACGAAGGTTCTAATAAGAAGATGTCTGATAGTTTTGTCGATAGAACACTGGTTTTTGAAAACGGTCTGTTTTATGACCTGAGTCGAAGAGAGGGTCGATATCTTCAATAATAATTAATAAGAAGCGCGACCTGAAGAGGTATTCTATCGATGGCATAAATATTATTAAAATAGCCCTTGTGACTTAAGCTTTCTAATGATATGAAACACAACATATAAAAGATGTATATAATTCAATTAAAACAATTTAAAATGAAATATATATAGAAATTTAATAGTAACGTTATCGGGTCAGGTAGAAAACCAAGGGTTTGTCGGTCAGGATATAACAAATGAAATGCTTTCTCTTTGTAAACGAATATGTACAGGAAGTTTAAATATTTTAAATCGAGATATTTAATGACGAAATATATTATTTAAAAATAAATTAAAATATTTTTATATGCGGAGCGCAATACCAGGTAACATGGAAGACAGATGTTTGCAGCGATAAATTAAATATCCTACAAAGAGGGTAAGCAAATATTGATGCACTATCACGAAGAAGGAAGCTGGGAATGATTTTTTTAGTTGATTCAGTACATCATCATATACAACACTCCGAATATTCAATGATGGCAAATTTGTATGTCTTGAATGTCACCACTGCTAGCACTTGGCAAGAATACATCAGAGAAAGCTGATGCAAAAGCATCAACAATCCCCTGGGGGTCGTCGAATTCAGAATCGCCGTTATATAGTTTACCAGGAATTCTGGAGTTACCACGTTTGGATCTTACAAAGCTCCAAGACTTAGGGCTATCCAGAAGTGAATGCTAAATACAGTCAATATAATTTTGATAGGCCGTAGCTGTATTATCCTTAAGAATTCTTCGCACACGTGACATTCTCATTTGAAGATATCATCCCCAGTCCGCTTACATTTTCAATGATACTAAAGCTTCATATCCAATAATTCTGTCCTAGATGGTGTAAACTACGGAGGAAAACGTTGCTTCTTACTATTGTGGCAGGTATTAGGAATACAAGAATCCATCACGGAGTATATTACACGGTAGAAGATAACAGCCGTATCAACATCCAAAACGGCATCAAGGAAGGACCAATCAACTGAGAGTAATTTAGAATCAAACTTTTGAAATTTGCCTTCCTGAAATTGTAACGCCTGTTGTTATTTATTGGGAAGCTAATTGGAGTAGCTAGAGAATGTAACTATAAATCAATTGTGAGCGCAGGATGATGTAAATCAACTGGAACCAGTGGCACTGAATCATGTAATACATTCAGATTATAATTCATATTACATAGGACTAAGTCTAAAATTCTATTATTCGCATTTGGTATAGAATTGTACTGCGTCACACCAAGAGATTCCATAAAAGATAACATAAGATTGCATTTAGCGTCATTACGCACGGAGCTGTCACAAAAACTCGGAAGAGTGAAATCACCGACTAACATCACTGGCTTATCTAGCAAGAGTATCTCAAGAATATCAAGAAATTGTTCCAAGATACGAACACGAGTATCTGGTGGAATATAAATAACAACAAAGAACGAAGTAATATTGCACAAGCAAACTTTGCAAACAATAACATCAATTGTAGGCACCGCAATCTTAATATTACTAGTGTCTTGAAAATAATCACGTAATGCCAGCAAAACACCACCACCAAAAGATTTACCGGTTACGGTTGCTTCTCTGTCACATCTTATAACACTGTAAGTAGGTAGACAAACTTCATTATTTGAAATAGAATTTCATAACCACGTCTTAGTCAAAAAAATAGCATCAAAAATTGACGAATATATACTGGTCAGGATTGTATGTGTTTTACTTCGGAGCCCACGAACGTTCTGATACTAAAAATGCAGAGAGTGGGTCCTGTTGGATTCAATTAGTTTAAACTTGAAACAATTTTAGGAATGCCATTTATAAATTTAAATCTGATATCCCTTACCCCTCTCGACTTGCGTTCATTGAGTTCATCCCTAACTTTTTTATAAAGCTGTGACTCCATTGATGTATGGCCGCGAGTTATAAATACCCTAGCAAATGTAGGGTTATCTTTCAGTAGTCGACCCTTTTTCAAGACCTTCACGACCATACCGGGCTGAAGAGCAACCTTAATAGGGCGCTTATTCTCCAGTTTTGAAGAGTCCAACCTCCCCAATCTCCCCAATTCAGGGCATTAACCCCTACACCAACAATCTGTAATAAGTCCCGAACCTTAGCCTCCTCAGCTGAAACACTCTCTGTTCTAGAAGTGCAGTTGGTTTCCGGTAAGCCATGAATGATAACATTATCTTTACGACGTTGTCTCTCTAATACTTTTTTGTATAACTTCCTCAGTCATCAACTTAGTAGACGGAAGAAAATTAGAGTCAGAAGGAATGCTTTTAAAGATTTTATTTCCTCTTGAAGAGAGGCAATTACAGATCTTAACTCTACTGTTAGTTACTGTTAACCTTTTTAGCTTCGGTTCTAGATAATTCTATACAAGTAGATTTAAAGTTATTTTTGCGAATACTGCAGACAACACAGACTTCATCTTTAATTTGTTTAGCACAACATGCACAGTTAGAATTCATTACGTTTAAGTTAAATCAAGTATGCCAAGGAAAAAGACAAAGGTCACTCTTCTGCGCTAGCGGGGTCCGTTGCAGCGACTTCAAGACACACAAGAATAGACCAACGGATACAAAACATATAAGGAGTACACAGGAATATACGGTATTAATTCAACAAAATAATTAAACAAAATTGAAAGAAACACGCTGTATATAGACAGATATCAAGTTTATGAAAAACAAGAACTGATAAAAAATGCGAAAAAACAACTCAAAAGAAAAATACACCAGCAAATCGTATAAGAAGAAAAATATGACAATCATAAATAATTGCAATTGTATGTAAAACCAATGAAAAAATTCTTATAAAAATTATATAAAAGTAAAGTACAAATTCTGCTCCACAAAATGATATATAATTTACCTCAATGGGGCATTAACTGACCACAAAAAAATCGATTAAAAAAGCAGCGCAATTCACCATATATACTATCACTACACCTACAATGTTATGTGATGTGATCAAGTACTTGTATATACATATAAGTCTAACATTCTTAATAATTTTTTTTTGCATTTTACTATAGGAGAAATATTGTGTATACATTCCATTAATTAAAAAAAATATATATCACGAAATCTTTTTTGTCTTTAGGATGTACGAAGACTTCGTGATGAACTCCCCAACGTTATAGTTGATCATTTGATCGAATACGACTCATTTAATCATTGGGATTTTCTCTTTGCGAAAGACGTAATTCCTTTTTTATATAATCACGTATTGGATGTACTGAATGCCTATAATTAATCAAAATAGAAGATAAGTATATACGATTAACTTTTTTTATTACTATATAACAAAAAATGTTTATAATTAGAGAAGTTGGTTGTGTATGATGCTTATGAATGTATTTAATTATCAATTTAGTTTTGTATGTGCGGAGCCCATAAAATTTTCATTTTGGGAAAGCTAATGTTCTAATGTTTTTAACCTACTAGACTATAGTGTTAGTTCGAAATAAACATAATAAATTTTAAAAAATTATTGTTTTCAAATGCTATTACAAACTAACATTAAGGCAATAAATATTTGTATATAAATCTTTATGTATTATTATATTTAAATATAAATAAATATACAAAAAGGCGTTGTATTTTTTTATTTAAAATGAATGTTATGTTTAAACAAGTCGGTCCTCTATGGCGTAGGTACCGAACATAGCACAACACTAATATTGACACCGAACAAACTGATTCACATACGCACTTAGCTAGAAGAAGAAAGAGACTGTGGTGGAAGAAATCAAGTTTCTTGCTCAGGAGCTGTGATTTCTGCTAAGTATAGCTTAGTACAAAACTCTGCGCTAATGTTAAGATGCGGTAAAAAAATTTCATCGACCGCGTTTGCCAAATTACGATAGAAAAAATTCAGCGAATCATTGTAGACAGAACGCGATTCCACACTTTCAAAGTTTGAAATAAATAAGTTAACCAACACAAAAATGTTTAATGTTTCGAATTTCTTTACTGGCAGTCAGCACGTTTTTTTCTCAACAAATGTGACTAGCTTCGCCGACATTGGTAAGAGCCAAATCACAAGAAGTGGACCTCCGTGTCCAACCCACGATTCGAGGTTGCTTGTATGTGGTTTAGACCGTTGCTTCATCCTCAGTATGTAATTATGAATTGCAAGCCTCATTAACAGTTATGAAAGCGTGAAAAAATTCAGAGAAATTACATTAGAAAAGCTTCAAACACTACTTTTAAATGTTCAGTCTTCGACGTTTTTGGTTAATTATTAGCAATTGTGATACTCATTCGGCTCAGAGCTAAATGCTTGTCTATTCATCTGAAGTCCTTACAATGTTTACTAGCTCCCGCGCCTTAATATAATAATTATTTAACATTGCACTGTAAACTTTTTTAATGAAATGATCAGTTGTGGTCAATTTTGGTGTTCAACAACGTTCATCATCTTAATACGATGTTCGACCACGTTTAAATTCTTTTGACTACTTTTTTTATTATTTTGTGCAAAAGAACATCATTTCGAAGAGTACATTCCATCTTAGTTTTCAGTCGGTGTTATTACCTTTCAAAACAAAGTATTTAATTATTGGCCAATGGCTCCATTTTTGAGAATTTATTGAATATATATTAATGAAAAACAATTGGGAAAGAAATTATAGTTCTAGAAACTAAACTATTCGATACTCTGACTGTCATCTACGTGTTATGCCGTGAACATTTCACTCCACGCTCGTAGTAATGTTATTTGTATTGTATGAAATTTTTGGTAACTTCTATGGCAATTTCTGATTGCTTTCTCTACTTAAGACTGTTTATATCTTGTTGTAATACTTTATATTTGCATCCTATGCATACCAGTATGAATATATTATCATCAATTAACAGAATATGTAAATCATATTATTGTTTTAGATTTGATAAACAAACAGTGGATTGAGAAAATACAATATCTACTTTAATAAATATTAGAGATACAAAATATTGTGTTATTACATTACAACGCTTCTTAAAAAGTATATCTTATATGTACTACCAATAATAGTTACTAACATAAATTTATCTATGTGGCGGGTGATTCAAATATTAATTTTTTACAACACTCCCACTAGAAATCTTTTAATTCATGCCCATACCAGTCACACAAGTACAATGTTTTGTGAACACTAGTCCATTAGTTTAACATATCTGCTATCATTTCGCCACTTTTAACCGATTTAACACCGTCTCTTCTCGCACATAATGATGTTGGAGATCTATATGTTTAGTACGCGAGTGATACATATACACACACAATATAATATCGTAGGCCACGAGTTTGACGAGTAAAGTTCTTTTTTTCGCGTCACTCTATGCAAAATGATATTTTGCTCCTTAATTTGAAGGTGCAAAGCCTGTCTTTCCCTCCCACCGGAGGTAAAGTAATTTCTATAGCAACAGCACAAAGCTATAATAATTAGATTAATTTAATTAAAAACTGACAGTAAGTTTTAGAAACGTTAAATTGCATTTGAAAACTAATTCATTTTATGACAGTTTTAATAAATTTATGTTGCCGCAATGTCATCTTCTACGATATCAAAAGGAAGATTTTGATTATTGAATTGTCTCCGTCACTACTGGACATGTTTGTAACACTTTCAGTAATGACGCTTCACTTTTTGCAAGCTCATTTCGGTTTGTTTATTTGACATATAACTCGTTGCTTACTAACCGCATCACAAACGGTCTGATTAATAACACCATTTCTTCATGAATTTTGTAATTTCGTTCAGCAGTCGACGTGTTAAAGTGGGCGGATGTAAACTGGGCACCAAGTATATGGATTTACCTGCCCTGCAAAAAGGATTGCTTAATCCTACAGGTAATCTAGGCACCAGTACCGTTCGGGTAATGATCGCTTTAAAGCTTAAAGTGAGAAATTAGACGTTAATAAATTAAGGAATTTCCTAATGACCAAATAGGTTATTTCAAATGTATTTTTATTTGTACATCTATTGTGGGCGGGCCTCTATTGTATTATGCTATAATATATTCTATATATAAGGAAACATTTAGTTTGTGTATTTAGTTATTTCTATCTTGTTTGCGGCGTTTGTTTAAAGTAAGAAATTAGATCCGCTTCTCAGTCTCGAGTTTTGTTGCACACTGTTAAGAATTATGGAGGTCTCTTTCGTGGCCAGTAACAACGGAAAATGTTTGCTAGTGGTTAACAAGTACACCTTTTCAAAACAGAAAGTGTTGAAGAGTGGCGAAGTGTTTTGGCGTTGTACAAAAGAATCCTTAAATTGTCCCGCAAAAGTGTTTACGCTTGGTGCAGAAAATTTAGTGAGCAGAAGCCAGCTAGAACATAATTATGAACAGAATCAGAGTAAATTAAACCGAAAAGTGATTTCAAATTCGTGTAAACGTAAAGCCGTTGATGATATTTCCGAAAAACCAGCGAAAATTATTCGTCGTGAACTAGCTAAGGAACTGCCGGAAACAATTACGATAACAGATTTCACTTATATCCGAAGAAATTTGTACAATGCAAGGAGAAAATTTCTTCCTGGGCCGTTACCACAAAATAAGACAGAAGTCCATGATATAGTGGAAGCTGCTAATGTTAAACAAGCAAGGATGAAAGTTTAGTTTTTATAAACTGTCCAGTGAGCAATATCATAGTGTTTTCTTGTGAAACGAATGTTAGAAGTTTATATGGAATGCGTAAAGTGTACATGGACGGTACCTTTTCGTATTGTGCAAAATATTTTTTACAATTATTTACAATCCACGGACTTAATAATGGACATTATATTCCATTGATGTTTTGTTTGTTGCCTAATAAACGCAGTGAAACGTATGCAACATTATTTGAAATGCTAACAAAAGAAATCTTTCGACGTCACTCTACAATATTACGACCAGCTGAACTTTTGTAGAATTTGAGAAAAGCATTCACACAGCGGTTCGCGCTATATGGCCATCAGCACAAATCTATGGTTGTCGTTTCCATTTGCACCAATCGTGGTTTAGGAAAATCCAAAGTTTGGGTTTAACAGCAGAATTTAGGAACACAGATTCCGAAGTAGGAAAATGGCTGGGATATACAATTGGATTAACGTTATTTGAATCCTGACGAAGTAGGCGATTGTTTCGCCTTAGATGTGTTTGCCGAAAAACCTGCTCATGCACAGGCTGACGAATACGCCGATTATTTATTGGAGACATACATAGAAGACGATGCTCCTTTTCCTCCACATATGTGGGCTACTGCAACTCCATCGATCACTAACACCACAAACGCATGCGAAGCGTTTCATTCCAAACTAAATGAGTCATTTTATTCAACACATCCATCTATTTATATTTTTATCGAAAAGCTTAAGTAATTTCAAATAGACACTTATGTTAAAATTCAAAGTGTACACACACCAGCAAGAGTTAAAGGCACACGCGCAAAACAAAAATTAAGAACTCTAAATGAACTGTGTGAACAACTAAATAATGGAACAATATCACGATTACACTTTGTGAAGTGTATATCATTTTATTCATCAGTATGACTTCAAATACACTATTTTTCTATTATAGTTTTTATATAATTAAGTATTTGCTTTTATTATTGTTTTCATATGAGTACATATTTTTTATTTTCTATCTTTTTGCTGTACTTCAACATGAAATACACTATTTCTATATTATTGTTTTTGTTTGCTTTATACGGTGCCCAGTTTACAAAGACCCTTTGCGAGTACATTTTCAGCTAGTGCCCGAATTACCAACGAGATTAAAATTTCAGGTAGGTTAGTGCCCAATTTACATCCAGCCGTTAAAGTATTACCGACTCGAAAGGATTATATACAAGTGTCCCGTATCGTTATGTTCAAATTTTAGGAGTGTAAAGTAGACTTCATTTCAAGTAACAAAAACGCAAAACCTGTGAATGTGTTTGTCAGATCATGAAAAAAAATGTAATCCTAAAGTCAACACAACTGATTTTATTTAAAAAAAAGTTATACGATTCAATAACAGGCCTCTGATTGATAACGTCGCATAATAAAATGTTATACTAAAATAAATAAACACGTGTCGTAGTGTATACAGTAATTTCTTGGATTTCTCTATAATAAAGAAGGTTCTTGCTTATTTCGTAAGTGCTGAACCATGAATATCATACAATAAACAAATGTTCAGATGACTGTTAACGTTGCATTTTTTAATCAAGAATTACATTACGTTTCAGTTCATACAACAGCTTATTAGTGAGTGGACACGTTTTCTTTATTCAAAATGCCTTACCGATTTTCTTCTCAAGAGTATGCGGACATGCATTTTGTTTATGGTTACTGTAACGGCAGTGCACGTCAAGCAGTTGAATACCGACATCGGTTTTCCAATAGGCGCATTCCTCATTACAGAACGTTTCTGGGAGTACACAGACAATTTCGGAAATGCGGACTGCGTGATTATCTTTTCGACCGAGGAGTAAATTTGCCAGCAAACTTAAAGGAAGAAGCAGTAGCTATTGTTACAAGGGATCCAACTCTCAGTGTACGTCGACTCGCTAGACAACTAGGAGTGCCACGAAGGACAGTTTGGCGAATTCTAAAACGTGAGGGCTTATATCCATATCACTATCGCAGGGGACACGGTTTGCTTGAGGCAGACCACTACGCTCGTCTAGTTTATTCTACCTGGATATTAAGACAGTCACGGCTTCATTTTAATTTCTGCAGAACAGTCCTCAGGGCAGATGAATCTACGTTCCCGAGAAGTGGTGTTACAAATCTGAGAAACCTGCACAGGTGGTGATCATAAAATCCCAAAGCTATACGCCCATCTAAATTTCAACGTGAATTTTCTATTAACGTTTGGGCGGCCCTAATCGATGACTTGTTGATTGGTCCTGTCGTATAACCAGTTGCGATGTATTTCATTCAAAGAAAACAAAGTTTATAGAAGAAAACCTTGAGAAAGTATGACTAGTTAATATTAATTCTCCTTTACTCAACTTAAACTACAAAATAAACAAATAGAAATGCATTTCGTATTTTATAGATAACCACCCGTTTGTTTTCCAAATAAAAGTTAAAACAATGAAGAAAAGAAACTAACGCGCCGTACTTTATTTATCTTACGAAATATAAGCTATTAAATAAAATCAATTATAAAAACTCCTCACACTTCTATCTACGCCCATGAAGAAAGGAATTTGACTATAGTATTGTAGTAATTGCGTCATAATTCAACGACAAAAAACATATGTGCGTTAATCGAATGAATAGTCCTATTCAATAACTGCGTGTTCTACTTAGCGATTTTATAGACTATTTATATGGTCCATCGTAATTGCGGCCTGATGCGTTCGGTCTCTATTTACGATGCAGACTGCTGTTTCAGAGTCATAGTAAATAAAGTGTTCAATCTGGATATTCATTCTTAAGGTCACGTTTCCTAACTATGTATAATAAATTTTATTATTGAACAACGGAAGTTTATCCAGAACGACATACTTAGATTTGCAATACCAACTAATACTTAATGTAATGATAAAAAATTGGATTTTTAAGACTCTGTCGTAAACTTTGATATTGTTGTACATAGATATCGTTTCGACGAATTTATCTTAGAAAATATCCCCATTATGACGCCACCAATACACTGTTCAACCAGTCCGCGTATTTAATTATGTAATATAGGGTTAGTGGTATATTTTTACCTGTAACACAACTCAACGATAGAACAGAACAGTTATACATTAACATCCAGACACACAGTCTTATATTTAAACATCAACATAACAATCATACTTTAACAAGAAACACCAATCTCAACAGCACTTTGATGTCAGTGTAAGTCGTTGTTGATCAAAAAATAAATGTATATATATATATAGTTTAATCAAATATATTTAGATGAAAGTACATTTATTCATTTAACATACAGTCACCGAAGATTTAAAATGTAAAGTATATACAGCCTTACAGCCTGTACACGATGAAGCAGACATATATGTCGTGATTCTAATCTGGGTTGAAACATCACCGCCAGGACCGGAGTCATCGCAAACGTTTGGTTCCACGAACCGGCAGCCCCAACAAAGCCTAATAAAAAGATATTGTAAAAAAGAGCAAAAAATCAGTTACACGATTATGGCGAAATGCAATCATTGTAGTCAATATTTGTAAATAGTCTGACTAATGATATATTTTTTTAACATAGGCGATACAAGCAAATTTCAGAAATTCAAATATATAGTTGCTTTCATTTTTCATAAATATACGGTGTTAAGTATCCAACTATCCTAAAAAAACATTTCATAACTCCTCGTTGACTTGAAAATGATATACGCACGCTAGAATAACTGAATATGGCGATTAGAATAATTTTCTCACCGAAAAATCGGAAAGATATAAAAACGTTTACACAAATGAATAAAATCCGAACACGACATAAAAACGCCTCAAAATAAATATATGTGAATTTAATACATATAAATTAGCAATCATAATAAGTTTTTTGCGGAAATTAATTGCAGTAATAAAGTTTTAATTACAGAAATAGGTTTTGTAAGCGTATCATTCATGACGGGATTTCTCATATACGTAAATTCTCAAGCTAGTTCAATTAATAATACATAGTCTAAATTAAGCATCTGACAAATATGCAGATCTATAATAACGGTGGAATGTTTGTATTAATGCTTAGAACTTCTGATTTTCAGCAAAGTAGTTTTAGAGCATAATGCTTCTGTGTTCCGATGTAAACTTTCCCAGTTATTTCTTGTTCTCTTGTAACAGTAGATCCCACCGATTTTTTAAGTCCTTACAAGCTGTCCCAGAGCTCGCGCCCCAGAGAAAACTGACAAATGCCGACAATAATCTAGATCCCAAAAAATGCAAACGAAGAAAAATTTATTTCTTGCATAACATAGTTGTGAGATGTTTAAGATTCACCAATTCCAGAAAGGGCATTCCACTTGCTAGTGTTAATAAAATTGGTTGTTAAGCTTATATTATCACACTGTCAGAATGACATGCCTGCCAAAGAGTCAACGTTAACATCTTAGGATAAGTCAGATGGCATTCAAGATGTTACACTCGCCATCATATTAATCTATTTTTGTTTTCTAAAAATAAAACAACAAACGGCGGTTCTGAAAAGAACCTTATTTATTCTACTGCACGTGAACTTATCATAAACAAACAGGAGAAAAGGTATAACATAATAATAATAACAGAAACAACATAGCCAAAAAGGATCATGAAACGAAAAAGAAATTCAATCAGGTGTGGCATCATTCATTTGCAAGCATAGCCGCAAAAGACTCGGTTTAGAATTCGTAACCATTTCAGGAGTAATTGTAGTAAATTTTTTAGGTTTAAGTTTTGAAAATAAATGTTGATTAATATTACTAAGTTTATATGTTGTAGCTATATCATATTTTTTTAAAGTGTATTTAATTTTTTCGGATAGTTGTGGAACATATGGAATCATGATATATGTTGTGTCATTGTTTAAATTGTTATTGGTGTCTGCAGTGTTGTATATTTGGTGTATTCTTTTTTTAGTTGCTTGGTCTATAAGTTGCGGTGGATAATTATTATCTGATAAGATTGTTTTAATTTTCTTGATGTTATCTTTTCTGTATTGAGTATGTGATAGTTTTACTGCTCTATCAGTCAGATTATTTATAATCATTTTATTGAATACTGTAGGAGCATTTGAGTGGTAATTCATATATCGAAAAGAAGTTGTGGGTTTATTATACCAATTTGTATAAATAGTACCCTGTCTATCATAGCTTAAAGAAATATCAAGAAAATTAATACATACTGTTATTAATTTCTTCTTCAATAGTGAATTTTAATTTGTTGTGAAAATTGTTGAATTTATTTAAAAGATAGTTTATTTTATAGTCGGAATACATGTTATGATATCATCAACATATCTTTTGAAGAAAATGGGGTACAAGTCTAATGAATTGATAACGTTTTGTTCTAAATGTTCCATTACCAGATTTGCAATAAGAGCAGCTAAAGGAGAGTCCATGGCAATACCAAATGTTTGAATATAAAAAGAATTTTTGTACTGAAAATATGTGTTGTCGAGACAGAAGTGCATATCTCTAATAAATTCGTTTTATTTAGTGATGTGTGTGGACTAATTTCATCCCATTTGGATTCTATTATGTTTATAGCTAGATCTGTAGGAATGTTAGTATATAAAGATTCTACATCAAGTGATATAATTTTGTGATTAGTTGGTACTTTTTGTTCCTTGATGAAATTTTGAAATTGCCATGAGTCTTTGATATGATATTCAGTTTTTCCTAACATTTTAGATATGCTATCACCTAGGAATTTTGCTATATTATAAGTAGGGGCTTGTATGTTAGATACTATTGGTCTTAAAGGGATATTATTTTTGTGAATTTTTGGTAAACCATATATTGATGGAGGGTGGGAATTAAAAATGCGAAGTTTCTTTTTAGTGTTGAAATCTATTAGATTTAGTCTATGCCATTTATTTATTAAATATTATTTTCTTTTTGAGTTTTCGCTGTTGGATTATTTCTTTCTTTTGAATAGGTGAATTTATCGTCTAATAGTTTTTCCATTTTTTGCTCATATTCCTCTTTAAGAATGATCACTGTTTTATTTGATTTATCTGCTGTTGCTATTATAATATGAGAGTTTTCTTGGACAAATCTTTTAGTTTCTTTAATGAACTTATTCATATATAGATTTGATATATGTTTTTTATTATTTACTTTCTTATGTTTATGGTTAGTGATTATATTACAGATTTTGTTACGTATTTCATTCTGTTTGTCTTGTGGTAAATTTTGTATTCCTGTTTCAATGTTAGCTATATAGTCATTAATGGGTATTTTATTAGGCGGAATATTAAATTTGGGTCCTAGGCTAAGTATGTATTTAACATTATCCGGAATATTTATATTGGTCAAATTGATAATCCAGTAATTGTTAATTTTGTAATTTATCTCTAAGTGTTGTTTCTTCATTAGTTTATCTACTTTGTTTTATAATTTATTTTTGTTTGTTAGGAAATGATTATTGTAAATTTTAGATTCTATTTTTTCGAAGCTATTATTTCCTTCTCGTTTAAGGCGAATACCGACAGCTTTACATCTTAAGACGCTCCACGGGCGCATACATAATAATAATTCATGTCTTGTATTTCCCTGTTTTTGTTGTCTATCTATTTTAGAATACTAAGGCATGATTTATTATTATTAAATTGGAATGTATCTTTGAATAATTTTATCCATAGCAACTACAAATGTGTGACATTAATATACCGTCATTTATATTTTATATTCCTTGAAAAAGGCATCACTTGCCTAAACATGTAGGATTGTTTTAAATATATACATTTTAAAGTAAAACCAGATCTTAAATCGCCAACAAATTGAATTTACTATATAAATAAATATATATATATATATATATATATATATATATATATATATATATATATTTATTTTGGCAATGGATAATAACCACTGACGAAACGTGGATTCCTTATGTCAATCCTGAGACCAAAAGTCAATCCAAAGAATGGCGTAAACCCGAAGAAGGTCCTTCACACATAAGGCGCGTGCAGTTCCATCTGTTGGAAAGGAAATGCTTACTGTATTCTAGAATTGCGAAAGAATTATTCTTATAGCGACCTGGCGAAGGACTACAAATTAACACAGAATATTATGCGAACTGGACCACTGCGGCAGGCTCTTATCAGAAAACGGCTTGGGAAGTTGCATAAGCGTCCGTTATTGCAACAGGATAGTGAACGATTTACGATGGAAATTGCTTCCGCATCCACCTTATTCACCGGATCTCGCATCGAGTGATTTTCATCTGTTGTTCAATGTATTTAATTAAATATCGATTACGTTGAAAAACTACATTATAATATTGATGAAAATTCTTCGGTTTCCAATCTCCCACAAATTCTCAATAATATTGAGATCAAGCGATTGACTTGACGAAGAAATAAGGTTAACCTCTTGCAGTTGGCCACTCTTTAACGACCCTGACAGTATGCTTAGGGTCGTTATCGCGAAAATATCATCTAAGTGACATATTCTATTCGATAAATTTCAACTTTATATCTATTTCATCAACATATTTTTGTATACAAATCTGTCCATAATACCACCTCCGTGTTTTACAGTTTTCTGACAATATTTTGGATTTAATCCTTCTCCTGTAAGTCTATGTACATCATTTAAGAAATTATTTATTCTCTTTATAATATATTCTTCTTTGTGGACCTGTGTAGCTTGATATCTCTTATTTATTCTCGATAGCTACTTACCTACTATAAACTTGAATATATCAAAATCATATACATATACTCGTTTGTGAAACACCTTTCTCATATTGTTCAATGATTTTTAATTTTCAATGTATTGAATATACTTCTTACAACATAAAATATACAAATATATGACGATGTGTTCCCTTTCTTCACTTGTTCCCGCAGAGCTCTATATATCTTAAAATGTGTAATAAAACGCCTAGCATGTATACAACCTGCGTATACACCCTTACGTGTTTGTACAGCATCGGCTATCTCTAAGGAACTTATTTGTGCCTATCTGCAGCGTATAAGGTTGCTTAATTTTCGTAATATAAATTTTCTCCTTTACTCAGAATAATCATTTTTATGGTTACAAAATTTACGTTTTTATTTGAAATTAAGCATGTTTGAAATATATAGAATTTTATTCATTAATTATTTATTGATATTTGTTAATTCTACATGAAGATATTATTTTTCTAGAATTGCTTAACGTTTGTCCACTTCTGTATATCTGTGTCATTTCGAGATTGGTGAACCATTAAAAGATGGAGATCAACCACTTAATCGAACAATAATTTTCTTAGACGACTTATTTATTTATTCATTATCATTTACGTTTTCTGTATAGTTTTAATACCATTCATTACACAACTTCTGCACTTCCTTAATTTTTATTCTGCGTGTGTAATTTGTGCGTTTAGGTATTTTATCAAACTTAACTTCATTTTGATTTTTGTAGACTTGTTAAGATCGGGGTAATAGCTTTGTATAATTTTTTGGAAACTTAAGCGATAACTAAATTTTCTCTTTTATTAAATATTGTCTACGATACTTTAATGCAACCATATTTTTCTTGAAGCAGCCTACCGCCTTACAAAACATCGCTCCCTGTTCTATTAATAAATACTGTGATAAATTAATAATTACCATTCCTTATTGTTCTTCCTCTAAATACATTGTTAGGTAAGATAATAAAAAACATAACAGATATAATAATGCGAATGGTGGCATATTTCCATTAGAACAATATTGTTAATTAAATTTTAAAACCTAATAATTAAATACTATAATGTGGCACCAGTAGAGTGAAACAAGCTTGACAAAGTAGTAAAGCTGCCTAACATTATCGTATAATAATAACAATACTCATACAATTTAAATTAAAGATACCACGTCCTGGATATGTCTCTGTATGTTTCTAGTTAATGTATTCAAAAACTTTCCTTGTGCTACCTCCAAAGCATT
The DNA here is from genome assembly GCA_935421215.2 of Melolontha melolontha. Taxonomy (NCBI): domain Eukaryota; kingdom Metazoa; phylum Arthropoda; class Insecta; order Coleoptera; family Scarabaeidae; genus Melolontha; species Melolontha melolontha. The sequence goes on along the minus strand of OW285235.1, from coordinate 133,498,453 downwards.
TAACTAAAGAATATATAAGGGTGATCGAATATATGAAGCATATATAAATTTAGAGTACACAAGAGCAAAATAAATTGTCTAAATAGAAGCAAAAGTCCGAGTATTGCGTATAACAAAACATAATGTTTTTAATACAGAGCAAACAATCGAATTAATGTAATTTGAAAATGTTAGTTTGGAATCAAATGTTACCCTGATCCCTGACAATAGCAAGACATTAGAGTATTATTAAATATGTGAATAAGGATTGTACTCACAGGAAATGTAAGAATGTCTCACTTAAAAAATTCAGCTTCACCATTTTTTACACCAAGATTCTTATATTAACTTGATTCTTTAAAAAATACAATCTTCTCTATTTCGTATCTTTACTCCCTATCATGGAAAAAAGTCGTCTGCAAAAAGCAACATTCAATGCTACTACAGAGATCATTAATAAAAGTCTTTAGAAAATATAGATTCCACATTGTTTCAAAAGCTTTAATAAAGTCAGTGTAGACATCGTCGACTTATTCATTACCATCCAAGTATTCAGAAATATATTTAGTAACAGACGTAACAAGTAACTAAGCACACAAACGCACTAGAAAACCAGGAATAAAGTCATGAGTAGTCACGACTCATAGTATTGCTTTTCTTCAGTTTTTCCATCGTGTTCAGAAAATTGTGTTAAGGAAGTTAAGGATTATTCATACGTTATTCGTACGTGCAGTTGAGTATAGTTTTTAGTGACTGAAAGAACTGCTGAAAGCCTTCTACAATTAAAGAGGATATGTGAAATAAAACACCGCCACCCTTGGGAAGGCAAGCAGGTAAGGTACGATGCTTCGTTTACTAGAAATATAGCGCCAAATAGTTTAGGAAATACGAGTATAAGTAACCTTGATAAAAAAAATCGTTAAATCTAATTGTAGTTGTTATTAATTTCTCACGATATCTCTCGATGATAAATTTTTAAAGTGACAGGTAAGTAACCTTCATACCATTTAATCTATATCCGCATTTCAAGAATGCAGAACATCATAATTTATAGTAGAAATTCATGAACAACTAGACGTAATTACTTTTGAAACACGTGTATAATATCGCTACTACAAGGTAAATTGGACATAGGTATACCTACCCGATTCCAAAATGTATTGAAAATTTCAAAGCATAGTAGACAACTTCATAAATGAGTGGTTACTAATTGCGCTCAGGAATAATGTTAACAGTAAGTTAAATAATCGTTCACTGCAATTTATTATTATATTAATAGAGTATTAGCTTGCATAAAATTAGTAGCTAGTTGAAATCTAGCTAGCGTCAATATTAGCGTTAATAAATTATGGAACATTGAAACCCCAGAATATGTACTTTGTTATTCTTGGAACAGCTAAAGAGAGACATTTCAAGTAAATGAAAAACAATTTAAAATCATTAACAAAAGCTTAAAATCATGTATAAATAACAAACAAAAATATGTTCATTGAACTTAATACTATGTAATTTATAATTTAAAATATGTATAGTAGGTTAACTGTTTCGAATAAGTTATAAATCCAACGCTTGAACCACAAGCCCAGATTTATACGCGAAAATAAAACCGCCGCCGCCACTGCTATAATTCAAGCCTGTAAGAATTCGATCTTCTCGTAGGGTGACAAACAATACCATATTCATAAAAGCTATTTTTATACACAATACTCTCACAGATTGGTAGAAATTTTCACAATTTTTTTAAAATTTCTGTACATAATTGTTTCTTCACACAATAGCTTCTTCAGAGGTTTAAAATCAATTAAAACCAAAAGTTATGCTAAAGACGGCAGACTATGTGCCCACACTGTTAAATTTAATAAATAATACACATAAGGTGTATTAGATAAAAATGTAGTTTTTACAAAATTAGGGCAACTTTTTACCAATACTGAAGATCCATTGTACAGATACAAAGAGCGCTTTAACTATACAAATATAACATCTCTCAACGTCGATCAATCCTTCTCAGTATATAAACATATATATATATATATATATATATATATATATATTAAATTTATTATATTATATTAAATTTTACAATGTGGGCACATAGTCTGCCGTCTTACTTATGACCCAACACGTTTAAATTGTAAAGAAATGCGTCCTTGCGATTGTTTAATCACTTTTTGACATTTATAGTACACAAAGAGATTTAGTAGTGTGAATTGTTCATCTTTACAAAGTAGGAACCTACTCTTAATCATTTTACATTAAAGAGCGAGGTTGAAGGCATGCTTAATTTTTAATAAAGAATCAAATTTCAACTGTGATATTATATGTGAACAATATTTTCGAAATGACAATCTAAAGAAATTACAAAACCTCGTTTTTTGATACGTAAATCATTGATACTTTATGTAATCGATTTCGATCAGAAATATTTTCGAAATTTCAAAATTTATGTTTTCGATTGATTTTTAATAATAATTCTAGACTTAGTTATAAAAATAGATGATTACTACAATCGGCAACAAAAATTCATTAAGATTAGATGTCTATCATGTTTTCATTAATATTAAAAATTCTCCATTTTCAAAATAAATGAATTTCCTAAAATTAGGCTCAATACTAAATATGTTTCTTAAAAACTCTTTATATTTGTTTCTCAAATCTACAACTTCCATGTTACATATAATAAATCTGTACTATTCCATAAAGACTTGAATTGAATGATATGTGCATAGACAAATCCCAAGAAGATAGTATAACTAAATGATAAACAATCGAGACAGCGTTTAGCCCCACCTCGAATCCATATCCGCGAACTAAAATAGAACTTTCACTACCGACAATACTTGTAATTCATAGATTTCTTTAAAAATATTTTAAATACCATCCTTCTTGATTTTATAGATATATTATTTATTTTTTATTTAGTTTGTAACGTACTGTTTAGATGTAAACACCTGAGGAAGCCACTGTGTTGGCGAAACAATTGTCGTTTTACGAGTAATGATTAAAAGTGAAGATTAAAACCGTAGTTTTATTTCTATTCTTAAAATAGAATTGACCTACCTTAACCTAAAAATAAAATGATAGATAAATCTGGCTAGATTAAATATTGCATTTTATTTTTATAACTATAAAGAGAAGAATAAAAGCGAGTCTTAAATATATCTAGAATATAAACTAAATTAATATTTTTTGTTTAGATATCTATAAGTAGGTAACAAATAAAAAGGAACAGGTTTTTATATTATATTACTTTTTTAAGTTTTTTATAATAATTATACAATTCACATTGAAATTCGTCTGTACCAGGTAGCTCTTTGCCTGTCAGAATTCTATTATTAATTTTATTAAAATTGTAGATAATAACATAAATAATTTTTTTTGTAATAGATGCCTTTAATTGTTCCAAGTGCTCACACTCTTTAAAATAAAAAAAAATCATGTAAAAAAAGCCACTTGGTCAAATTATCTACCAAAAATTTTTTGTATAAATTCTTGCAGAGAAACCACTTAATGTAAATATAAAGCTTGTTTAAAATTACTATAAAATTATCATTACATTTTAGTAGTGAACATCCTTCATATTCTTTCAAAATAATAAATTTGTTGAAAGGTGCATCTTCCCGACACATTATATTATGATAACATGCGGAACAACTGTTGCAGAAAGGTTGGACTTTTTTTGCAACATACCCACCAATGTAAGACAAACCATCAATATTTACTTCGGAAAGTATAAGGTCTGGTGGTAAAAGGAATTCTTCGGTTTGAGAGGGTCGTGCTACTTCTTGTTTTACAGAGGTGAGAAATTGTTTGAATGTAATTCAGGGTCCTTCAGATCTATCATCTTCACAATTCGAGCCATTCGAATGTAAAGATGCAAAATTGCCAATCAGCAAACTTTTGAAATAAGGTATAAAGCAAGAACATGTTGGATTGGTGTTGCGGCAACCGAACTGTCTAACTTGACCAAAAAAGTTTTCTAAAAAATCTTGATTGAATATTCGAGTACTGAAATATTGAAATCCAAGATTTCTTAGAACTTCTCTGATCATCTGAAATCCTTTTAAAGTAAAGATAAAATTATCGATTACAGGAGGACGAATTCTATCTTTTACTTTTACAAAGTGCATACTATCTAAAACATGAATTGCCTTATTCCAAAAATTTGCCTGTGGCGACGCTACTTTACATTTTACAAGCAATCTAAGATTTTTTCCTGCACAGGCATATTCAACACCTCCATTAATTGTGTCAAACAACTTGTCTAGGAAACGACATAAATGAGCTGTATCTTTTCCCTCAGTATATAGCTGCATATATTTTTCATTATTGCTGTAATGAAAAACACCAGCAGCTACAGAGGCACTGAATACTTGTGTACAAAGAGAAACTTTAATTTCCTTATTTTGTTTGGAATGACGTGAATCATAGAAAGTTTCGGCATTATACGCAAGTCTCCCATAGTAATGTCAATATTATAGGCGTCAACAATGTGGGACCATTTAGCTATTCTTTGCATCCCATCTACTGTATACTTCAAATGCTTAGTTAGAAGATTATTTCTTAAGCTTTTCACAAGATGTGGAGGATCGAACATAGAAATCACTTTGGTGTTGCCTATAATAATGACATTTTCACAATCTCTGTTCTAATGATAGTACGTCGTGACTCCTCTACAAGCATATGAATGGCCTTTACATTTGTGGTACCTTGGTCACAAATGGATGCTATAATTTGTAGACCGCATTCTGTAGTTCTGTTAACTATAGTTTTGAAATTGCGGACGATATCTGCTGCAGCTGTTGTCGACTTACAAAAAGTGTATGCAACTGGTTGTTTCCAGTTCTTGTAAACTCCTTTTAATATCCAGACCTGTAAGTGGTCCGCGATTTCAGAAGTGCGCTTACAACCATCATCAACAAAACCTTCTACCAGATCCTTGCTTTTTGAATATTCTAAATGCGGTTGTAAACTCATTTCGTCAAATGCAAGAATAAACACTTTGTGAATTTGGGATAAGTTTTTCACTTTAATAGCAAAGTTATCGAAAAGATTATTACATATGCCTGGTTCTATATTAACAGATTGCAATAACTTCTTTAGAGTGAGAACACTTGGTAATATGAAAAGTTTACTCAAAAATCTACAGGTTTTAGGAGATTGCTTATACAATATTAGTGATAAAATCTTGTCATCAAAAGTAAAGAAGTTTTTTTTATATTATAGTTCCTTAATTGCGAACTGAAAAATTTATGGACAAATGGATCCATTTCACCTTTCATGCAATAGCCTTTTGCAATAGCTTATACGCTTTCTTAAATCAACATTTTTTTTACACAGTGGTTATGTTTTCTTTTTAAAGAAAGAATTTCCTCATAGAATGTCTTTTCTTTTGGTGTCAAATGTTTCTTCCGTGACTCTCCTATCAAATTTAAAGCCCTGCCTGCAACCAAAAAAATTATACATTAACCATGTTAATTAAATAAATAAAGAATATATATGAATACATGTATAGCAAACGCCAATTAAGTTGGCGCGAGGAGGGATAAGTTCGCGCAGGATTAGAAGTAGTGGGGAGATTTGTATTTGGTTTACATCAAATGTCAGATAATTCTAACCTCTGAGCGTGTATCAGTTTATGATCCCCTGACAAAGACATTATGTTCCGTCAAACGTCAATGACAAATGTATTCTGACAATTACTTGAGTAGTGGGGGTGGGCGTTTTTAAAAACAGCTTCTGCGCAACTCCTCCTCGCGCTAACTTAATTGGCGCTTGCTATATGTAATAAATAAAATATGACATACAGAATATAGAAAGTATATATATTCAAGTATAACAAATGTTATGGCATTCTCACTGCGTCGTCTGTGCGAACAGTACACCAGCTGAGAGAACATACGATTTTATACCGTAAATACGAAGCCGGAAGCAATGGCCGGCCGAATTGTTACTTTAACAAAGTTAATTCTTAATCCGAACACCACGGTCCTCTGGTCACAGGAATTAAAAGAAGAGACACTCGAGATAATCGACCGAACATTCAACGAACGAGATATCCAGCACATACTACGGACATCGCCAAATATATTTATGGTAGATCCAAACCAGCCAAAAATTCAAGTCAGGATTCCAGAAAAAAACACCGAACCGCTAAAAGAAGAAAAAAAACACAACCGAACACAGAACAAGATGCAAACTGAAATCATATCCGCAGAAGACTTCATCTACCCGAAATTTACGAAGAAACCAAAAATAGACGAAACAATCACACCGATCGAAACTAAAAATTCTTACGACGCCCTCGACAACAAAACCGACGAAAAGATGGAAGAAGAAACTGCCGAATCCACTCCACAGCCTTCAACATCAGCCAGCTCGCCCAGGGTAAGTGACAAAACCACCACACCTAACACAAAAACACAAAAAACACACAAAATCGCACCAATTATCATAATCGAAAAAGACAAATGGACATACATACGACAATTACTTAAATCAAACAGCATTAACACAGTAGAAAACAAAATGGTGAAACCAGGAATACACATCGAACCGACAACCGACGAAGACTATCGAAAACTAAAACACACACTAGACAACGAACAAATTCAATATTACACATTTCAATTGAGAAGTGAAAAGACACTAAAGGTGGTGATGCGTGGCATTCCCACCTTTATAACAGACACTGACATCACAGACGACTTGACGGACCAAGGATACCCGACTTTAAAAATTAAACGCATGAACGGCAAACACGGAATACCAGCACCACTTGTATTAATCGAACTGACGAGACAATACAAGTCAATCTACAACTTACGCGACTGCTGCGGACTGACGATTAAAATAGAACATTTAAACAAACGGACTGACATTATACAATGCCACAAGTGCCAAACTTTCGGACATCACCAACGGAACTGTAACGTGAATTACAAATGTATGAAATGCGGAGACGGACATTCGACACATCTATGTACTAAGACAAAAACAACCCCACCAAAGTGTGCAAACTGCGGTGGTCCTCATCTATCCACTTTCATAAACTGTCCCAACAATCCAAACAATCCTACAAACAAAACCACACCTCAACCTAAATACATACCAGCACCACCCCCAACAACAAATCCATGGACACAAAGACAAAAAGACACGACACTTAACACAAATGACGAACTAGCACTTGCCTTAGGCAATATGATAATAACACTACACTCGACAAACGCCACAAAAGAACAAACACAATACTTCGTAACACAAACACAGACAATAATAACACTCTACAATAACAAACATTAAACACACACTCGACTGAAACGCAAAAAAAAAAAACGAACACATTTGACTTAAACGCAAAAAAAAAAAAAAGCGACTGACACACAGACTTTACACAAACACAACACACACAGGACCACACACAAAAAAAAAAAAAAAAAACACAACATCCAACGATTACATCAGACTCAAACACGTCACAACCCTGGGAAATACGAAACAACGGAGTGGAAGTGGAGGCAACTTCGACCACAGAACAAAACTCAAAGACCCATGAAGAAATGTTATGAATTTAGTAGGGCTTATACAAACAATAATAATAAAGAGGATCTTGTAAAATATTACCTGCCAATTTAGGATTTTTCTTCTTAATACTGGGGCTTTCTTATAGTATTGTTTCTATCCCACATTTTGAAGTAGATGGTTGACTATGAATATCATCTGTTGAAATGGTAGATGGTTCTACATTAACCGATTCTAAATTGAACAAAAAAATATTTATAATAATTGCATTTATTTAATGGCTCACTTAAATATGCTTCAAAGGATTACTTACTTGGTAAATAAAGTGATGGTAGAGCGTTCGACGTTATTCTATTGTTCCTTGTCAAGTATATACTCTACTTCAAAATTCTTTCTACAAATGGCAAGTGAATGTGGTCTATTTTCAATGGGTACATTCAAGAGCTGACTATTTCCTGTAGCATTAATCCACTGTTGATGCCGGGATGATGTTACATTTGGAAATGTATGAAGTGGCAACGATTGTTCTTTGCAATTTGCAACATAACACCGCCTAAATGTCATGTTTTATACCAAAACTATTAAAATTTATATATTGTATCTATCTATTTATTTTCTATTTAATAATATTCACATAGACTGCGCATTAAGTATTTAAAAAAAGCAATAATCGTTTGGTTACCTTAAAATCTTGTAACTTTTAACAAGTTCCACCACGTGTTCACTATATCTAAAAACTGCAATTTATTGGTGCTCCGCTCTCAACCGCTTGGCGTATAAAATAAAACTAAAAAAAAACGCCAACTTATGGCCAAGACAGGTAATTTACCGGCAAGTTTCGGTGTCTAGTGCCATCTTTAAGTCATATCCTAACATTAAAACACTAGGTATCTCAATACCTCCCATTTCCCATTAAACATTATAGCCCCTGGATATGTGTTATGGTTGATACTTCGTTTTTTATCATATTAGATCACTGAAGTAACAAACAAGCCAAATTGTTTAATTTGCGTGTTGCCAACCAACTTCTCCTACATATTTCGAAAAATCAATTAAAAGATTGTATTGATGGTAATAAAATATCGTTCTTGATATATAAATTTGAATATAAAATACTAGACACACGGTAAAATAATGAGATTAATAAGTATTCTAATTAAAACATTAAAATTATGAAACCATTAAAGATTCAAACCAATATGGTAAAAAGTAAATTTCCAAACGTTAGGCATATTTAAGCCAGATGGCGCCATGTTATGTGTAGTATTATTTTTTAACATATGCAGTATATTTCAGAATAAAATAATAAAGATAATTTCATTTTGTACTCAGACAACTAGAAAGTATGTGAAATGTAATAGCTGAGAATAGATGTATAGAAGGTTGTTATATTCCCATAACTAACTCTTAGTATATTGAATAGAGCAATTTCAAGGCATTTTAATATCTATAATTCTCTTTTGTGTTAGACGGCAGACTATGTGCCAGACAGACAAGAATTATTTCACCATGTGTACTAAATATTGTTTTGGATACTATATTATAAATATGTTTTGAAGGTGCATCTGTTATTGCCAATAATACCACTTTTTCTTTAGAATAAATGTTTCGTTCATTGTTAGAAATACAAAATAATGTTTTTTTTTTATTTTGATTTAGAACTGTAAAATATATGTTCAAATTCTGTTATCTCTTTGATAAATGCATTTATGGAAATATTTAGGAAACTAAATATAAACTATAACTATAACTACTAAATATATGTTTTTCTGCTCCAATATGTAAACAAAGCGAGAGGAATGAAAAATAATATTTAGTACAGATGGTGAAATGATTCTTTTCACCATGCACCGGGACATAGTCTGTCGTCTTTTGATGCTGCCAAATGTTGCTATTTCTATATATATATATATATATATATATATATATATATATATATATATATATAAATATAAATATAATAACTTCGTGACCTTGGTATGATATGGTAAACCTAATCAGTAGGCGATTAGACTTGACATTTATATCCTGTCATTCATATTTTGTATTCTCTTGAAAAAGGCGTATACAGCCGAAACATGTAGAGTTTTTTGAATACATATATTTTGAAGTAATATACAGACCTTTGATCGCCTACTGATTAGGTTTACCATATATATATATATATATATATATATATACATCCGTCTATCATTGTCGCGGCCATTAATTGACCATTCCCTATCATTTGGGCGTCCGGCTGTAATCCTGCGTCCATATACGGACGCCAAATTACATTGCCATAAAATTTATTTTCCGAGTTGCTCTCGACGTTCTCTATCATCTGGCAAATTTTTGTTCGGACGTCCAAATGATGAGATAATCAAAAAATCCATATAATTTTGGTTGACCAAAATTCCGTTAGAGGTATCCCAATCGCATGCCGTATATTGACTCTGTATATTTAACTTTTAGTCGGTGCATAATTCGGCGTCCAGCAATTTGGCAACTATGTACATAGGAAGAAGGGTAACCGCAGTTAAAATGATTTTAATCAATATTGATACAATATTTACAGAGCGCTAGCAATATCTACTAACAAATAAAAATATTGATGTTAATTTTCAATACTTTTACCTAGTTGGTAGTCACCTAATAAACTTTTTGATTTAATACAAATAAAAGTATTTTAGTAAACAATGATATATATGATTGAAATTATAATAATCAACATTTGTTTATAAAGAAACAGATTGTTGATGGAATTTGTCATTGGCACATTACTTTTGTTTTCTATATCGATTTTAATATTTTACTTTTTTTAATATATTACATAAATTGTTAGGCATCATATTGCATCTGTATCGTTCATTTAGTTAATATATGAACCATTTTATAGAATATTAAGATATATTCCTATTTATCAAAAGTATTTAACTTTTTACAAAAAAAAAACTTTCTGTTCAGCTAATTGCCATTGAAAGAAAGCACTAGAAAATCATTAGAAAAGGATATAAATATATAGTTTTTAACGCAAGACTAATATGAATACAGTGATTTCTCTGATGGATGATCCATATAAATATATTTTTTAAATATTTGATGCTACTAATTTCAGTTGAACGTCGAAAGCGAAAGTATGGGTAGCCTTTATTATTGTCATTGTGTTTATTGCGTTCCTTCGATTATTTACTACCTTTTTTATCGTTTTCTCGTTTAAAAGTAAAACTAAGCAAAACTCGATGCACCCACTCATTTGTTTAAGTTAATACGAATCAGGGGATTGCTTCATTTCTTGATCCGATAAAAAATAATATCGGTATTGTACATACATATAATATGCAGGTTGTATGGCTCACCAGTTATCCGAATAGCGTAACTGTCAATGGAATAAAAATAAACACCGAAATACAGGATTTATTATATATTTGATTTAAGAAAACGTTTAAAGTGCGTCTCGAAAAAGTCGGCAATACAAAGACATTATTCCACTTTTCAATGATCGAAAATTTACGTGTTTATTGATTCTTGCAAGAGAACACCAGCAGGTGTCAAATTCCGATTTCGTAGAAACTTTCCAGATTAGTAGAGTACTTTGGTAGAAGAACTACGCAATTTCTTTTCGGCGAAAACGCCCAATTTAGGGGTACAGGCTCCTCCAAAGTTTGCACTAATTTTTAATTTTTGCAAATTTCTCCGAAACTATAACAAATATTATTTTGTTTTCTTAATAAAACTTGCAACATATTACATGGTCCCAAGGATGAGGCAACTTAGAACTTAGAGAATTGATAATAATATATAATAAAGGGCGAATTTTTTTTTCAGAAAAAAATCGAATAATTAGCGTGGTATATGTAGAAAACATTTATTTCATTCACATCACTTAGCGAAAATGCAATTGATTTGCACAAATTTGCCAACTACGGGCACAATATGTGTTCTTATGCAATTTAAGGCTTTTCCCGACGAACGGACTTCAATTTCTTAATAGCTTAATTGTTAAGAGCGTGGTCCGACAAACCAAAAGATGTAGGTTCGAATCCTGCATAACGGCAAATTTTTTTTCAGTAAAAAATTGGAATAGTTAGCGTCGTATATGTAGAAAGCATTTATTTATTTAAGTAATATATGTAATTATTGCAATAATGATAGTCAGCGTAAAAGTGCTCAAAACACATTTTGCTTGCACCACGAACAGCGCGCAGTAGCGGGTTTATTACAAACACTACACAAGGGCGTAGACTCTACATCTTTCATAAAACAAAACCGTACGGGTTTTTTAAAGGATCCAAGTTTTTCATCCACGTATCCACTCTTATACCACACGTACTTGAATACATCGAAAAAGCTTGAAGAAGAAAACTGGGAAAACTTGGGTTAGCAATCCCAGCATAATAATATTATTTCTCTGGTGCAAATTTATGTCAACTAATAGATAGATACTAATTTTATAATATAAAATTTAAATTTTTATCATTCAGCTCCTTTTTGAGTGAATAGTATAGATAAAACGAGGTGAAAGAAAATAATCTAAATCTAATATATATGAAGAAGTCGTTAAAAAGAAATTTTGTGATATATATATATATATATATATATATATATATATATATATATATGTATATATATATATATAAACTCTGATTTACAATGCTTATATAATGACAGATGTGGAGTTTACTATAAACGGTGAACAATGAGCTCATTGAAATATTCCTGTAAGATATTTAACTTTGACTAAACTGTATCGGCAACGGTGTCGGACGCTTATTGCACCGATACATGAAAGATAATATACGTTACGGACGCCAAATTGCCGATGTACTAAAAGGTGTTATATACTTCAGACGTTATATTGCTACTAGAGTGAAAGGAGTTCTAATTGATAAAAATGTAAAAGTTGAAAAATCTTAACTAAGTTAAGAAACGTAACGGTTTAAAGCGAGAAAGTAATATACTTGAATCAAAACTGACATTCGAGCTTTCCTTCTCAGGGACGCCAAAATGATGGATTATGAAAGGACGCGAATTTGATAGTCGGATGTATATATGTATATATATTTGGATATAATTTATAAAAGCCAATTTTACAAGTATCTTATTATTTTGGATTAAATTACAATTTTTGGAGAATTATGTTATGATGACAAATAAGTAACATTCTATAGAGTTTCAACGTTGATTGAAGAAATACAGGGTTACCCAGAAAGATGTTACCACTCATATGGAACTACCTAATTTTTAATTAATTATTTTTTTTTTAGTTTGAAAACTAAATATGGCAACCCGACTTACTTTGGAAGAGAGAAGGAAGGTAGCGTCTTGGATGGAAGTGTTTGGGTCACTCACAGTAGTAAGACAAAAATTTCAGCAATGGTTTCAGAAAGAACCTCCAAGCCGTTTAACTATCCGTCGAGTGCATGAAAAATTTGTGCGCACAGGGTCTGTCACTAATGACTGTAAAGGAAACAGTGGACGTCCCAAAACTATTCGAACGGAAAATAACATCATAAATGTACAAGGTCGAATAATTCACAGCCCAAGAAAATCAAGTACGAGATTAGCATTGGAAAGCGGAATCTCGCGGACAAGTGTTCTGAGAATTCTTCACCTCGATCTGGGAATGAAGCCGTATCACATTCAAATGATTCAGGCCCTTTCTGATGCCGATAAAATTGCTCGTGTTCGAGCTGCAGAAGTGATACTAGAAATAACGAACATAGATCCTAATGTTCTGTTCTTCATGTCGGATGAAGCCATATTTCATATCAGTGGCAGCGTCAATAAGCACAATTGCAGCATTTGGAATACAGAAAATCCTCATGAACTAAGAGAGCACACTCGCTCCACACCGAAAGTTAACGTATGGTGTGGCATATCGAAGTTTGGAGTGCTTGGTCCATATTTTTTTAACGCCCAGACTGTAACGGGAGATGCTTACCTGGATATGCTGCAGAATTTTGTTGTAGACAATCTTCCCCTCCGTATCTTAACATCTGGTTACTTTCAGCAAGACGGTGCACCACCACATTATTCCTTAGCGGTTCGACATTACCTAGACCAAACATTTGGTAGACGTTGGATTGGAAGAGGTGGACCTTTGTCTTGGCCAGCACGGTCGCCAGACTTGACCCCTTGCGATTTCTGGCTATGGTGAATGTTGAAAGACCGCATGTATGCTACAAAGCCTACCGACATTAATGACCTGAAAGAGCGCATAATAACAGTAGTCCGCTCTATACCTATGGAAATGTGTGAACGAGCTATGACCTCTATGGTGCAAAGACTTCACTCATGCATTGAAAATAAAGGAGTACAGATCGAAGGAGTGCATTAGGTCTATTTTGACTTGTGTACATAATGTGTTACTTATTAAGTTACTAAAATAAAAGTTTTTCCCATATAAGTGGTGGTATAAGTGGTAACATCTTTTTGGACAACCCTGTATATAAAGATACGCAACGCTATATGCTACAGGGTCTCTTAACCCAATGTAGAATACCTCCACACACCTCTTGACAACTAACTTAGCCGCTGTCTCGTGGCTTTTGAAACATTTGCGTTTATTTGGATAATAACGACAATACGAGAGAGAAGCGATATTTTACAATGCGACCCTAACCACAGTATATTAATCATGTTTAATAACTAGCAAAGTTTATATATAATTAACTAGTATAAACTTTGGTATGTTATGTAAAAGATGTTTTTCAGTTTTCTAATATTTGTTGTCTATAAAATTCAGAGGTTCCTGATTTAATAATTCGGTTAGTAGATATTCTATTAACATTTTCTTTAAATGTCCCCAAAATAAAAGAATTGATTGGAATGTCCACTGAAAGCCATGTATGCAATAGATATTATTTTGTCTGCTACTACCTTCAAGAACTTCAATATTATTGAAATCTGCACCGCTTTCTGCAAAACATCTGTAATGCGGGCATTACAACGCACATTTTCTCTCTTTCGGTCATACACTTTGCTTTTAATGAAATCTTCTTTATTGAATTATTACTTAAGCCTGTTCTTAAATTCAACACTTTTAACAAACTTTGAATTGTTTTTACACATGCTAATGTGAATTTTAAATTACGTAACATAAATTTATAAGCTCCGGGTGACTTATAATACAAAGAAAGAGCTAATATTTTTTTCTGATTTTAGTCACTTTCTTCTTGTCTCATGACATGACTCATGAAATAGCTGAATATTTATAAAAGGTTTTAGCGGTTTACTTTTATATATCAATAAAGTGTGGAGTAGTGAGCTAACAGAAAATGAGTTCTTCTTTTTAATCTGTAGGTTTCCGATTGTGTTGCTTTTACCCGACAGGGTGCGGTAAACTGCGGTACTCGAAATGCAACGCTTAGATGTGGAAACCCATTTTGGCTACGCTAAAATGCATAACATTGCGCATCTTTATATATTACGTCAATCAACGGTTTGAAAAAGAAAACTCTTACTTATTCTATAATATTACACCAAAGCATAATGTCATTAAAAAAAAGAAATTACAAAATAATAGATAAAGTCAGATTAAGAAGGTTTATTAGTTTCATCTCAAACATATACTCAAATAACAAGTGTTCATTTGAAAAGTCAATCTAGTAGCATGTGATTTACTGAAAACATTTTGAAGTATGTCGTAAATTAAAATTTACTACTTAACCTACGAAGTCGTATATTTTGACAGTTTCATACATACAAATAAATAACAAATGTTGAAAATGTTGTCCTTCAAGATCAATGCACTTTAAAATCCTCCGTTCAAAATTTTTGATGATATTCTGCAACATTACTGGATTGTTATTAATTTCCATGCATTTCTGTTCGATTTTCTGTAACATATCATTCAAATTCAATATAGGTGTTCGAAATATGTTATTTTTTAGATAAGGCCACAAAAAGAAGTCGCAAGGTGTTAAATCGTATGAACGTGCAGGCCAGGCAATTTCAGTATTTCGACTAATTATACGCTCATCAAAAAATTCTCTTAAATAATCCAAAGATTTTGCAGTACAGTGACAAGGTGCTCCGTCTTGTTGGAAATATGCATTTTGAAGTTCATCATCATGCAACTGATTGACAAATGGTTGTAAAATTTCCGTACGGTACCTTTGAGCAGTTAACGTTCCCTGAAAAAATATTGGTCCAATGATTCGCCTTTGGCTTATCGCTGCCCAAACACCAATTTTCTCTGGATGCAGCGATTCTTCATTAATTACATGTGGATTTTCACTACTCCAAATTCTTGTATTTTGTGAATTTAGGTGTCCCGTTTTATGAAACCATGCTTCATCAGTAAAGATGACTCTTTGCGAAAGTTCTCCATTATTTTTCATATTTACAAACCAATTACAAAACTGTAGTCTACGTGGGTAATGTAATCACTAACAATTCTTGTGCTGCTATGACACGCTATGGATAAAGTGGCATATCTTTTTTTAATAACTTGTGAGTTGTACCAACAGAAAGGTTTATTTGTTGACTCAAAAGTCGAACTGATGTTTGTGGTTCATTTTCCATTATTTCTTCAACACGATTGACAACTTGAGGTGTACGTTTCTTAACTGCTCTGCTGCCTGATTTTCTTAAGAGACTACCAGTTTCAGAAAAAAAGTTTTAAAGTTCTATCCAAAGTATTCTTAAATTGTATATAATCTATTACAAAATGTGGAAACTCAACTTGAAATTCTACCATGCAATCTTGAACTGAATAAACCCATAAACCATCAATTTTATTACCACTTCGAAAATAAGCCTGGACTAAAAAAAAATTATGTTCTAAAGTGAAAGCCATTTTCAAACTGAGAAGCAATTTATTTAAACCAGAATCGACGCATGATTATTTTATGCACTAACTGATATTTGTGATTGACATTATCAAATGTCATTGGGATTTACGTTTTTACGGATTTACGGATTTACGGAACAACAAACACATATTAATATATATGCGTCTTATTCTATCAAAATTTCAAAGTAACCTAGATTGACTTTTCAAATGAACACTTCTTATATTCAACAAAATAAAACCCATTTTCAATACATATAGATATTATCTATCATTCATATTTTCAAATACATTTATCAATTGTGGTAGCTGTTGAGTAATTGCATCCTTTACTTCATCGATAGCATCCATTTAATTTATATCATTTTTATTTTTATCTAAACAACCAACCGTTTCTCCACCTTCCTCTCTTCCCCTCCACCAAAGAAAATATGTAAGTATACCAAAGTACCGCGGTGTGAACTTAACAGTCATTTCTAACAGCGAAAGTCAATGTTTTTCCAAAATATAAACTAAAATTAAAAGAACGTGACATGATTAAGATATAAAATTCGAAAATAAAACAAAAGATCTAAAATGCCCCAGAGAATTTTCAATAACACATGGATTATTTCTGAGGATGAAAACATCCATAAAATTAAATAAAACAATTTTATTGCCATGGATAAACGTCTAACCAAATTCAAATTTGGAGAAAATACGGCTCGAAATAGATTAAAAATGTCTAAGAATAGGTACAGGCAACAATAATTAATAACAATAAAAATCTAAATAAATATCTACTGGTGTAGGGCTCAAAAATTAGAATATAAATTTCGCGCTTATTATCTGTGTTAAGTTGGAAAAGTAGGTGGGACATTGGGAAAGGAAGGCTGGGAGAACTGAGAACTGATAGAGATTATTCATATTATGAAGAAAGCTATGAAACTTTTTTCATCAAACTTAAACTGGTAGGATATTTGAGGTATAAATGTTCAAAGTGCCACTCTTTGCTTCACGTTATTGAAGCCATTCCTTAAATTTTGTGCTGTATTTGCCTGATTTTGCAGGGTTTTTCCATTGTATGAAGGCGAATTGTAAAAAAATTCTTCAACCATTCTCCTAACAGTAGCTTTCAATAATTAAAACTTTATGATTTATTGTAAAATTTATTTTTGAAATGTTAATAAACTAACATAATACACACAATAGCTAAATATTTCCTGCATTTGACTAAATATTTCCTAATACTGATTTCGATTTTTGTTATTATTAAAGGGTGGCTACTGTACTTTTGCACAAGGATGGATCATTAAGACCGTGACTTCTCGAATTAAAGATAGTTTTTCGGAAAAAAAACATTTTATTTCTCAACATAGTCTTCTTTGAGCTCAATACACTTCGTACAACGTTTCTCCAATTTTTTAATCCCTTCAAAATAATAAGATTTATCGAGGTTCACAAATAGGTTTTTATTTGAGGGATGATTTCATCGTTGGAGTCAAACTTCTTTCCGCCAACGCATTTCTTCATGTTTGGAAACAAGAAATAGTTACTGCATCCCCAAAAAACTGGCGTCATGTTCTTGTTGGCCGATAAACCCACATTGGCCTTCTTCGGTGCCGATTCGTTAAGCTAAATCATTTAAATAATCGTTGACAATACGTGCATTGTGAGGTGGAGCATCATCTTGTTGCCAAGGCACTGTTTTTCTTTCTTCGAGGGGAATATTTTCCATTAAATATGGCAACACATTTTGTAGAAAATTTAAATAACGCTGTCCGATTAGGGTTTCCTCATAAAAATAAGGATCAATTAAATAACCATTGAAAAGGCCGCACCAAACGTTGATTCCCCACTCTGTCTGGAAGCGCGCTTCTTGCATCCAATGTGGATTTTGATTTGACCACTAATGAGCATTATGCTTGTTAACAATGCCATTATTGTGGAAACGACATTCATCGCTCCAGAATACGTAGATACTAAGGTATTTAGATTTTCTTCTGCTAAAACATGTAAACGTGCAATGAGGTCAAGCCTTGGAAATAGTTCGGCGTCAATCCTTGAACTAAATGAATTTAAAATGGATTGTACCTGTTTGTTTTTAAAATTCAGTGTACGGTGTTTTACTAATTCCAATTTCAACTGCCAGAGTACGAATAGAAACGTGAAGGTTTATCGCTACGTAGGCCAAAACGTTGATAATGTTTTCTTCGTTCTCGGTATATGCGTGATGCTTCTCGGGAATTCATATTACATTGTTTATAAATTAACAACATATCTACAAATTCATTAAGGGTGTATATAGTAGGCATATTGAGTATTAACGAAATCGAACGTAATCAAAACACAATACTGAACAACGAAACTCGTCAACCATAAAACTTGCTAATTTTTCAAAGCCTTCCACTATTACTCTTTCTCGATAATTATTTCAGAAACTGCAAAAGTAGTCAAAAAATTGTTCAGACGAAAGTTATTTGATTTCGAAAAATAGTTAAATTTAATTAAACAAATAGCAATCAACAATAGATATAAAAGTAACATAATAGATAACATTTTAACTAAAAAACTCTTTACAAAAGCCATATCACAAGTATACCCTATATTAAATAATAATGACACGCAAAAATTTAAAATGATTACGTTTATAGACTCTTCAAGCACAAAAAATAGTAAATATTTATGAAAATTAGACATTAAGACAGCATATAGAACTAACAAAAATTTATTAAAATTTATAAAAAATCAGCAAGGATTTAACAAATAACAATAAAAAGTCAGAAGTCTATGAGCTAACTTGCGGTAGTTGCCCCATGACGTATATCGGACAAATCAGCAGATCGTTTGAAATACGCACCAAAGAATATTTTTCTTCCTTTAGAAATAATAAAAGTGACTCTTCATACGCATATCATATTAATTTAACAAACCACAACCTTAACAAAGAATTTAAAATACTACACATAGAAAATAAGGACAAAAAGCTTAATTTATTAGTCACTTCAAATTAATAAATTAAAGAAAACTGATAAGATCCTCATTTAGAAATTAATAATTCACCGTTACTTAATTTATTTATTTGATATTCAGACTATCATATATTTTATTTTTCCATAGCGCTGCTCTACCTCCCTTTAACATAATGTAGACCCGCTTTTGGATATTTTCTAGAGCGATCTTGTTGGTAGATTTAAAATGGATGCCGCACAACCGCACCGTACTTCAGTTTGCTCCCCGTGTAAGTATATAACCGACACTTTAAAATCGAAGGCTTGCGGTCACGACAAGTGCCAATATTTAAAGAAATGTTTTTATTACACCATTTGTGTACCAGCTTCAAGTTGTTGAGTAGATCATTACAAAGGATATTAAAAGGCACAAAATTAGAGCTTGGGATATAGTGATTGTTGGATAGAAATGGATAGAGTGGAAACCATAAAAAACGTAACGTGACCGAGCACTTAAATAATAAGAAATGAGATTCAATAAAAAAAGAGTAACATCCAACTTAGTAGAATTGAGTGATCGACGGAATTGAAAGCTTTGGCGAAATCTGTGAATAATACGTCAACCTGAAGAGGATCATTGATAACTTGGCTAATAAATTGCGTCATTTCTGCTAAGTTAGTAATGGTAGAACGGCATTAACAAATCAATGTTGGTAAGGAGATAGCAAATGACGTACTTCAGATAATATTTATTGATATATTAAAGACTCAAGAACTTCAGCAAAAAAGCTTAAACTGGTTTAAAATAAAAGATATCACTACGATCGCCACTTTAATGCACAGGCACAATCCTTCCAAAATTCAGGAGAGGAACCAATAGAGGCAATTAAATTAAAAATGGCTGTCACTTAAAACAGACTTATGGCTGCCATGGCTATTGCGCGCAAAAATACTATTATAAATTTTCATGCAAAAGTCATTTACTTGTTTAAAAATTGCTTTCGTCCCAATCTGTAAAATTTGGAAATTTCTCGTGCAGTCTATTCTCTTTAGCAAAATATATGCTGCCTTAAATTTATATACCATTTCAGTAGAATTTAAAAGCCGTATTATTCTTTGATTAGTAAAGTATCTTCAATTAGTGAAAACGGAGTAGAAGAATATTATTTTGTTTAGGATTTGTTTACTACAATTCTTACCGCCACATATTGAAACGTTTGGCAGAAATATTTCACCAAACGAAATACAGAAAATAGCCTTGAACGAAACATTCTTGGCAGCATTAAACATGTAAAAATGTATCGTATACGTTTATAGGTATTTACTCCTACGTGATTTTCACATCGGCGTAATAAGACTTGCTCCATTGCAACTTATTTAGCTTTAAATTATTTTTAAAATCAATTACATATTTAATATCAATCAATATAAGCAACAGCAATAAAATACAAGGTGTCTCAGAAAGTTTTGAACTTTTATTTTATCTACAGCTTTAAAGTCTGTTGAGGTATATTTGCCTGATTTTTTGGAATAAATAAAGCAAGCCTTGGAAATTTAACGAGAATTGATACGTTGCTATGATGTTTAACTCAATTAAATTGGGCTACAATTTATTTAAATGTAAGTTGTCACTCATGCATATATCTCTTTTTGACTCTTTGAAATCGCGTAAGTCTCAGGGTTTTGCTTTTGGGTTCTATGTACCTAGGCCTAGCATCCAATATAAACGTAAAAAAAATAATAAATATTATAAAATAAAATTCATTTTTAAATATATTTATAAATCATATATTTCAAAATATTATACATCATTGATTAACCTAAATCAAATTACCATAATACAATATTATGAGGATAATTGAAAAATACACATATAGCTCTAAGTATTTCACAGATTTTTAATAAATCTTCAAATCAGCTATGACAAGGTATTTGGTATAATTTAGTAAAAATGCAAGTTTCTCTGAATTTCTTGATGTTATGTTCAAAGAAAAGTATTATTTCAACGTTTGTTGGCTGGAAGTGTAAGTTCCTACAGAAGAAAACGTTTATCTCCACACTATGCAAATTTAAACGGATTCATAAATTAGGGAATTTATGAATCTTTATTACGAAACTTAAATACGCAGATATAGTAAAAGTTATTTGCAGGACAAAGTCCCTACGAGTTCACTTAGATATTTTGCGTTATTATTCAGTTGCAAAACAGAAATTATAATTAATTGATTACAAATTAATTGTCCATATACACTTGAAACGTTCAGTTCTAATAACTACATACTTCAAATTACTAATCGTGTAACTTACTTCTCTTCCTTATAAAGCTTATCAAAATCTTTATAACACATTTTTCTGCTTTTATTAAATTAAAAATTATATACTTGTAACAAAAGAAACGTTATAATTAAGAAATTATAAAAATATTAGACAAATAACTAACTTCAAATGTTTCAAAATAATTGTTATATGCAAATTGTATTGCGTAAAATATGCAAGTAAATTTTAAAACTGTTCTAAACTGTTGCCGGCAATAGAACCGTTTTCTATTTCTGTTTTCCCTCTTATAACTTCAGGAACACTTAGTTTTTCAAACGTAGAAAAATCTCCTCTAATTCCATTTTCACATGAACACCTGCTTTTTAAAAACTTGTGTTTTTATGCCTATTTTAAATGTATTATAACACCCTGTAACCAATTGAATTTCGTTAACTATGAAATACTATAATACGAACATTTGATTGGCTGTTGAACTTCGTATATTCAATAAAAATATTTGTATTTTTATCGTATTTCTTCGCTCATTGTCCCGTTAACAATATGAATTATCTTCTTTTTGTGAATAAGGCATTTTAAAAACCTTGGTTTTAAAATGAACACACATTTGTATGTAGGTCGTTTACATTCTTACTTTAACGCATTGTTTTATACATCTTCCATATTTATTTATTTAACTGTATGTTATTATCTCCCAAATTCTAGAAATCTGTCATTTGAAATTTTCAAACGTTATACATAGTGTATTTCTCTTTTACAGATATAGTGTACCATTTGAGGAATTGTTAAATATTATAATATCTTTCGAAGCTTATCAATATTATTGATCTACTTTCCGATGGCTTGTTGACCCTGCTCTTCCTAAATTACTAAACCTTAGATCCTTTACTTCATATTCATGAACGTAGTACATTCAGTTTTCATCAAGATACACCTTAAACAATATTTGCATTAGCTACAGGTGTTTATTATATCTTTTCAGATTGCATAATGTATACTATTTAATATTGGACTGTTGTCATAGGGGTTTGTTTTTGTCTATTTTCGAATAAGAATTTACCACTTATAAGTAGAGGCCGGTCACATCGGGGTTAAAATGGACGTAATTATGACGGACGATATAAATAGTCTACAACATCTGTAAGTACATCACGCAGTTGTTGAATAGCACTATTCATTCGGTTAACAGCACATCTATTTTTTGTGTGCGGTTAACCGAATGAATAATGCTATTCAATAACTGCGTGATGTACTTACAGATGTAGATTATTTATATCATCCGTCGTAATGACGTCATTTTAGCCCGATGTGTCAGGTCTCTACTTATAAGTAGAGCTGAGGATGTTTGCGGTACGGCAGGACCGTATGTAGTGCATCCCCACCAGCGTAAAAACACGATGCAGCGAAACACTTTAGTTAGTCGTGAACTGGCAACGTGATCGTGTGTTGTCTTGAGCTCTATTTAATAAGTATGACGGACGTGCCCAAGCCAAGAAAGCGCCCATTGTATAACGACGTGAAGAAATTTATCCGAGACTTTCCCGATTTGTATTATAATGGAGCAAAAGTGGTTTGTAAATTATGCGATAAACAGTTACTTTGCTGGGACAAATACGACTGTAAAAGACATGTTGAAAGTGTACACCACAAAGACAAAAAAAATAATGTGCTGTCTAAAACGCAATTCATTTTCGATTTATTGACAATGCTACTCGTCTGCGATGTGCCAGTTCACCTGCTAGATAAAAAAGCCTTTCACGACTTTTGGAATAAATACAATTCCAACAAAAAACTACCGTCACGGAGAACGTTACTCACCTATTTACCAATTGTGCGTGAGGACATTGAAAACAGAATGAAAGCAGTAGTAAATGATAAACAGTTATGGGTATGTGTCGACGAAACGACAGATCGAAAAAAACATTCTATTGTGAATATTATAGTGCGTGTACTATATCCTGTCAAATCAACATTTCCCATTTTATTAGCCAGCAAAAGATTGGAAAAGTGCACTAGCGAAGTAATTAGCGAAGGTAGTGCTCGATACGCTACAAAAATTTCAAGTTTCAACTAATCAACTCCTGATGTTTATGAGCGATGGTGCTGCGACAATGCGTTCTGTAGGCCGTTCTCTTAAAGCAGATTGTGAGAGACTTTTGCATGTGACATGTAAAGTTCATGCTTTACACCTTGTGGCACAAACTATTCGGCAATGTTATCCAGAGGTGAATGCATTAATAGCAACCACAAAAAAAGTGTTTCTAAAATCTCCCAAACGAATTCGAGAGTTTCACAGTCGGTGCCCTGGTATTCCCGAACCACCAGAGCCAATCCTTACATGTTGGGGAAGTTGGTTAAAGGCGGCATTTTATTATGCCAAGTATTTCCAACAAATAAAATCTGTGGTTCTACAATTCAATCCTGCCGAAGCTGTAGCCATTAAGGAAAGCCAGAGACTCTTTCAAAACCCTTCCCTTGATGCAGATTTACAAACTATTTATAACAATCATATAGGATTGTTTAACGCAATCGAGAAATTTCAAAATACTGCATTATCGTTAGCGGAGTCACTGCAAATACTGGACGATGTACACGCCCAGCTATGCGCAGTAAATGACAACAAAAATGTTAATGTAATAGAAAAGTTCGAGAGTGTGATAAACAATGATTTTGATTTTACCAGATTAAAACAAATTAGTAATGGTGCAAGTGTAGATTCGGTTTCTATCTATAAAGATTATTTTAATTGTGCGTGTGTTACATCCGTAGATGTCGAGCGGTCTTTCTCAAAATATAAAAAAAATTATTCATCACGGCGTACATCGCTCACCGCTACAAATATGGAAACGTATCTAATGCTACAAACTTACTGCAAGTCTTATCCACTTGGCGCTATGCTATAATAATCGTAAATAAGGTAAGTGTGTTATTTATATACAGTACACATAACTGACATACCTAAGTGATATAAATAGCGAATGCATGTAAAGCAATAAAATCACGCATGCATCACCGATCGAAACAAGGTCATTATATTCGTGCGTTTAACTGAATACTATCCTGGCACACCGCAAACATCCCCAGCTCTACTTATAAGTCAATCCTACAGTACCAAAACTATAGTACGCAATAGATACTTATGAAGAAAATTTATTGATTGCATACTGGATATAAACTCGAAATACCGAAAATGATTTCTGAGGCAGGTTTTTTAGTCTGGTACGTAGGCATGTATTCTATATTTAATTAGATTGTAAACTTCTTAATTTGTAACATAACCTATTGAGATTATATATTAAATATAATATTCGATACATAATATATAGGTACGTTCAAAACACAATCTATTTAATTACGTTCTGTGTCTATTTTTCTACGTTTAGCTTATCGTAAGAGAATAATTAAAAATCTCTTTACATAATGGCTCTACTAATAATTTGAGTTTTGTAATCGCAGTTTTTACGAATTAAATCATCGTAGTTCGGCGTCGGATTCGTGCTCGTTATAGTTTTCAATACGTTCAATATTTAACGAAACTGGTTCCACTATAAATATTCGCCTACCTGGACTTGCGCGAAGTGTGCGCATTAATCAAAACATTGACCATGTTCGTGGTGCAGTGGTACAAGTTCCACGCCGATCAATGCAAAAACAAGCTCGGTTATGCAGTTACATAAGTCTACTGTTTTTCGCGTATTAAAAGAAGATTTTAAGCTAAGCCCTTTTAAAACTCAGTTAGTGCAAGAATAGAGGAAACTAATTATCCTATAAGATTGACTGACGTTTGGCAACCAAATTTTGGAATGATTTTATGACATTCACATAATTTTCTTCTCTGATAGCCCTAAAGTTTCTGCTTGGGCATCAATATCCTCCAGAGGCATAATACACACAAACTTTTTTGAAAATACGGACAGACAGTTACTGCAAATTCTAATAGGTACACTACAATGATCCGTGAATTTTTTGGTTTTGCCGTCCAAGAATTTAGTGATTTTAATAACCAGTGGTGGTTCCAGCAAGAAGAAGCTACTAGCCATATACATCAACATTGCAAGCTGTAAGAGAACTGTTTCCGGATAAATTGATATCAAGAAGAGGCGACATTAACTGGCCACCAAGAAGCCCGGTTGCTTTTTCACCATTTGAACATTCTCCAGAATAATTGATCAAATTTTGCCATAAAACATGCAATCATTTGTTTAAAAGTGGTTCGTGAGCGAAGAACTTTTATTGGCTGAAGCCTGTTGTTGTTTTTTTTACGATTCGTCATCTGTACTAATGTCACAGACATGTTTAGATGATCCTTGATTTATTTTTCTTAGCGTTGCTTAGCACTATTTTACTCGATCGTCTTTTTGAATAGTGGAAAGATTATGCAGTATCCAACGAGAACAAAGTTTCCTCACGGCTAAATGAGTATGTCGATCTTCTTCAATCATTCAACGTACAAAATCGATATTATTCGCAACAATAGATGTTGTAAGACGCCCTTCCTTTGCTGGGCCCTGAAGCAAACTATGACGACACTTGAATTTTTGAAACCAGCGATATACCGTTATCTTTGATGGCACTTCATCACTCTGCACACACTGCCTGATATTTTGACAATCGGACAGAAACGTTATATTTTTGACACATTGCAGTATGCCAGTACACATGCATCATTTATCAAACTAAACGGCGTTGCAGATCTCCGAAATTTCTCGACTGCCCCTCGTACGTTTCATAATTTTCATTTTATTATTATTATATTATTTTCATAATAATAATAATTTCATAAAAGGTCACATGTAACCTAAGCAGTGAATTGCAATAAATATAAAATCGCATAATCGCGAAAAATAAGAATGCCCGGTTTTTTTTCACAATTTTATTTTTTAAATCTTATTGAAATATAACTATTTTTTTACATTATTTTCATAAAAATGATCATCGTTATTAGACAATTCTAGAAAACTTTTGAGAACAGGTGCAAAATCAGTCCAATCGCCAAAAGCGATAGTCAACCCTCCAAAGCTGCATAATAATTATGCAATGTAATGAATAATTAAACTTTACGGTGATGGTTTTAGTAATTTGCCTTTACATATTTCGAAAAATTAAACATAGGTACTGGTCCAGCTGGAACATAAAGGCTCCTTCAAAATTTGTATCATTAATTTAAAAAAAAAATCCAATTTATTTCAAGATGAAGGCCTTCTCAACTTTTTCTTTTGAAAACTTTTGACTACTTCATCTCTCGGTGCAATTTTGCCTACAATGTTCATATATATCCTTTTTTTCCTAGCCGAAAATTCTTGATCGTCCAGTAAAAAGGATATAGATTTATTAAGTAGCATGGTAGTAGTTGGATCTTGAAATTTTAGTCTAGAATATAAAATACTAAAGTGTTTACGATGTGTAATATACTCCATATAAATCTATTGAAACAGAAGGAAAAGCAAAAGTATAACGTAAAATTATTTGAAAATTTTGCAAACACAATTGTTGGACTGCGGTTGGGCTAGGAAATACCAAAACCAACACGAAATCACCTTGTGTTTTAATTTGAATATTATTCTAATATGTTTGTATAGCATAAGTAATCTCTAAAAAAAATAAGAGAATAAACTAAAAAAATTGATAAAATTGTAAAAATATTTCATGTTGTTGAAACATTGGCATTCTGCAATAATAATTTTTAACACAGTAAAATAATGTGCAAATAAAAAACTGATTTTACTTTTGACTAGAGGTAATATTTATTCAAACAACTTTATTCTGTAAGTACTTTTACTATTTTTCAATTAGCAAACCACATGTTGTGTGTGTCATTAGAAGTCATTACTATTAAAAAATTCCACAAAATAGTTTATATATTTTGTTTAATTATATACAGACATGCTAAATAAAATCACGGGTAAATTATACATACGTACTATATTAACCTATAGAGTATAATTTAATTATCTATAGTATCGTACTCACAATGAAAGTCGTAAAATTTTTGTCATACGTTTATTGATATTGATTTTTTTATTGATAATTAGAAAACACCAACATTTACTTATCAATATTAGTAGTGCTTCACATTAAAATACAAATTAAATTTTCACTGACGTGTTAACAATTTGAATATATGTAATAGACGCTTCGACGAAGTAATTTTGATTATATAATACTAAAAGCTGTGGGTACAATATTTAATTGAAAGTTAAAATAATTACATGTGATACAATCATGTCATCAATAATTAATGGGTCCTTCTACTCCAAGGCCAATGCCGACAGCTTAACATTTTAGTCGCTCCACGGGCGCAGACATAATAATAACTCATGGCTTGCCAATCCCCCGTAATTGATGTCTAGCTTTTGGAACCCGCACACACCAAAAAATTTTATTGTTTCCCATTGTAAATACATATACTATGTTTCTCTAACACATTGCCTGACCATTGCTAATTTTAAAACGAAATAAGAAATTCCAATTCTCCAACAAAGACATTTAGTCACAGAATATATTCGACGTGACGCGGTCGTCCCGCGAAAGGTCTCGGTGCAAGTCCGAACCACACATGTTACAAAAAATGTGTTTTAAAACGGAATAAATCGATGAGTTTTTATATCATTTAATTTTCCTTACTTTATTATTATTTTAATTTAATTTTTAATTTTTAATTCATTCATACAAATGTAAACATATTTTCTTACTTTTCGTTGTATTAATTTTTTGTTTCTAGACACTTGAAAAAGACTTAATAATAAAAAGAGTCGAAACGTCGTAGAGAAAAACATTGAAATTCATTAAAGGTCGCTAAACCAATAAAAAAGTCTATTATTTTAATATTAAGACACGGCCAATAAAATAAATAAGAAATCTAATTCTTATTAAGACTAAATATGTATATATATATATATATATATATATATATATATATATATATATATATATACAATGTGTCCGGGAAAATGTGGGAAATCTCTCGGATTCAGATAGAACATTAAAAAATAAGATCTAGCTTTTGGAACCCGCACACACCAAAAAATTTTATTGTTTCCCATTGTAAATACATATACTATGTTTCTCTAACACATTGCCTGACCATTGCTAATTTTAAAACGAAATAAGAAATTCCAATTCTCCAACAAAGACATTTAGTCACAGAATATATTCGACGTGACGCGGTCGTCCCGCGAAAGGTCTCGGTGCAAGTCCGAACCACACATGTTACAAAAAATGTGTTTTAAAACGGAATAAATCGATGAGTTTTTATATCATTTAATTTTCCTTACTTTATTATTATTTTAATTTAATTTTTAATTTTTAATTCATTCATACAAATGTAAACATATTTTCTTACTTTTCGTTGTATTAATTTTTTGTTTCTAGACACTTGAAAAAGACTTAATAATAAAAAGAGTCGAAACGTCGTAGAGAAAAACATTGAAATTCATTAAAGGTCGCTAAACCAATAAAAAAGTCTATTATTTTAATATTAAGACACGGCCAATAAAATAAATAAGAAATCTAATTCTTATTAAGACTAAATATGTATATATATATATATATATATATATATATATATACAATGTGTCCGGGAAAATGTGGGAAATCTCTCGGATTCAGATAGAACATTAAAAAATAAGATGACAAGTTCCCATAATTTTTTTCCTAGCGGCCCTCCCTACGGAGATACGGCCTCCTAAAGGACGCCACTGGAAATCAATTCTTGAATAACTTTTAAACTGCTTATTATAATTTAATGAAAATTTAATATGATAAACAGTAGTAAGGACCTCTTAAAATACTGCCCTTATATTTAAATTAGCTTGTTTAGTTTACCAGGGACGGACTAGGTTGTACATTTTAATGCTTACATTTTTAACACCCTGTTTGATAAGGAGTTAAAAAAAACAAATTTGGATACCTTGAACATTAAGCTAAAGAAAAGATACTCTCGTTCATTGTCGATAAAATGAACCGTTTTCGAGGAAAAAAAAAATAAAAGAATTAATGTTTTATTTCTATTAAAAAGAACCATGTTTTTTATTTGTTTTTTTGGGGCCCCACCTCATTTTAGCGTTGCTGTACGCGACCACCTGAATAATGTCTATCCAAACCGTTGGATAGGCAGAGGAAGTCCCATTGCCTGGCCACCACGGTCTCCCGACCTAACGCCAATGGATTTTCACCTGTGGGGACATCTCAAAACCTTGGTGTATACGGTTGATACTAGGGAGGAACTTTTACAGAGAATCACATTTCATTGTGATGTGATAAGAAACAATGGGTTGTTGTGACGAGTACAGCAGTCCTCTATTCGTCGTGCCCGCGAGTGTATCAGAGTTCACGGAGCCCATGTTGAACCCAATTATGAAGTTTTTAATTGATTATTTCTAATTAGCGTATTTAGGTTCAATCGTTGCAAGCTTTAGTGAGTACATTTCTAAACATAATTTTTGTTAAGGTGCCTTTCTGGGACAAAACTGCATTTCTAAGAATCTTTGTAATTTTGTCGTATTAAATAACCTAAACCGAGTTGTACGGGAAAATGAAAAATTCCATTTCATTTTCCCGTACAACTCGGTCAGTTGGCGCCGCGACGCGTTGCAGCTACATTCTTAGGCAAAAGTGATTTTGTCAGGTGTAGAAATTAATGCAACGAATTAGAGCGGCATTGGCAGTAATGTGAGAATTTATTGATTATATATATATATATATATATATATATATATATAGCAAATTTAGCAAATATAGCAAATTTACTTGAATACGTATATATTTAAAATAATCTCTTACATGTCTCGGCAATTACTGCCTTTTTAAAAGGATTTTAAATTATAAATGACAGTATATTTATGTCATATTTATAGATCTGTAGCTGTCTACGCCCCACAATATTTATCATATGTTATTTAAATATCTGCACACCGGCTTATCATGCCAGCAGTCTCGAGTTTAGATCCGAGACTAGGCTGTCCGAGTAAGGTTTTGTGGTATTCCTTCTTGTCCTAGGCGAATACCGACAGCTGAACATCTTAAGTCGCTCCGCGGGCGCAGACATAATAATAACTCATGGCTTTGCCATTGCCCCCTGTAATAGGCGTTAAGCTGTTGGAGAATACTAAGGCATAAATTATTATTATTAAACTTGAACATATTTTTGAATAATGTCATTTGTATTAATGATCACTTCACAGATATAAATATGACATTAATATACTATCATTTATAATTCAAAATTCTTTGAAAAAGGCAGTAATTGCCGAAACATGTAAGAGATTATTTTAAATATATACATATTAATGTAATTTCCGACTATCTCTACTTTAATATACAAAGGTCAAGAAATAATTATCTTTGTATATATATATATATATATATATATATATATATATATATATATATATATAAAATTTTGTGAAAAACTTATCTGCGCGGAATGTGCATATATCGATATTTCACTGTTTTTTACAGATCATCAGTGCACCTCACCGAAGACAGACATGATATTCACTTCTATACTACGTGTATATATACGAACTGTAATGAACTTCATGTGTATGAGAATTAATAATTATTAAATCTCATTTTACATGCGATTGTCGCTATAATTTGTTGCATTTAATTCTACAATTCGGCAAATCACTTTTGCCCTAGATTGTAGACGCAACAAGCCGCGACATCAACTGTACAAGTTGTCAGTACAAATGAAAAATTTTGTGAAAAACTTATCTGCGCGGAATGTGCATATATCGATATTTCACGGTTTTTTACAGATCATCAGTGCACCTCACCGAAGACAGACATGATATTCACTTCTATACTACGTGTATATATACGAACTGTAATGAACTTCATGTGTATGAGAATTAATAATTATTAAATCTCATTTTACATGCGATTGTCGCTATAATTTGTTGCATTTAATTCTACAATTCGGCAAATCACTTTTGCCCTAGATTGTAGACGCAACAAGCCGCGACATCAACTGTACAAGTTGTCAGTACAAATGAAAAATTTTGTGAAAAACTTATCTGCGCGGAATGTGCATATATCGATATTTCACTGTTTTTTACAGATCATCAGTGCACCTCACCGAAGACAGACATGATATTCACTTCTATACTACGTGTATATATACGAACTGTAATGAACTTCATGTGTATGAGAATTAATAATTATTAAATCTCATTTTACATGCGATTGTCGCTATAATTTGTTGCATTTAATTCTACAATTCGGCAAATCACTTTTGCCCTAGATTGTAGACGCAACAAGCCGCGACATCAACTGTACAAGTTGTCAGTACAAATGAAAAATTTTGTGAAAAACTTATCTGCGCGGAATGTGCATATATCGATATTTCACTGTTTTTTACAGAATATCATGTCTGTCTTCGGTGAGGTGCACTGATGATCTGTAAAAAACAGTGAAATATCGATATATGCACATTCCGCGCAGATAAGTTTTTCACAAAATTTTTCATTTGTACTGACAACTTGTACAGTTGATGTCGCGGCTTGTTGCGTCTACAATCTAGGGCAAAAGTGATTTGCCGAATTGTAGAATTAAATGCAACAAATTATAGCGACAATCGCATGTAAAATGAGATTTAATAATTATTAATTCTCATACACATGAAGTTCATATATATATATATATATATATATAGATAGATATATATTATATATACGATGTGTCCCAGATAAAGAGGGCCTCTATGGGGTTCTCGGAAACTTTAAGAGATAGAGATTTGGTTAAATGGGAGAAAAGTTGCGTAATCAAAGGTCTAAGAAATTGGCGTTTAGATTTTCCTGAAAAACTTTTTAGTTTTTGAGCAATTTTGAAAAAATAGAATTTTTCGATTTTACAAACTTTATTTCCTGGCGTTAATATTTGACCTAGAGCAAAACCAATGACACTTCTCCACAGCAACTTTTAATGCTGTTTATGGTAGCATTGTTAGTTTTTTAATTCAACGTTTCGTCTTTGCGGAACCATCATAAACTTAATTTTTTAAAATACGGCCCTGATGTGTTAATATTAGATTCTGAAAACCCTTTTTATTGCGAATTCAAATACCTATCATACTTTATCATTTAATTGCGGTTTCACCATTTTTTCGACCTTAATCAAGAAAATTCCTAGTACGGACCTGTACCAATTTTTTTTTATTTTTTAAGAATAAATGATTTGTTATGTTCACGAAAATGTATTGAGCAGGAAGGTGACACCATCATTCGACACCATTATTGCCGAAAAGTGTATTGGTACAAATGGTCCAATTCAATGGCCAGCACGCTCCTCTGACCTCTCACTTTTAGACTTTTTTCTTTGGGGATACTTGAAAAATGAGGTCAGAGAAGTTTTTTGCCAATTAGATAGAAGGACAATCTTAAGAGCCACCCAGAGTGTAATGAAGCGGGCACGAAAATGTATTGAGCAGGAAGGTGACATCTTTGAGCAGTATTTATAAATTATACATGTACTTTCTTCTTTTTAATTTTTGTAAGCCGTAATATGTTAAAATAAACATTAAACAGAAAATATGTATCTGTTTTGTCAAAAGTTAGCGGAGCAATGACAACATTTAGAAGGAAATAGAAACTGCTATAACTACTTTATTATTCGTTTTAGGACAATAGTGTATTGAAACTTTTATATTACAAAGAACATTATCATTCAGAATTTTAAAAATATACAGGCTGTCCCATTTAAAAAAATTATAAATTTCAAAATTTCTCGAAAATGCGTTATTCAATTTTTTTTCATGAACTGCATGCTAATCAATGTTAAAAACACTAATACTTTGCTAATTTAACCTACTTTCTAGAATCAATAATAACAGAGATAGCAATAGTGCGCACTTAATTTGAATCTGCCTGTGTATATAGACTTGTAAGAATTATCGACCGTACTATAATAATGAATTGATCGGGTAAGCGGTCTGTCAACTACAAAAATCATTTCGTAGCCATTTGCTACTTCTTCAGAAGAAAAAATAGAGTTAAAAATTAGCAGTGGACGTCACTAAACATGTTAAAATAGATTTACATTTAAATCTAAAACTACTTTTCCGCCATTGTTAAATAGACTCTACTTTTTTTTAATTGAATTGAATGAATAATATTTTTCTAATTTCTGTATCAGTAAAGAGAATGAAATATCTAATTTATATTTATACTAATACTTCTAATTCATTTCTTACTTAATTTAAATATGTTGTTAACATTTTAAGATACTAAGCACTTTCTTTATTTCAGTGAAAGTGATTTTCAGATGAAAATCACTTTAGCAAAGCTAGTCAGCTTTGCTAAAATAATATAAAAGTACTATGAAAAGTAAAATTTTAAAATTGTAAAACTAAAATATTACACAGTAAAAATATATTTATCTATCTTTTAATGTAAATTCACTAACAATTAAATGCGTACAATATTGATGTTTCGGTATTAAACGTGTGTACGCATATTGCTAAATACGTTGCAACATGCACTAAAAATAAATTATGGAGCAAGTCATGTAATATTTGATATTAACTTAGGTTGCAAACGCTAGATACCATGATAAAAAAAAGCATTGCTGTAGTTTTGATAAACGAAAGTGACTAATTATTCAAGAATTTGATAAATTAGTAAGGATGCTATTTTACTATTAAACTAAAATGGATTAAATAGCAGTAGTCCATTAGAATATTATTAGAAGATAACATCTTCCCAATTTCAATAAAAATAATATAAATGAATAATATAAAATAACTATATGATATTTTCTGTTTTTTTTTCTAGTAAATTATTGAAATGTGAGAAAATAATATAAGCTAGATGTATAAAATTTTATGAGTTTTCAAAGCAAACACTTTAATCATCAATGTATTTTGAAGATGAACTTTCTATAGACAAACACGTATAGTATCGATTTTTTCTGAAATTAAATGAGGACCACGTAAATTATGTTTAAGATTCAAGAATAATCAGTTACAGAAACTTTGAAAATTCTTTGCGCTAAAGATTATTTTTGCAACACCTTCGAATCTTCTTTAGACAACCGTAATCTATTTTACCTTTTCCCCCGCATTAAAGAAACGAATAGCTACCCGATAACTCAATGATAAGTTACCGGCTTATTACACATGGGTCTTGAGGTTGAATCTAGGACTTCTATCAAAGAATGTTGTAGCGGTTTTTTTTCTCGTTTAAGCTGAATGCCGACAGCCGAAAAACTCACTCCACGAACACGGGCATAATAAGAATACTGCCGCCTGTAATTGGCGTTTACTTGTTTGGCGATTCTAAGGCATGAATTATTATTATTGTTAGTATAGGTTTCATCACCTGTTACAGTTTATAGACAAAGTTATTGATTTTCACGTATTATTCCTTTAGTTGGTATGAACCTAGCGCAAAGGAATTCTTTAACAGTCTGTAGTTTCTATTATTTGGTGGACACATCTGTCGTTCCTTATTATCATTTCATGGCACAGGCTATATTTTCTAGAATATCTGGCGTTATTACGTCTATTGACCTTTCTGTATGCTTATTACCTTATAGAGGATGACAATGTCTGGAAAATTCCTTATACCACCTATAGTCAGTTGCTAGCCATGACTCTTCATCTTTAGATGAGAAATGTAATCCTACGTTATAGTTCTGCTCTCGTTCAAACTACATGGCACATAGCATTGAAGCGTTTTTATCCTGCATGAGCAATAAACAAATTTAGCTGTTTGGGCGCAAATCAATAGTATTTGAGTACCTTTCGAACAATACTAAATTTTACTGCTTACGTATAATATAATTAAGTCTTCTTTTATACATACGGGTAGATATACTTCTATTATTTCTTCATATTCTATTATCAATTAGACTTGTTTCTCGCAATATTTATCTAAAATTAGAGATAAACGGGGCCAAATACAATCTTCCGTAGAGCTTCGTTCAAATTGATTATTACATTCTGTTGAATAAACTACTACGAATAGCCTTTCCTACTGCATTTGTTTCTCTATTCGAGTCCTATCTATTCAGCAGAAAACAGTATCTGCAATACCATAATACTAAGTCTTCGATATTCACACAAACTTCAGCTGTTCCTCAGGGATTATATCTAGGCCCTTTGGTTTTTATAATTTACATTAACGATATAGTTTCACTGTTATGTTGTGAGAAACTTCTTTTTGCTGACCACACGAGAGTGTGTTGTAACGTTGAATCTATTGAAGACTGCTTATCAGTACAAAGAGATTTGAATACGTTTGGTGAATGGGGGCAAGAAGCTCCTCTCTCTTTTAATATTAATAAATGCAGAGTTGACATTTTCAAGGCAATACACAATTTCAATTAGTGTTATAATATTAAAAGCAAATTATTTTGTCGTTTTCAAAGATTAACTTTATTGAGTACATCGTCTAAATAATAGCGAACATCTAACATAGTTACGGATTTAATGGAAATTATCATAATTTTCGGGACACAAAATGTTGCTTTTGTCAGATGTAAATTAGAATATGGAGCACATTAATGGTATCGAATCTATTCAAAGAAGATTTTCAAATGCCAGAGAATTGGTTAGCTATTGCACAATAAGGTCGATTGCCCATATCTTTTCAACAATATCTTCATGTACCAAATTCAAATTAGTATTCATAAAATGTATTTAATTGTGCAACAAGTAAAGCTCAATATTCCAAACACGCGTATGCTGTTGTTTTAAAGCTATACTTTACTCATGTGGCATTCATCATAAATCATAATAGTTTAAGCACCTATCTAATATTATTTCCTTTTACTTGGGGTTGCGCATGGGAAATGAGTATATTATTATTATTACTATTATATCTCCACAAACTAACATTATAATATTACCAAAATTTCTGAGTTTATTATACCGTAAGTTTTTTTATATCACTGAACATAACACATGAATACACCTATGTTCAGTTTTAAAATAAATGTCTCAATGCATGGGAGCGTTATGCAACCAACAATGCGAGTGGCATCTCTTGTCGTAATAAGGCATTTCAGTTGTCTGTGTCAACAAAATGTGAAAATAATATAATTTATTTAACATTTGACTTAGACAAACAATATTAAAATGAATTTTATGGTAAATTGAAAAAAAGTTTGTTTTAATTTGTCGATTATCAAATTCCTACAAAGAGTGTAGTAAAAAAATCCGGTTTGGTTTGTAATTTATCGCAGGCTGTACTTATGCGTGCTTTTAAATCTTCAATGTTAGTGAAAATTACATTATCATAAATTTTAGATTTAAGGTATCCCCGAAGAAAAGTTATTTAGCGATAAATCTGGTGAACGGACCGGCCAAACTATCGGACCAAACCTCCATCGATCAGGCAGACTTGAATTTAGAAAATTTGTAATTGCTGCAGTTGAATGAATTGGGGCTCAATCCATTTGAAACCAGGAACCTTCAATGGTTAAATTTTCAAATCGAGGACCATACGTGTTCGAAGAAAAACACGCTGCATCAGTGAAAAGTATTTTCTTCAACATATTATGATTTTCATTTAATAAATTAAATAGTGTTTAGCAAAAATCAACACGTCTTATTCTATCTTCATGAAATAATTGTTGGTAATTAGAAAACTTGTAAGATTTGTATTTGTACTGTTTCAGAATTTTTTAATAAATTTTACTGTATTATTTTGTTAAACTAATATTTCATAACACTTCCAAATTTCGCTTCATAGACCATTTATTCTGGCGACATTTCAAATATCTTCTCTAACATTAAAAAATAGGTTACTTAGCATAAGAATACGTACATACAACATGAATCAACTGTTTAAATTTTACAAATAAAATTTCTTTTTGAAATTTTAAAACCTACTATTTCAAATAATTGATTAATGAAGAGGATACATGTTGAAACTCCATTTAAATGTAGAATAAAGCATTGGTATGTAAAATATTTTTAATGTACTACAATTGTTTTGCCAAACATTAACTTCATTAGAGGGTTGACCACTATTTCATTCTTTTAATGGTATTAGTTGTATTTATCGAATGAACATAAAAATTATAAACGAAATATTGATTTTTATAAAATTATAAATAGAGAAAGTGATATTAAAATAGTTTAATAGATTTCCAATATCAAAATTAAATAATCACAAGCGTAGTTTCCCAACTTTATATCAGAATCTTGAATCATGTTTTATGATGAGTAAGATTTCTTAATTTTCTCATGAATTTGATACTTTTTGCAAATTCAAATCTCTGTCTCTTGTTTATGGTACCAATGATTTTTTCTGAGAACATATTAGGTATGCTATGTTAAATATCTAGCTAATGTGATGAATCAT
Organism: Melolontha melolontha; assembly: GCA_935421215.2. Classification (NCBI taxonomy): domain Eukaryota; kingdom Metazoa; phylum Arthropoda; class Insecta; order Coleoptera; family Scarabaeidae; genus Melolontha; species Melolontha melolontha. Next base: position 133,460,660 of record OW285235.1, on the reverse strand, counting down.
ATTCATACAAATTCGGCAAGATTATGGAGGTATATTAATTACAGAAAAGAAACAATGATAATTCCTGAAAGACTTTATTCTATTGAATTGTAATTTAAAAATCCTTAAAAAATAACAGTACCGACTTCTTGGTTTGTAATACCAGTAAAGTATTAGCACACCTACTACATATTGTTATCAATTTGGCTCTAAAAAATGCCTGATTTAAGCCGGTTCATAAGAAAGATGGTTTATCGAGCCTGAAAAATTATAGACCTATAGCAATTTGACAAAATTTAGTAGAATTTTTGATCAGATTTTATACAACGCTATTCTATATCATACACATCCATACTTTTCCAGCAACCAGCATAGATTTTTGCCAAAGCGGGATACTATTATGAATCTAGCGATAGTGACTCAAAATATATATGATATTAGGATAATAATTGTCAACTAGTGCTTTTGGCTTTGTCCAAATGCATTAAACTTATTGCCTCATACTTCTTGACGACGGTGAACTATGTATCTGATAGTGACCTTTACTCTTCTCACCAATTCCCTTCAACATCTAGTGTGCAGCAAGGCTCTAATCTAGGGCTTCTATTCTTTCCGCTTTTTATTAATGATCTTCCACATCCTCCAATTATTCTATACTAGTCTGCGTTGATGATACTAAAAATTCCTTCAAAAAAGAACTCTTACCACAATATAGCTTTAAGTCCTGGATAGCTATTTCGGCAACTAAGTTATTGTTATCTGCAGTAGCAACTTACACCTTTCGCGCATAATATCATCTGATTCTACGATGTTGCTCCCCGCTTGAACGGGTCGAGAGAAGATTCTCGATATATCTTTCCTTCAAATGCGATGATAGATATTTCTAAAGATATATTGAATACAATCATCTTCTAGATAAGCGTATGCTTCAATTCTTTAAAACATCGTCGAAAAAGTAATGTGGTGCGATTTATGTACCGTGACTGGATTCAGGATCTAACTTCACTTTTTATGCAGCAAAGGCTAGAACCATCGCGTTAGTTAGAACCCTGGTTAATTATATATACGGTTGTGCAGATGCCATTTATAGTGACACTTTTACCGATTGTATTTGGCTAAAGTTTTTGTTTTATTTTATTAAGATACACAAATTATTATTATTTATTAATTATTATTAATTATACCTCATAGATTTACATTGTATATTTTCTTATTTGTCTTTTTATATACTATTTATATACTATTTTATATACTATTTATCGTAGAAATGGATTCGTCTGTTGGGCAATAAAATTATTATTTATTATTTACATCGACCTACGTTTCCAGCATTAGAAATAAAACACTTTTTGACTAGCTTTACTGAAACTAATACTAGGATGTGTCTTAACCAAACAAACAAAAACGTCTTAGTCAGTGTCATCCTTGTTTTTTTGTATGATCTACGCCTGTGTATATTATTCCAAGATTATCTTCACCACTACTTATCTTATATTTCGAATTCAGGCGCGGCTCGTGATGACGTATTTGGGAGTGCAAGTACAATGATGCGAGTGCTTCGTTTATTCTCGTGTACTAACTGTAACGTTTTCTTAGTAAACACCGAAAACACACGAGGCACTCGCATCATTGTACTTGCACTCCCAAATACGTCATCACGAGCCGCGCCTAATTTCGATACAATTAGAGAGAAACAGAAGTGTTAGACACTTATTCTAAATTAAAAATATAAATTGTCGAAAATATTATAAATATGTTGTTATGTATATTTATTAATTCCTGAAAAAGAAAACCAAATATTTAAAATATTACATAGTAATTGTTTTCGACTATTAAGTTCGTAATGAGTAAGGAATTCCAATAATTATAACACTTTAAGGAGGTAAAAGCCCTTTAAAAACATAATGTAACATAATTCCAATAATGGTTTAAGAAAAATATTATAAGCGTAAGTTTAATTATTTCGGCAAAGTTTAAAGTCTCTTTTTAAATTTTATCGTTTTTTTTCTATTTTCGTCATTTACTTATCTCTAGAAATTGATTGCCTGAAGAACTATATGATTGCATTTATATTCAAAAAATATATCAGACTGAAGTAATTATTTTGAAATTAATATGAAAATGTGTAGTATATTATAGTAAACATTACAAATATATATTATCATATCAACGACGAAAATTAAAAAAAACATTCAAAAGTTTGTGGGTAAGTAGTTTGCCTAAGGACATACCTACTCAGAATATTGTTTGTGACCAAAAATGTTTTAATAATAAGTAATATTTGATTGCTTATAATTTCTATTAAACATTCTTAAATTAATTCTGTTATGGTCTAAACAGGTATTCATTCAACTGTTTCTTAGGCTAAATAATTTTTATTTATTTTTTTAAATTATAAAATAATTTTTGTTATCACTATCTTGCAGTTACATCAATTGGGCCCACAAGCATTTTTTTGTATTCACACGTATTGTTATTGCTGGCGTATGTTATCAGACAATTTGAAGTAAATGAATCTGCATGTGTGATTAAGTTGGAACCAGCATTATTACAGGATGTTTAAATACTAGCGCAGCATAGGTACTTTATCATCAGAGACCAACGAGACCGGCAACTAATAACAAAAATTTGTCCTGGTGAAATGGAAGATCATTACGTCCTTCTCTAGTAATTGGGCAGTCTATTAAAGATGCCACTATCCAACGATGACGCATTCACCCGCCAAAATTTAAATTTGCTTCTCTAGTTTATTGTCGTATTTATTTTTATGTTCATACGAAATGTTTATCTTTACACTTTCAGCAATTTCTTCATGTTTAATACATAAAGAAAAAGAACTGAAAATGTATAAACATATCGTACAAAGATTTGTATTCTTTTTTAGTGGTACACTTTACTATGTTCAATGAAATAATTGGAATACTTCACATAAAATTTGCTTTATTATAACTACTATACAATTCTAAATAACTAAAATAATATACAATAATATAGACCTACAAAAATTAATATCTTTAATATCAATAATGGTATAAAATAGACATATTTTAAAAGTACAATAAAAAAAACATATTTTTCCGCAAATCGTTAGGAAATTTTGACATTCCTGACAAAATTTCTTAAAGAAAAAGTCAACATTTCCTAAAAGTTAGGAAATGTTGACTTTTTCTTATACATATTCGTACTTTTCTCTTGATTTCTTTGGCAATAATTCTAATGAAGCAGTATTCACTACCTCAACCAGCTCTGGAGGAGTCCCAGATATGGAAAATTCATCATAACTTATCATTTTACACTGCTATCGAAAACACCAGCAGTTAAATTTATATGCGTCAAGTTTGACAATTCAACATTAATACGTTTTCATAGTAACGCAACCAATTATATTACGAATTTCAAAACACCATTTATTTGTGAATAAAATTATTCGCGATTTTTTCAAAATTAATTAATATCTGTCGAATTTTAAACGATTTGCGGAAAAATAGTATATTTACCTCGTAGGAAAAGCCACATTCCTGGACTCTGTGTTGCTAAGTCTCGGCTTGCGCCTCGACTTAGCAATCTTCACAGTCGTCCAGGAATGTTAGGCTTTTCTTACTCGGTAAACAATATACTATTCTTAATAAATAATTCATGATTTAATGTTTTTAATTTTCTTGTAGTATTTTCGTTCCGTAAATTCCTTACTAACCTTGTGCAGTACCAAGGAAGTCTGTCTGACACAAACCATCTATTATTGAGCATCAAATAAAATGATAATGCTGTGTGGAAGACATCCACAAAAAACCTAATTCAATCATTAAGCCAATACCTTGTCTTTTACTGTCCATTCCCTTACCTTTGGAATATGCTTCGCACAATGAAGTTGAGGAAACAGTAATGATTGTGCACTTGATGATATTCCTGTTGAATAAATAAAATAATTAGACAGATAAAAAAAAGAGGAAGAATAATTTACCTTTAAATATATCTTTGATCATTGAAGACTCATTTAAGTTTAATTTTGATATATTTTTGATTGTACAGACTCTTTTTTGTGCATATTAACTTTAGTTTTCAAATGCGCTGCATGTTCATTCTTTATTGCATTCACATATGCTTTTTTTTTCTTTCTTTTTACTGTTGATATATTTGCTTGCTGATGGGTAATAAGACACAAACTGAATTGCAAATAGGTGTTCTATAGGTACTGTAGGTAAATTGCAATCAATTACCTATGTATTTTCTATTGCTTGCAATGGTAATCTTTATGGAATATATATTTCTTCTTACAGTTGAGATTCAGAGCATTTTGATATTGACATGATTGTTTGTGCTAGATGTAAGGATGGTACAGCTCCAGAGTAAAATTTGTAACACATATTCTTAACTTAAATTCCTAATACTTCCTCTGAAAAATTTTAAACCCATTACTTCCAAACCAAGTCTTGGATCAAAAATATGGACGCCTAAATATTAGTTGTTTTGTTATATATTCATTATTACTGGCTTTTAAGGATTTCGTGGAAAATAATGTAATTTTTCCACATCTATTATCTCCTTTGCCGCACACGATATACAAAATTTTGAATCCATTTTCAAATAATTTATGTGCTGAAAGGAAAAGTACTTGTAGCATAATTAAAAGCGTCAATGAGAGTAATTAAATATTTTTTTAAGAACTTGTTAATTTTGGGCAAACAATGCATTTTTGAGTAAAACAATATGGCGTGGCGTATGATGAAATTTCTTGTAAATCCAACTTACTTTTTCAACAGCAAAAAAACACTATACCTAGTCCAGATAAAAACTGATCTGGTCAATACTTGGTTGTATAATAAATATTTCAATAACTCAATTCAAATTTCGATATTGTATTATAATTCAGAAATTGAAATTATAGAACATTTCAAAATTATACTCCGAACTTACACGATTGATAGCGATTAGACACGAAGTTGTACGATTACAGTGCCTTCGTTAAATGACTGCCCAACTGAACGATAAGGATGAAAAGAGTACATATTTTCAATCAAAGATAAGGATAGAAAATCGGATTAAATTTTCAATGATGTTGCCGGTCACGTTAGTCTCTGTTTATCATTCAGTTGAATCGCAAACGGCATTGAGTACAGTTGTAGTACAAAAGCAATAATAGTATCGAAAAAATGTCAAGTTTGGTGATCCGAAGTTCGAGGAAACGTTGTTGCATCGCCTTTTGGAGAAAGTGATGTTTCGGAAGCAAAAAATTATGATATAATGGACAGTGAAGCAAATTGTGGTGATCCAGTAACGATAACGATGGTGATAACACTAATGCAGAAAAATATTAATGATAGCGATCATTCAAACCCGAATATTGCATCTGCAAGCTTTTATATTGCTTCTAGCAGCCTGGAGAGTAGAATAGAACCACCATAATATTATATTTCAACCACATAATATTATTCGGCGTCCACAAAAATATACGGCTGCTGCACCAAGAGAAGCTTTTCATTTATTTGTGACCGAAGTTATTATAAAAAAAATATGCAAGAAATTGTGCATCTAAAACGAACAAATGCGTAATCTTACTAAACACTATGCATCATGAATCATGACACAGCTGTCAATGACGACGCTTAAAAGAAGCCCGAAATGACCTCCTACTACAATAAAACAAAAGGCCGTGTTGACGATACACATGTAAAAGGCAAAGCAAGCGATGGCCTATGACCTTTTTCTTCAATATAATTGACATGTGAGCACTAAATGCGTTTATTGTTTTTACCAAAGAACATCCAGATTATAATGTTGGTGACTAGAATCTTCCTAAAAGATTTAGCACAGGAACTGGTGATGCCCTATATGTCAAGAAGATCGACTAACCCTGAGATATGACGTAGTATTATGGACTGTATGAAAAATATTTTGTGATCCACCTACAAGTTCAAACAAACGAAACGATCCAGAGAAAAAGATACCCAGTGTCCTTCTTAAATCGCAAAAGCAAAATGGGATGTGCTAATTGCAAAAATTATGTATGTAATGTGTAAAAATATGCACTATTTGATATTCTAATCTATAAACAATTTTTGTTACAGGATAACAATATTTGTTTTTGTGAAATGATCTGTTGTATATAGGTTTATTTATTTCAATAAATTTGTGTTGTCGCATTTTATAATTAATTTTAGTAGGCGAGCTCGTGAGCTCAGGTTTATGTAAAAGTAGATATTGTACCAGATATGCATCCTAGAGATAAGGGGGTACGCCTCCTAATTTAGGAGGTTGTTTTCGGTTTTTAGCTTGTACCTCGATAATAAAAAAACATAAACTATTAGTATTACATATTTAATTTTTGATTATGACATATGTGAAACTTGCCCTATATTGTAGCTTGAAAATTAAAGATTTACCCTCACTCCAGTGACCTTCTAAATATTTTAATAGCATAATCGAAGGAGCGCTTAGAATAGTGCAAAATAGATACGTAGTTAATTTAAATCAAACAAACTTCTCTTCAGTGCATGAAGCTGGGAAAGACAAATTTCACAACAAAAACTTTCTTGATATATAGAAAAATGTCAGAAAATACATCATGTAAGAACATTCAGCGCCGCTAATTGGCTGATGTCAATATCACGAACGCCAAATTAATCATTGTCGTTCACATGACCAGTATAGGACAAGGCAAGTGGTTTACACAAATCAATTTGTCGGTTTGCCAACGCGTGAACAGGCCACGTGCAGATTGTCTATGTGAAAAGTATGGATTTCGTAAATTCGATCCACACACTTGAAGCGATTGTCCCTGTGCTATATTGATTGTCATTGCGAAGGCGAGTCAAATTGGAAACTGCAGTCTTTTGAACTCAAATTTCATATCTGTTGGTATCATAGGTATGCGTAGTAGTAGAACATTTTGTACTTTATATTTGCCTTTCAATATTATTGTTCCGATGATGTTCCTCAACTGTTTGACTGCAAGCCAGGCACCGTTGCTATGTTTTGACGACACAAAAACATACTAAAAACAAAAATATTCGCACTATGTTGTTTATATTTTTTCAATTTTAATTTAAACGGTTTTCATGACATAATTGTGAAGTTGTTGTGATATTTATTGTGAAATATTTCATTTGTGACGTGAGAAAATATCGTTTTAATGTTGGTTGACATTTTCTGGTTCATTTACCACACTTCTGAAAGTGTTCTTCAGCACCACCTATTGTAAAGCAATCAAACTATGCCTGTATCCCTCCTCTCTTCAAAACACACTTTGTGTCAAAGTTTGAACTCAATCGACCAATTAGTTTCGGAGTTCATCAAAGACGTAAAGAAAATTCATTTTTATTTATGTATATAGAGACGGTAAGAATATTTTATTTAAAACAAAGAAATTATTCAAAAGATATGCATATGTACGAAGCACAATGTGTATAGACGTGTTAGAGAAAGAGTGTAGAAAAGTGAATGTTTATTTATATAATATATATATATATATATATATATATATGCAGTCCAAACCAGTAGTAATCTAGTAATAGTAAAATTTAAATTTTTGATAAAAGGGGTAGGCACCAATTTATGAATAATTAGGATGTCAATGCTGGTATAAAAATGGATACATTCATGACAAAGTAAACCAGTTTGAACATCCAATAACTTTTGCATTTGCGAATCCAGGCAGTGCAATTCGCCCTCGTTCTTCAATTTATGGAATTGCGGCTCTCATTCTGTTTGTGGTGTAATAATTTTTTTGTTTTCAACATTTTGTTTTATTGACATTATTTCTAAATCGTTCTAATTTTGGATGGCGTTTTTTGCGCCCTTAAAACGTTTTTAAGAAGACAAAAAGATATAATTCTGAACATGTCCTAGGCTGGGCTACTAACCTACAAAGCTTCAGTTTTATTTTTATTTTTGAGTTGGGAACCTTCCCTTATCAGGACAAAGTAGACAAAGTATTATTCTTTAAGGAGGGAAACTCTAAAGTGAATAGTTGCCATACTTTTTCCACATAGAATATAGAATAGTTTATTCCAAACAATATCAGTAACTAAACATCATTACATTTGTAAATTATGTTTCACATTAAAACTCTGTGAACAAAAAAAAAATGCATTGATTGTAAGTTTATGAAGCACGTTAAAGAGTATATTTACCATCAATTTGTCCTTGAAAACTATAAACACAAGATTAGCGCGTGGCAATATTATTGCACACATACATATGCATGTATAAACTTACGTACGTTGTATTATGAATTCGCAATTTAAAACTTTTGTGCATACATCTTTATCTAATTCTAACTACGATTTCTGAAAAATATTAAATTTAGTTTTTCTTTACGTAATACGATCCGTAGGGAAATGAGATAGGAGAAAATATTTATCTCTGTATATATATATATATATATATATATATATATATATATATATATATATGTAAAATAAAAATTGTTGGGGAATCCGGCAATAAAAACCTTTAGTTAGTCAATTAGAGTCCTTTATTTTTTACCTTATATTTCGCTCTGTAGATTTAGAGCTTCATCAGAGGTCAAAAAGCGAAACTATTTTTTGTGAGAGATATAACATTTTTAAAAAAACAAAACCTATAGAGAAACAAGCAGTCCACGTAATACAAATAAAACTTTATATTAATTAAAAATTGTTACTATAAAAGCTTATTGTTTTTACATATTAAAACCATTTAAAAAATTATTATTTTTTCAACAAACACATCTAAAAAGAAACACACACGTAGTAAGAACTACTTGTCTTGATTTAAATTACATTTTAACAATTCAAGTGTCGACAAGGTAGTACTACCTTGTCGACACTTGAACAACATCTTCAACATATCTTTTAAACAGGAAAAAAATTCAATTAACAACAGAAGTGATATAAAAAATTTAAGCAGTATATACTATAACTTAATTATTTAACGATCTGCAATTTACCATTATAATATATGTTGCTGTTATATAATTATATATCTTAAGTTATTTAAATATCTATACATTTGCTTATCATGCTGACAGTTCCGTGTTTTGATTCCTGTCTGGTTGTCCGAGTAGGTTTTCGTGGTTTTCCTTCTCATTTAAGGGTATGCCGACAGCTTTACATCTTAAGACGCTCCACGGGCGCATACATAATAATAAGTCATGTCTTGCGTTTCCCTGTTTTTGTTGTCTATCTATTTTAGAATACTAAGGCATGATTTATTATTATTCAATTGGAATGTATCTTTGAATAATTTTATCCATAGCAACTCAAATGTATGACATTAATATACTGTCATTTATATTTTATATTCCTTGATAAAGGCATCATTTGCCGAAACATGTAGGGTAGTTTTAAATATATATATTTTGAAGTAAAACCAGACCTTAAACCGCCAACAAATTGAATTTACCATATCATACAAAGGTCACGAAATAATTATCTATATACAGGCTGATTCATTTTCGGCCCTCACCATGGGGATCTCGCTTATTATTGGAGATAGAGTATAGGTTTAAATTTTGTGTTTGTTATAAATCCGTAAAGAAAATAGACCTGTGACAAATGACCTTCTTTATTTAAAAAAAAACGCGAAAACCCCATTTTCTTCTTTTACCTGTAGCACCGACATTTGGTCTTGTAGAGAAAAAATAAAAACACATCCTTGTGGCCATTTCTAAAACTCTATCCAGTGGTGTACTCTAAATTTTTATACGATGTTTCGTTTCTTTCTGGCCATCATCAACTCTCTAATTTCTTATAGGCGCCATATTGGATTTAGACATCTTCAGAAAGAGTTTTTTTTTTCAATTTTTCGAAAAAATAATTTTTCATAAGTTTTGTTTAAAGTATAGAAACTATTACTTTTCATCTTTTGAAGCATTATTTATGTGATATGTTGAATATATTAAAATTATTAATAGCTACTAATTTCTTACTAAATTTCAAAACCTTGCTGAATCTACGCATATTTCAATTAAATTAATTATTTGTGACTTCACAAATACAATCTTTTTTATTATAGTTACCTACTTAAAAGGATAATCTAAATGTTAGATTAGACATCAGACATCAAATATTTGCCACGTCCTCTTTTTCCTGCGTAATTTACCTTATCTTGTATGCATTGTACCTTCAGAATACTTTGAACTAATTCTAGTTTATTTACTTTAAATATCCTAATGTTATATAAATAAATTATGAAATATTATATACGGGGTTCGTACCGACAAAACATTTGTGGCGATAGGGGGTAATAAATGGAAGAACTTTCCTTCTTCTATATATATATATATATATATAATTATATATATCATTTATATTTTGTATTCTCTTGACAAAGGCGTATTGCCGAAACATGTAGGGTTGTTTTAAATATATATACTCTGAAGTAAACCAGACCTTTAATCGCCGACTTATTAAGTTTACCTTATATATATATATATATATATATATATATATATATATATATAGGATATATATATTTGCGCGCGCAGAAATGCTTCTGTCTTAAAAAAAACCGGCACAACGTTTCGATAAAATCTCATTTAACATCTTCTCATGATGTTCTCTCTCGAATGCTATTCGCCTGACTGCGTAATACAACTCGTCCTTCCACTGGTATATTTGTATTTTAGCTATGGCTTGTACCATACGCGTATTGGTTAACCGACTTCGTGGCGAGGGAACACACTCGTTTTTGCTTGTTAGTGTCTCAGATCTTGGGCGTTAATCATTATTACTTTTATTAGCTAGTGCTTTTCATTCTAAAAGTATGGCAAACTTGTAGCATCATCTCTTTTCATGCTTTTCAAATGTTTTTCGACTTCAACGCATCCACGTATTATTAATTATGAAATATATAAAATTTTTAAAAAAGTTTCTTCGATTATTCAAGAACAAATTTGGCGCAGTCAGATTGGATTGTCAAAATTAAATTGTATCAAACAATTAATTTTCGTTTCAACGATTAATTGGCAATACGAACTTGTGAAAAAAGTCTCCAAAGTATTTTATGTGAGTAACCCTACACACATCGAGGATTGCAGACACTCAGAATATCGACGAGAGCAGATCACGGAAAGAGTCCTACATTGACCTATTTCGTAAGAGGCAGTTTTTAGAAGAGGAAAGAAATCGCCGAACCAAACACTGCATCTTATAGTATAAGAAGGAAAAACAAAAGCATACTTTTAATGAGTACAATTCATGTCTTTATCATTAGAAAATTTGTTTACGGAATTTGACAAACTGAGTATAAGCACAGAAATCGAAACAAATAATACAAATATTAATTCAATTAATTCAGATAGAAATTTAAATAAAATGGCACAATTCAGACCCGAATATCTAAGTTGTGTTCCACAATTCGATGGAAATCCAAATGATTTAAGTAGATATTTATCTAGCTGTGAGAGTTTAATAAACGAATTTTATAAACACAATGAACCTGACAATTTTCTAAATCAATATTTGTTACAGTCTTTATTAGGTAAGCTAACTGGCAATGCTAAAATTATTGCAAATATTCAAAATAGTATTCAAACTTGGCAAAATTTAAAAAAACATTACATAGAAATTTTGCCGAACAACGCGATGAAGCTTGTTTAAATAAAGATTTAGTTTTACTTAAACAAAGCGCAAACGAAAACGCTCATCAATTTTACGACAAATGCTTACAACTATTAAATTTATTATGTTCATATATCGACATAAATGAAGACGATGACAATGCTAAACAGTTAAAACGCGAATTATATAGTAAATTAACATTAAAATCATTTTTAGCAGGTCTAAGAGAACCTTTAGGCACTACAATAGTGTATGCGTTGTATGTGTCCTAAAACTGTAAAAGAAGCGTTACAATGTATTATAGAAGAAGAAAATATACATTACTATCAAATATTTACGAACAAAGTACAAACTAATACTCCTACAAAAAATAATACACAACATAATTATTATAGAAACACATCAAATTTTCAATTTCCACAATCTGTTAATACATTTCAGTCACGATTTAATCCACCACAATTTAATAATCAATTTCAGCACACACAAAATAGGTTCCCTTCACAACCGATAAATATTCGCCCTAGACCGAATAACTCATCCCCGAGATATTTTAATAACTCCCAAGTTTTTAAAACACCATCTCAAAATCAAAATGTATTTCGACCAAATCAAACTAAACAATTTCCAAAGCCAACTCCTATGAGTGTAACTACTAGATTAACTTCTAAACGGTTAAAGTTAATCTACACAAACACGTTAAATCTAGTGAAAGCTCACCTCTGTCTGAGTTATTTAATGAGTGAGAAATAACGAAGGTTAAAAGAAAATAATTAAAGTAAGTAAAGGGGTACTTAGCTTGTAATTGTTGCTGCGGGCGTCTCGTGTAGGGCACGAAAAACGTCGATAGTGTTTAGGGAACACTTGAAGTCGAAGAACTGAAAAGGTCGAGTGTACTGAAAAATCGAGAGAGAATCTGTGGAAGCCGGCGCTTATATCTCACCGTGCGGGGTGTGAATCTCTACTGAAACCGTGAACCAATGGGAGGCTGCAGATAGAGTCAGAATTAAGAAAGATTGGCGGTACGCTCGTGGGATCGAGGTATCGATAAAAATAAATATATTCGCGAGATCTGTAATAAAAAACGGGTTCGAACGATATCTTACAGCAGGTAATTCGGGGCATGTATAACGAATGGCCAGGTAAAACTATAATTATTACAAATGGCAGGTAGACGTAGTTTTACCTGAAGAATGGGTCTAGATGACTTAGAATAACCCTATGTACTTTAAACTACAGGTGTCGTTTGAAATCTAGGCTGATAACGACTTATCTATCAAGTTATTGAAAATGGCGCAAAAGGATAGAAATAACTCTAGACAAACTATTAATTATCTCGCTTCAGCTATAAGTGGGACGTATGAGATTTTGATTGAAGAATGGGGTTAAATTATCCTAAAGAATCATACCTCGCTTATAACTGAATATTAATTAGAAGGCGAGTAATCCCTTGATGAATAAAAAAACCACGCTAACTCATTAGGCTTCTAACAAAGGCGCGTTTTCGCGCGTAAACTTAGAGGGTAGGTAGCTTTTCGTAGAATTACGGTCAACCAGATGCTTGTTTGTCGACCGAACTTTCTCTTGCTGAATGCGACGGGAAGGTTGTATACAGAGTTTCTGAAAAAACATGCGCGTACAATTAAAAGCGATGTTTTTAATGAAACTAAATTATTTAATATACGCGAGTGTAACACTACCAACAAACACCACAGAGACAAATAAATTCCGAAGAATTATTTAATGTCGAAACAAACGAATTAGAACAAGAGCCTGAATACGAAGAAACATCTTCATGTTCTGCCTTTATCTCAGAGAATCAACAAAATAATTATCAACCTGAAATCGATAATTATGAAAACTACGAATCTTATGACAATATAACCGAAGATTCGAATGTAAATTTTCCTATAGACTCGTACACAAAACCCAAAACATAGAACCACCTATTATAGCCATTAATACTAACGAGTCAAATGAACTACCGTACATTATATTTCCCGAACACAAATTAAAATTCTTAATAGATACAGGTGCGACAAAATCATTCATAGACCCAACTATTGCTGAAAAATTTTATTCACGTTCAATAAAAAACGATCCATTTATAGTTTCCACTGTTTTCCAAAAATCAGCGCATAGATTTAGTACATCTATACCTACACCAAAAATATTTAAATTACAGAACCCCTTGAATTTAAAATTTTATTTGTTTAAATTTCACGACGTTTTCCATGGTTTAATAGGATTAGATAATATAAAATTACTTCAAACAAACCTTGATTTCAATAAGGGATTGTTAGTAACACCACACGCAACAATGAAATTACGTTATCACAGCGTAAAGAAACAACTTAATTTAATTACTATCGAACCAAGAGTAGAAAAAGTAATAATTGTGAAATAATAATTCCACATCACAAAATTCATAATTGTGAAATCCCGGAGTCACTCACTATTGCAAAAAAATGGTGAAGCCCTGACAACAATACTAAATAATACGACAGAATCAATTACATTAGACTTCTCTGAACCAATACTAGTAGAAAAATTAGATAATATTTCCTTACAAGAAATTAATTTAAATAATTTAGACGATTCTCACAATCAACATTTTGACATTTCAAAATTGCGTACAGGTCACTTAAATTCTGAAGAAAAATATTTAATCGAAAATTTATGCAAAGAATATTCTGATATATTCTACATAGAAAACACCCCCCTTACTTTTACAAATCAAATTAAACATCGTATTAAAACGACAGACGAAATACCAGCATATACTAAAACGTACAGATATCCTTTCATTCACAAACAAGAAGTTCAAAAGCAATTACAAAAAATGTTAGTCCAAAATATTATTAGACATAGTAATTCACCATGGTCGTCACCCATCTGGGTTGTACCAAAGAAACTCGATGCATCCGGTGAACAAAAATGGCGAGTCGTAATTGATTACCGCAGGTTAAATGAAAAAACTATTGATGATAAATACCCCCTTCCAAATATTACCGATCTATTAGACAAATTAGGTAAGTGTCAATATTTTTCAACCGTAGATCTTGCTAGCGGTTTACACCAAATAGAGATGCACAAAGATGATATCGAAAAAACAGCTTTCAATACGGAAGGCGCCCACTTTGAATTTTTAAGATTACCATTCGGTTTAAAAAATAGTCCCGCTACGTTTCAGCGTGTAATGGACAACATCCTCAGAGATATCCAAAACAAAAAATGTCTAGTTTATCTAGATGATATTATAATTTTTTCAACGTCCTTACAAGAACATATCGATAGGTTGCGCACTGTATTTCAAAGGTTATGAGAAACAAATTTTAAAATTCAAACCGACAAATCGGAATTTCTGAGCAAGGAAGTAGCTTACTTAGGGCACATAGTAACCCCTGAAGGCGTTAAACCAAATCCCGATAAAATTTCAGCCATTAAGAAATTTCCCATACCATCAACAACAACACAAATTAAAGCATTTTTAGGATTACTTGGTTATTATCGCAGATTTATTAATAATTTCTCTAAGTTGACAAAACCTTTAACAAAATGTTTAAAGAAAGGTGCAAAAATAACTCACGATGAAGAATTTAAAACTTGTTTTGAAACTTGTAAAAATTTATTAACAAACCAACCTATTCTGCAGTACCCAGACTTTGCAAAACCATTTAATCTCACTACCGATGCTAGTAATATTGCAATTGGAGCAATATTATCACAAGGCCCTATTGAAAAAGATCTCCCTATAGCGTACGCTTCACGTTACATTAAATGATAGTGAATGTAATTACAGCACTATTGAGAAAGAACTCTTAGCTATTGTATGGGCTACTAAATACTTCAGACCATACTTATTTGGCAGAAAATTTAATATAATTACTGATCACAAACCACTTCAATGGTTATTTTCATTAAAAGATCCAAGTTCCAAATTATTACGCTGGCGTATCCGACTCGAAGAGTTTGATTACACCATAACGTATAAAAAAGGAAAACTTAACACAAACGCGGATACTCTATCACGAATAGAGATACATACCAAAGAAACTTCCGATATCCCAAATCAATCACAAAACCTCGAAATTCAAAACGACGATAATATATCAATGCAAGTTCAAATAGACGACCCACCAGATGTCAATCAACCGATTGCAAAATACGACGAAATTATTACTATACATAGTAACGATGAACAAAATCCCATTGTAGAAATACTTATTATCGAAACACCGGTTAATCATAGCCAAAACCAAATAATCATTAGTTCCGTTTTTCATACACCTATGAAACCAAAAATAATTAAATTATTCGGTAACACACAGAGATTTAACATACAACTCTCTCAAAATAATTTCGAACAAGATATAATAAATTTTATTAGGACTTTTGTTGCACCTAAAGTTCAATATCACTTGTATTTCGAAACACCCGAATTTACGAACCATTCTGTGAAATAGTTCGCAAAAATTTCAAATGGCCTTCGCTAAAATTTAAAAAATGTAAAATTAAATTAATTTATGTCATAAACAATAACGATATGAAAGAAATTATTCAAAATTATCATGAAAGTAAGTCAAATCGCAGAGGCATTGAAGAGACGGACCAAAAAATAGAAAAAATTATATTATTGGCCCAATCTGAAACAATCAATACAAACTTATATAAATGATTGTGAAATATGTCAACAAAGTAAATACGAGCGAAACCCTGTTAAAATGAAAATGAATATCACACCAAGTGCAACTAAACCCTTTGAAATAATTCATTTAGACACATTCACCTTAGAAAAATGTAAATTTTTAACATTGATCGATACTTTTTCAAAATACGCACAAGCGTATACAATATCTTCAGCCGAAGCAACACAAATAGTGAACAAACTAATAAACTTCTTTTCACATCACGGTATACCCAAACAAATGATAGTCGATAATGGAACTGAATTTAAAAACTCCGTAGTTAAAGAACTATTGGAATAACATAAAATCAAAATTCACTCTTGTTCACCAAATCACACCCAATCAAATGCACCCGTAGAAAGGTTACATTCAACGTTAATTGAACACGTTCGACTTCTTAATACACAAGGTTTCTTGAAAACACCAATTTTAATCAAAATGCCTTACGCGATATTAGCTTATAATCACTCAATCCATTCCGTCATGAAATTAAAACCTATAGATATCATCAACGGACACATTAATAGTGATGATCCTGTTAATATAGAAATTGACAAAATTCTCGAATTACGATTACATCAATGATCACAAAGAGAGAACGAAATTACTATATTCAAAAATTAACGAAAAACTTTTAGACAGTAAAGAATATGTGATCCACAAATTAAATAAAAATCGCAACGATCCCGAAATATTCGTACCCGAACAAAAGGTATTCAAAAACAAATATATTAGACAAAAGAACGCAAATAAGTTTAATAAATCCACTGAGATAAAAGAGGTAAATTACGAAAGAAAAACTATTAGCACAGAAGATGCTGAAAAAATACATATGGATAATTTCAAACGTCCATTAAAGCATCCTTATAGTTTTTAGTAATATTAGTACATATATTAATTTCACCTTTATTCATTTTTACGATCTAAATTTAATGAAAATTCAATTATTGAGTACAATCAATATTTATCACAATTATTCTATTGAAACTTCAAATATTATAATACAAAAATTTATTTCAGCGAGTATAATTAACAAATTTGAAAAGACTGTCAAACAAATATCACATACTCTCAAAATTGATACTAATCACCGATACTCTAAATCAGTTGATAAATATTTACGAAATCATTAATTCAATTATACAAGACATTGAGAATTCCATTACATTTTCGAAATTTCAAGTAATGCATCCAAGCATAACGAAATCGACAAGCTTATACAATGAACTACAAAAGTTGCAAACCGAAATTAAATCAAATCAATTACTAATTGAATCACTTCTAAAAAATTGAATATATTTTAAACAACAAAATTACTTATTTGAAAAAAAAAATTTGCGATAGTATATTCCGATCATTTTTAATTACTATCACCTATTATATTCAATTCCTATCTACAATGCAACTCAGTTTCAAGTTATAATTCCTAATAGTAGATATCTGGTAAAGAATGAATTTTACTTTTCATTTAAAAGTGACAATTCCACACACACTTCCTCGAATCTATATTTGCGAAAAAGAACATTTTTTTTTAACTACAAGATGTTCAACTTCTTCGCCTTACTGCATTAGTTGAATCTTGGTGGGGAGGAATTATGTCACACTCTGTATAAGGAATGTTGATGTACACACCAACGTTCAAGTGGATCACCCGACCGCAGAAACAACAAACACAAGCGATTTATTATCGACAATAGTTTACTTTATACAAACACTTTAAAATCATAGTAATTGTACTCATATACTGAAACGAATAAGATCATTGAAAATTATAATTATTGTACCAAATAATAAAATTGTTATAATTTTAAATAAATAAAATTTTTAAAAAAAAGTTTCTTCGATTATAAGAACAAATTTCATGCGACATTTCGTACTACAGCGCATGCAATATAAGGCACAAAACCTTCGATTTTTTAACATGTAACATATCATTTACACTGCAAAATTGATATTGGAGTGTGTTGCACATTTCGAACATGAATTTTTTAAAGTTTGGAGGTTTGTGCGCTGCGTTTATTATAATTGCGAGAAATAAACAACGTAAACGCAAGTGTTGGGTACGAAAATTTTCAAAAAAGAAGTGTAGATATTTCTTTATGGAGAAAATGCTGATAGATGGTGGTTGGTTTTTCAAAAGAAGAAACTTTACTAGGACGTCTTCAGCGCATTTTGAAGAACTGTTATTAATGGTTGGATCAATTATTAGAAAGAGAAATACAAATATCAGGGAAGCTATTCCTGAAAAAGAAAGACTGGCAATTTGTTTGAGATATTTAGCACCCGGATATTCACAGAGGAGTTTAATGTATACATTTAAAATTTGCGATTCAACAATTTCAATAATTATACCTGAAGTGTGTAATGCATGAATGAAGTTTTCAGAGGATATGTTAACGTACGAATAATAATATAATTCCAATCTAGAAAAATTAAACTTTATTTATTGGAAAAACCAGAACCATAAACTAATTTAAAGAAAAAATACTAAACTTGAATTTACAAAAACTCTACTAGCTTAGGTTAGAGTTGTTGAACAGTTTGCAGTTGTATCAACATAGAATCCTCGCTGAAACACGCACTTATATCATTTGAAAGCTAATCTGAATTTGGCCCGAACATTTCTGGTGTAATAGGGTTTAATTATTTATAATTATAATTTGTAGTTGAAGATCCAGGGCGGCTGTTATCGGGTTCCAGAATCTTGATCACACAACAGTGGGACGGCTGAAGCTTTGATTATCTAAATTTTTCATTTCCACCTTAAATAGAATCTTGTTGATTTGAAACGCGGCTGTAGCTTGTAAGCGTGGGTCATTCAGGCTTCTTAATTTGCAAGCAATTACTTCCCCAAAATGGAAAAAACGATATTGTTCCATCAATTTTTCCTTGGCCTCTTTCATGAAACTATAAGCTTCGTCTACCTGCGAAAGAGTTCTTTTTACGTTTGGTTCTCGAGAGAGTGTTGAAAAATCCAATCTGTGATTGATTTGTATTTGATGAAGTAGTAGTCTCGTCTTCAACTACCTAAAAACGTTTCCTGGTTAATAAAAAAAGTTCTTAAATAACCTATTGTAATGACAAATCAGAGCATGTAGAAACACGATTTTATTTTAGGTTCTATCAGCTGAAAGGGAATGGCTCCAAATAGCTAAAGATTTTGAAGACCAATAGACCTTCCCACACTGCATAGGTGCTATAGATGGAAAGCATGTTCAAATGCAATGTCCAGCGAATAGTGGTAGTTCCTTTTATAATTACAAAGGGGAATTTAGTATCATCCTAATGGTACTCGTTGCAAGCTAGAAATTTATATATGCACATGTAGGATCTCAAGGACTTATGTCAGATGGTGACGCTTTCCACAGTACCTGTTTCTGTAGAAACTTGACAAACAACGCATCAAATATACCAAATCCAACACCCCTTAATACGAGCATGCACTTAGAAATCCGTATGTGTTCGTAGCAGATGATGCATTTCCTTTGACAACCAATATTACGAAACCATTTCCAGTCAATGTACCAGCAGGATCTCCAAGGAGAATATATAATTATAGACTGTCCAGGGCTCGGCGAATTGTGGAAAATATATTTGGACTTTTATCTGCAGTTTTACAAATTTTCAGAAAACCAATAGCACTGAAGCCAGATACCGCCGAGACAGTACTTCTAACTTGCATTTATCTACAAAAATTTTTAAGAAGAAATGCCGTTTCCAAAGACACCATTCACCACCGGGAACATTCGATAACGAAAATGTGGATACAGGAGAAATAACACCAGGTGCATGGAGAAGAAATACCGCTGGTGATACAGCAGGCATAATCAGTTTTAAAAGAATTCCACGCAAGGCCGGAAATAATGCAAAATTAATCAGAGAAGAATTTAAGAAACATGTGCCAACAAGTAGCTTATACTCGTATTAATTAAATAATCATTTTGTATAAGTTTATCTTACTGTATTGTTTTAAAAATATCGTAATAAAATGTTCAATGGGCTCTTAAATATTATCTTTCCAGACAAAAACAACTACGTATATCAGCGTCTAAATTTAAAATCGACTGCAATTGACAGTGCCATGGTTACAACAATAAATAATGTATAAAAATTTCGAGCTTTATGAAAAAACAAAACGTACAATGGCGGCATTAAAAAACGCATACTGTGTAATTGTGATGTTTCTTCAAAAGCCAACCGTCTCTTATATTGCAATATAATCGCGATATAAAAGTCATATTGACATGCGGCAATTAAGTGTCAAAAAAACACAAATAATTACTTTAATAGGAGAAGGATGCAACGTATAATAAATAGCAATGAAGCTGCTTTAAAATATTAGGTTTTTAAAAATTATATATGCTATATACTTTTATTAAAAATATAGATTATCATAATTTATATGAATTTCCGTTTGACGTTTTAAAAAATCAAAACCGATATAGACTGATTTACATTATTAAAATATTGCGAAATGTAGCCTAAAGGGTTATACGCATTTTTTAATGCCGCAATTGTACTTCTATTTCCCTCGTTCTCATTAGTATTATACTCTTCAGTGTAATGTTCTAAAAGTTCAGTTTATATGCTACTGCATTGCGTGTCACCATCCAGAATAAACAGCATGCAAATATAGGCGAACCAATTGCTTTTGTACGTTTCGGAGGTCCCGGTTCCACTTTTCTTCTTAGTAACTTTTGTATGTTCTTTATGGAAATATGACCTCAAGCTTTTAATTTTATTCAAGACTTGATCCGGTTTTTATAATAAGGATCTTCAGATCGCCACAAACAAATAAAATTTTTGTAGGATTCGATAAACTCAGTAGTTCTGTCAGTGTTCCTTTCATTTTTCTTGGGAAATACTGTGTCGCTTTGCCTCTTGATGCAAACGACTGGTGCGCTATAAAGAACGCATGCAGAGAGGCATGCGTCTCAACTGCGGTACGACGCATGCACGAAAAAAGGCACCGTCTAAAGCTACCTTTAGTTCATCTTGAGTATGGACAGGCGCTTCATAGGTAAGCGTATTAAGATTGTCCCATAAATAAAAGTCCAACATATATAAATCGAGACTTCGATCAACAACCCTTAATGTCGGTAGGCAGAGAAGAAGGCGAAAGGAGAGGCCATCGGAAGAAAAGCAGTGTTAGAAGACCTAAGAAAAATTAAGATAAGGAATTGACAGCTGGCCACAGATAGGAAAATATAGAGAAAGGGAAACCATTGAAAGCAGGAAAGACAAAGTAAAAAAGCATATATATTCTAAATCCATACTATTAAATTTATATTCGGTTTGTTAAACATATCAGAAGTTATAGTAAATATTTGTTATATAACAATTATCTGATAAGTATGTATGATAATTATAGTTATTGAATATTGAATTATAGTTTTTAAATATGTATTAAATCAAAATGAAATGTTACATATAGTTCATAAAGTATAAGTTTTCAGTTCAAGGTCAAATTCGAAGCATATGATTCAAATCAGTACTGCAGACTCAAATGAAGTCATGTATTCAGTCGCGGAAACAACCGTCTGTCATCATAAAATGTAAATGTCATGTTTCGCAAACATTGTCAAAATTTCAGTTTTACTTGCAATATAACCAATGAAAGTAAATACATAACCTACATGTCAAAATAATGAGTAAAGTGGGAACATGAATAGTTCAAAAGAATTGTTTCTTTTCTAGTTTTGTATAAATATTTTCAACAAAAGAAAACTGTGCGGAAATTATTACTTCAATATTCGAACAAATTATTTTAAATGTTATTTATAATTATAAACTCACGATAATATTCGATCAAAAATTTATTTAAAAAGAAATATTTCAAGTCAGATATCAATAGTAAAATGCATAGATATGAAAAAGATATTTAGTGTTAAAAAATGTTTTCATTATTAAGAATGACATACCTACCAAAATCATTTTCTTGCACAATATCTGGACTAAGAAGATTGGGAATGTATTAATTCGATGTCTAATTTAGATTTTTACTTAATTTATATATTGTTTATATTTAACATAAATTTAAATACACTGGAAAAGAATATAAAAGTCATGTTCGTAACTCTTTGAAAAAGAATTAAAACCTTTTAAGAGTTGTCGATATATGTTGTCAAATTACATTTATAAAATTATACATAAAAGAAAACATTTATATAGTCTACATTTAATATTTTATTCTTTCTTAAGAAAATAATGGTATAATACTTCGTCTTGCAAATCCACATCCAAATCCATATTATCCTTTATTAGATGAAGATAATATTTAACAATCACATGAGAATTTTCTGATAACTACATTTGATAATTTTGCAAGTTAGTACACTACCAATAAGAAAAAACAAACTTCACTTAAATAAAACATTGCCACGAGATCTTTATCATGTAATGTTGCGTTGAACCAGTGGCAGTAATTTCTTCGCTGCTTCATATTATGTCCATGCAAATGATGCACATTGATGGTTTTTATGGCAGTATTAATGTTACCATATTAAACTTCTACAAAATATAAATACAAAAATATTTTGTCAAAATAAGATAGTTACGCGATTATTAATTTTTGTGAACTTTTATAGAAGTAAACTCCTGTTTCAACCAAATAAAACCTCAGAAATATTACTTGTATTATTTGCAATATGTTATTTTTAATGTGAATGGAGTATATATTACAAAAATGAATGAAAACTAGTCAGTTTCTGATTCTGACTCAGAACTTGAGTCATTTACATTAATTATTATTAGAGCAATCTCTGCCCTGTCAAGAAATTGCTCTCGCTCATGCCATTTTTTAATTAAATTTTCCGTATGCCTAGCACAATTATACCAAGTAATTTCATCACACTGTTGCAAAGCTTCATTCCACATTTCTTTAACTCTTTCATCTGAATAACCATTTCTTCCAATATTTGAATTATAATAATGTTTAACCTTAGCCCAAATCATTTCAATTGCGTTGAAGTCACAATGGTATGGGGGTAACCTTAAAACTTCATGTCCACTTTCTCTTATTATTTCATCTATAATAAATATCTTCTCTCCTTTATGATATTTTACTAATTGAATTAATTCATTCTTAGTCATTGCAAGTGAATAGCTTATACCTTTTTTTCTCAAACATTCCATAATTTCTGTTTTTTTTTGAGGAGGTATTTGGTTGTTTATTTTGAATAGCATTATGACAAGGAGCATTATGCATTATTATAAGTGATGGTACCTAAACTGATCAATTACCCATTCATTTCCCCATGGTAATCACCAGTGATTGTTTTTGATGGAAAAATCAGACTAGCTCCTTTAATGAAGCAATTTTCTGTGCCAGCATGTATAATAATAAACCGTTTACCATCATAGCCTTTGGGTTTCCTAACTCTTTTTATTATATCATTTTGCCAGGATTTCATTCTATTCCCTTTCGAAAAGATCCTGTTACACTCTTTCTTATATTTAAAACCAATAGTTGTACTTGTATGAACAAATTCTCTCATAGCCAAAACATTGCTTAGAGTTTTAAGGTAAGGTGTTTTTCTGAAAAATTTTAACATGTAATAAATGTTTACAATATATTAAAAACATACTTTCTTTATACATGTCATAAACAGTATTTCGGACTTCCATGTTAGTTGCTTCTGGTAAGTCTTTAGTTTTTGGCTTCTTACAAGACATTTTTTGCCAGGAGACAATATGACTGGTTTCTGAATGCTACGATGTTTAATAGTGTAGACCGTTCTACCAGAAATATTAAGGGCTTTTGCTATCCTCTAAAATAAAACTTATTCTATAACACTGCCTTATGTAACTAATTATGTGAATTACCTCATGAACACGGTCGATGGACATAAATGGCCCACAATTCTTTTTCTCGTTCAAAATACGCTGTAAGATTTAATACAAGCAGTTCAGCTTGAGAACCAAGAGATTTACCAGGCATCTAAGAAATATTCTGTAAAATAAATAGGTTAGAAATGTCAATGTGAAAATCAATCAATTTCGTACTTATTGACACTAATTGATATTATTATTTATTATCAGTATTGTTCTCAAAAGAACAGATTTTGCATTTTTGATAAATTAAATATTCGAATTAGAAGAATGCTTAACCTAGAACTGAGAATACCGGAAACAAAGTCAATAATGAATAAACAACAATATTGAAATTATTTGACAACTAGTCGAATATCATAAGACTATCTCCTAGACAACCTATCCTTTTTATTTAATATAATATTTTAAAGACGTAGGTACAGTCACGGCCAGATAAATGTAGTACAACCTTAAATTTCATATATGTCATAAATTTGATATATTATTATTGTAAGACGAGCTTCAGCTTAAGCTACTTGTCATAATAAAATCAAATATCAGATCATACTGGAATATATTTAATTTATTATTGTTTGAATTAAGAAATAAAAGTTAAAAGTATAATAATAAGTTAAATTTAAATTTAAAATTGAATTAAGGAATACGAAAAATAACTTTAATAATAAAAATTTTTTAACAAAAAGCTAATATTTTGTTGGACCGCCATCAGCATCAGTTACTGCCCTTAACCTTCTAGGCATGGAAGCCACCAAACTTCTAAAATAATTTGGTTTGTGAATGAGAGATTGCCAAGCATTTTGAATTGCTTCCCATAATTGGTCCTGATTTTGAAATCTTATACGTGACATACTTTTGGTCATCTCGGCCCATACGTTTTCTATTGGGTTCATGTCCGCACTCTTGGCACTCCATTTCAAAATCTCAATGTTATGCTCTTCCATCCATCGCGACACTATGTTTGCACTATGAACTGGGCAATTGTCATGCTGATATATAAAAATGTTTTTTTTATGGATACACATGTTGGACTGATGGTAACATAAGATTTTCCAAAATATGAATATAGTTCTGAGAATTAAATCTCCCATTTATTCTATGACACATTCCAATATTGTGGTAACTTATCCATCCCCAAATATTTATAGAGAATCTTCCTTGCCGATCTGAATTATCTATATATTGCTCCTCGTATCTTGTACCGCCAGGTCTGTAGACACGAACAGAACCATTACTTGTGGATTAAAATGTTTTCTCATCAGTGAAAACTACATTTTCCCAAAACTCAGGTCCATTGTTTATATGATTTAATGCGAACAAAAGCCTGGCTTGCTTTCTTTCTTCACTAACCTGAATTTTTTTGGCTGCAACACGCGACCTTATGTCGCTATCTCTTATTCTTCTGCTTGCAGTTCTACGTGAACCACGAAAAATGGTCTCCGCAACTACTACTTTCACTGAATCGAAAGGATGTTCTCGGAGATGTTGAACTAGATTATGGTTCTGCTGTTCAGTCGAAATTCTTTTAAGCCCAGTACACGGCTTTCTGTCTATGCTCTCATCAGTCTCCCATCTTTTCTTAACCTTCACCACGGTGGTTTTATTTAACTGCATTTGCTGCGCAATTTCCCTAATACTGTACCCTTCTTGTAATTTAATTAATATACGAACCTTATCAGTTGCGGTTAGCTTTCGTGCCATCGTAAAAATATGTTTGACGTTTAATAAAATTAAAAATGATTTGACATATAATTGTCAAAATACTAACTTACACCATGAAAATTTATTAAGAAAAGCTTGTACTACATTTATCTGGCCACGACTGTACGTCTTAACTTAAAATGGCAAACGTGTGTAGTATTACAGCATGTATTCATATGTGTTAGAAAGAGATAAAGTACAATTTGCTGTTCACACTTGGGCAGTACGAACTGAAAACATATACTTTATGAACTGTACGTATATATAGCAATGTAATGCATTTTCAATGCTTTGGATACTGATATTTCCTACTTCAGTATGTTACTACCTTAAGAAAACGGTTTATTTTTAATACTCAAACTAGACTACAGTAAGTGGAAAAAAAACTTAAATCATAATAGTTTTTTCCTTTGCATTGTTAAAAGAAGTTCATGCTTCAGTGGAAAAATGTCAACAGAAATAAGGAAACATGTACATTGCACTTGAATAATTCTAACGCCGAAGGGCATTAATACACCACAACGAAAAGTTCTAACGACAAAGCGGCGAATTTTTAACGTGACGACAAAATGCAATACCGAAATGGTGAACACCATATCAAAGTTTTGTTTATATCCCCTATATAACCGGTGTTCATAATAATTCGGCGTTACCTAGGTTTTGGGGAAAGAATCATATATCCTAACTTAAGTCTATTGATTTATATTAAATTTTAAATGTCGAATGTTGTTTGTCAAAAATTGTCAGAATCTTATTTAAAAAAAGATATTGTGCATTCTTGCATTTTAAAATGGTATTTGATAACGCATGCAAAACATGCTTGAATCGTATTTTCGAAATGTTCAAAAGATCGATGGACAATGGAAATACTACATTCAAGATTCTACAGGGTGAGTTTTTTGAATGTTTAGCATTGGGATCTCAGAAACTACTGGAGATAGAAAAACGCTTAAATGGGGAAAGATGCGCACTTTTACGAGTTTGATTTAAAACTGCTTTTGTTTCTCCTATAACTTTCATGGCTTATTAGATATTCGAAGAAAACTAAATTTTACGATTTTCTTTAAACATGCTTAGCATCGTTAATAGTAATTTTAGAGAAAAAGTGTTCAGACAAAAGTTTTAGATAATTTTACGCCAAATAAAACTAAGTAGCTAATTTTTTTTTTTTCGTTCACCATTATCGAGTTATGACACAAACTTGTGTTTTTTTAAATGGAAACCATAGTTGGTTTTGACATCATTAAAAAGCTTATTTTTTGCTGATTACAATGATATAAGGTTGATATGGTTATTTTAAAAAATAAAGAGGATATAGACATTTCTATGATTGTTCACTTTATAAGATAAAAACTTTAAAAAAAAAAGTTTGGTGTTTTGTAATTCAAAAAACGAAACATCTGAGTTACAATAGTGTTCGTTAGAGCAGTTGAGATAAATATACTAACATTGCTTTCACGTTGAGTCACAGAAGTGAGAGCTGTTAATTTTTACTTTTAAGTCAAGTTAATTGTCAAACATTGACAATTAACTATTAATTAATTTAATTGTAACTTAACTATAAGCGGTGCAAACGGCCGTTAATCATCATCATAAGTTTGCATTGGCTATGGAATTTTCTAACGTAGAAAAGCGTGATATGGTTGAATGTTACATTCAGTGACAGAAAAATTCTACTAGAGCTGCTGAAGTTTATTTTGAAAATTATTTTGATCGACGTCAGCCGTCGCTACCTACTTTTAAGAGATTATGGGATAATTTAGCAGATTATGGTTCGTTCGTTAAACCAAAATAAAAAAAAAAGGGATGGATGAAGATAGAGAAATAAGCATATTAGCAAGTGTCGCTCAGAATCCATCTACATCGACCCGACAAATTTCAACAGAAATAGGCCCTTTCAACGCACTATTGTCAGAGTGTTGAAGAAGCATAAATTTCGTCCCTACAAATTATCAGTACCACAAACTTTACATGAAGGTGATAACATCAGACGAATAGCTTTTTGTAGATGGTTTAAAGATCAGTGTCAAAACGATCCACACTTTTCAATGAAAATATTATGGACTGATGAATCTCGTTTCACAAATTGTGGAATGTTTAATAGGCACAATGATCACATATGGTCTCAAACAAATCCACTTCACGTTGTACATAGGAGGCCACAAATTAAATTTGGGTTTAATGTTTGGTGTGGTGTTATAGGATCAACTGTTCTTCCTCCTTTTATTTTTGATGGATCACTAACTGGCAATTATTATCTTAATTTTTTACAACACCTCCGCACAATCAACTGAATGTTAGAAATTATTTAAATTTGAACTTCCCTAATCAATGGATAGGACGAAATGGACCCATTGAATGGCCGGCTAGATCCCCTGATTTATCAGTTTTGGATTATTTCTTGTGGGGTGTACTAAAGGACATAGTATACAAAAGAACATATGAAACAATCGACGATTTAAGAGAAGCTGTCTTAGTTGCTTTTAATAACATCGATAGGCGTAAAGTCCGCAATGCTACAAATTCTGTTGTGAAGAGATGCAATGTAGAGAGTGTATTAATAATAATGGAGGTATCTTTGAACATTAATAATGTTGTGTGCCCTTAATAAAAGTTCTTATAGTTTTCATTTTACTACTACATAAGATTTCAAAATAAGTTTTCGTTTGGTTTGTATTTTATCAGTTCGAAATTCAATTGTTTTCCATAAAAACCATAAAAATGTCTATATCCTCTTTATTTTTTAAAATAACGATATCAAACCTTATATCATTGTAATCAACAAAAAATAAGCTTTTTAATGATGTCAAAACCAACTATGGTTTCCATTTAAAAAAACACAAGTTTGTGTCATAACTCGATAATGGTGAACGAAAAAAAAATATTAGCTACATAGTTTTATTTGGCGTAAAATTATCTAAAACTTTTGTCTGAACACTTTTTCTCTAAAATTACTATTAACGATGCTAAGCATGTTTAAAGAAAATCGTAAAATTTAGTTTTCTTTGAATATCTAAAAAGCCATGAAAGTTATCGGAGAAACAAAAGCAGTTTTAAATCAAACTCGTAAAACTGCGCATCTTTCCCCATTTAAGCGTTTTTCTATCTCCAGTAGTTTCTGAGATCCCAATGCTAAACATTCAAAAAAACTCACCCTGTATAGAAGAATTTCAAGATGGATTTCCCAACATTGCTTTTGATTATAATACTGTTCAGAAGACACTTAATAGAATTGTTCCAGTTTTTCGACAAACGGGGAATGTAGAACGACAAGGCGGTGGGCGACCAAGATTTATGACAGAAGAAATGATTAATAATGTTAGACAAAAATCTACTAATACTCTAAAAACTTCATCATGGACCATCATACAGTTTTAAAACAAGATTTACAGTTATTTTCATATCCTATAACTTGCTCGTAAGAAATCCTCGATATTGATTATCCGCGACGAGTAATATTTGTAAATGGTTTTCAAATCATTTTAATAAATAACTCCTAAACAAAACATTATTTTCTAACAAACCATGCCTTCGTGTTAGTGGCTTCGTTAACCCACAAAACATGAATGTGGAGTGATACAAGGCCCAATAATTTTTATATTCTACATCCTCAGAAGTTGAAATTTGGTTTGGCAACTTTTTCTAATTGTACTTTTATTTAAATTCGGATGAACTAGTTGGGGGTTACTTTCAATAAGATGGTGCTAGAGCTCACACAGCGGGTGGAATAATATATATATATATATATATATATATATATATATATATATATACATATATATAAAATACGAAAAATTTTTGGAAATCATTTGATTAGTTTAAACAGCGAACATAAATTTCATAGATCTACAAGATATAATTATACAGAAAATTAAGGAAATTAGAAATAGTCCCATACTGCAAAATATATTCGACAGCATTATGAGAAGGTCGCAAAATGCTTGGAGGAAGAAGGTGATTTCAGCATCTTTTATAATTTATTATGGCCATTATTATATTATTATATTTATTTTAGGGATTATCTAAGAACTACACAAACGATTAACCTATTTTAAATTATCTAGGCCATTTCTTTACAATAATATGTTCAATGTTAATACTAAAAATTAATACGATAACTAGAGACTATTATTTCCATAAATACTGAATTTTCTTATTTTTTATGCATCACCAAAGGATGAACAGCATACAGATAGGATTATATAATTTCTTCCACAGTACGGTATCTGTCTCATGAAGACCTATTACTGTTTCTCTAATTCTCTAAATTCTCGAAAATATGCAAACGCTTAATGTTAAATTTGCAAATGAATTATTCTTGCCCTCTAAGATCATTATTTAACTCATTTCTGTTCATTAATATGACATTTTAATGAAATGTCAAGCCATGTTACAATTACTTGCAAACGAAAATATCTTTTGACACATTTGCGAGTACGTATAGTAAACACATAAAATTGTGTTGAGTGTATCATTCTATCGTACTCTGTATCAGAACACGATTTCAAATTTACATGGCTTTGACGCCGAATTTTTTTGAACACCCGATATATTATAGATAATATGCAATAGAGAGAAAGTCTCACACCGAAGTAAAGAATTTTTCGCACATTTTAACGTCAAAAAAGAGAATGATTGAATATTGAATAACCTTTTCTATTAGGTAGAAAAGTAGATAGGTTAGTAGAAAGGGTTCTATTTGACTATAAGTTTTAAAACATCGTTTTCGATGTTTTAATACCATAGATATAGCAGCAAATAAAAAACATCTTTATTCAAAGCATTTGTGAACTTGACATATATATTTAGCAGTAATAATAAAAGGTTTTGTTTAAGAAAGTAACATCAATCCTTCATGGCCTACAACTTATTTTTGTCATTGTCAACTGGCTTCACTTGAATTTATTCATCCTGTACGTGTATTTGTGAGTATGTGTACTCACATTCAAAACCATACTTATTTCTCTAGATTTGAATATAGGTATATTAGTTTAGAAATGTTATCAGTTACGAAAAGCTGGTTGCAGTAGCGATATATAAAATTATATTTTCTTAATGTCAGTCAAGAATTATAAATGAGGAATGAGAAGTTAAAAACAATTTCCACTAATGACGGGCAATTACTCGTACTCATATAAATTGTAGTAGATTACAGTGGCAATTCTTTTGTTAATGAGCTACTTATCATGTGCGTAAATAAAGAGTTTAAATATTACTTGAATTGATTCGGCATTTACTTGATGAAGATCCATAATTAAGAATAGAAATAAAACTACGGTTTTAATCTTCACTTTTAATCATTAATCATTAAAAGTGAAGATTAAAACCGTAGTTTTATTTCTATTTTTAAATATTACTTATATTGTTAACGTTCATATATGTTTGCCATCCACTAACACTGGTTCTGTAATTTTTATTTCTTCCATTTTCCAGTATCCGATTTTTAAATTCGTATATTTTTCTTTCTAGCTTCGTCTTTTATTGTAATTGTTATTGCTTTTAATATCTCACTCAATTGCCGTATTATAACAATTAGATTATCTATTATTTTATCCCTTATTCTTTTCCATATCACTCTTGCTACATATTTTCTTGGAATACTGGATAAAGTTATCTCTCATGTCTCCGTTTTTATAAATTGCTAATTCCTGTTTGTCAATTCTATGGAGCAGTTTTACTTTTTTTTTGTGTATATACATTTAGCGGCCCAATGTCTCAAGCTAGAAGCTTGTAGAGTAGATTACATGGTATGTGTAAAGTATTCCATGGCTTTGTTATTATACCTCCTCTCCGTAAGAGTGTAGAAATGTTGATTTAACTTTCACTTCCTGAACATTTAAGGGTAACTGAAGACGGTATCGATCGACCAGCAAGACTCTCACTTTCCTTTACCGACGCTCTTACCACTGGTGCCCTTCAACCGTTATATATTTTAATTGCTATATTAACGATTTCAGGGAGTTTATCAATTTCCTCTTGTACTAAATGTACTGTTTTATAAATATACTCGTACATAGTGAATTTTGCGTATATCGTATATAAAAGAAGACGTGATTTTATCCTCAATACAAGAATTTCTAAGATTCGTATATGTGAATATGAACACAGAATAACCCGAATGGACTAGAGCGGATTATGGAATTTATGCGCAGAATCAAAAATCGCCATGTTGTAAATAGCGTTTGTTTATGTTTGCGTTTTAGATGTTATACTGATTTTGAAAATTTTAATTATTTGTTTGGAACCATCGTTTCTATTTATATAGTATACTTTATATAGTTTTAGTTAAGAATCAGTTAGTTTTTATAGTATGCGTTGTATAACTTTATGATTCAGCAAAACCATCAACATCCACATAATTAGGTACGAATTATAAATATTTATACAAAAACTTAGCAAGTTAGGTATTTGAATAATGCCGATGAATTATGAAATTGACTGAATTTATTTTAAAATATTGCACTAGATTCACCATCTACACAGTTATATATTATAGAGGATATTCCCAAGGTAATGAAGCCAACGATCAAGGTTCCTTCAATGTCAACAGAATGGAATGTCAATTGTAAGTCTTTCCATATTCCCATATTCCATATATATATCTTTAATATATTATAGCATTTAATTGTATAACCAGTTACATATTTGAATAATATTGATATGAAACTATTAATTAAAATTATGAAGATCTTTTTCTAGTAAAATAATGTAATTAAGTTCATTTATTCTAAAATATTGTTGCAGTAGATGAAGTGCCATCAGAAGCAGATACAGAAGATATACCTGAGGAAATAATGGAGGAGATGAAGATACATTAAATAACAATAGAATCAGATGTCAATTGTATCTGCATAAAAATATCAATAAATTGTAGCATAAGTACTAATTGTATAACAAATTACTTTGAATAATATTCATGTTTAATTAAACCCACAAGATTTTTCTTTTAATAGTTTATCAACAAAATATTGGAATGTTGAAGGATACATCAACATTACAAATAACTGAAGAAAATCAGGTTTCCACTTAGTTATCAGCATTATAGTTTTGTTACACTTAAAATTATAATAGAAAAAGCATTTCTTAACAAAATAATAAATATATTACATAAATATTGCCTGTTTTATTATTAATAATTAAGAATTCCCAAGTATACATTATTTTCAAAGTGTACCAGTCCTTAAATTATTATATTAATGCAGTAATAAAGTGTATATACTATATGAAATCATTATAAAGACTAATTTAATAAAAACATGACAGGGTTGTTCATAGACCGAGATGTTTACAAACGTAAAAACCAATGTGCATATAAAGTATTACATTTTATCTGAGCATGATTTTCTATCACACTGGCTACATAAACATATATATTGATTATTGTTCATTGTCACTGTGCGAGGATGATTAAATATGCTGAGACAATATCAATCGTATCAATATCATATAGAAGAGGTGTAATGTAGCCCGGTCCTGCGGGGGCTACATCGCTGCGTTGGTACGCAGACGCGTTGATGTATTAAATAATATGCAGATAAGGTTGGTTTAACATCGTATAATTAGATAACACCTATAAAGATGTAACATTTACTATATACATAATTCTTAATAGGACAGTAGTCGAAAGGAGAGATCTATCTCGCACTCGCTATGTCGTACTGACTATCTAGCTATGTCTGATCTCTCGTTCTCTGATAGAACGTCTTATATACATTAGAGTGCCCTCCTTTTGACTATGTCCTTACCTAACTATAAACAAGAGGTGCAAGTGTGCAACTTGTAATTGAGAACGCTTGTGTCTAATAAAACAGATGGACCGAGGTCGTGTTTTTGAATACAATACAAATAAGACCAGGGCCGCACCTTGACTACATCAAGTAATACAAACATTACCCAATTAGGTTATCACAGAGGTTTAACGGACCTTTATATGGATGGTAATGGTGTATGCTTTGTCTGTATTACTGTCTCTTCTTCTGATAACTAGGAAACTAGTTACATTTTGTATATTGAAGACAAATAGTTGTAATGTAAATTTTACAATTTAGTAATTCGTATTTTTAATATTTTCTTCGTTTCTTTTTAATTTTCACATTAAAAGCAGTAAGATATAATCCACTTGGACATTTATAAATTTAAAATTAGTTTCTTGTATTTGCTTAACCTATCAGTTGTATTACGTTAAACGTCAAATTTGAAGACATAAACAAATAATGGCAGTCCCCACTAATAATTAGCAATTCCTCGAACTCATACAAATTATAGTAGATTACAGTTGTAATTGTTTTGTTAAGGAGCTAGTTATCATGTACAAAATAAATTGTTATATTTTAGCAACCGACAATAAGTACCCATTAAAAAAAAACAAAAATAAGACAGAACCTTTCATCAGACCTAATATATAATTTTCTAAATATTGATATAAATAATATTATATGTAAACGTTTAAATGGGTGTCTTCATTGTATAAAAAAGAAACAAACCTAATAGTTAAAATCTTCACTTTATTAATATTTATTATTTCGCCAGCACAGTAACTTCATCAGGTACTTACTAAACTCTTGACCAGTTTACGAATAAATATTAATAAAGTGAAGATTTAAACTATTTATGGATGTTCATCAGTAAAAGGCGAATCAATTCAGTTATTCTGTTCATTACCTTTATTTAAAATATAAGACAAATAGTTTCGAAATATCATATTTTAACATAAATTCATATTATCCCTATCTCTAAAGAAAACGAGGCCACAAGTATTCGCCATCAGAAAAAAAGGTAAGGATTGACAGAAGTCAAGCAATTAATAAATTCAACCTTATTTATTAGTTCTTTATTGTCCACCGATATTTCGTATCATATTTCGCAATGCTTCAAAAGTATAAACTATTGGTAAAGTACCTACATGCCATTAAGATATTATTGAGAAATTTAAAATTATAATTTGAACATGTTTGAGAAAAGTTGCTGACTCTAATAATGATCTAATGATATTAATGTATGTTTCAGGAATTTGTCCCATTTCAATCAATCTTAATTAAGTGGATATTAACTGATAAAATAGACCAACATTACAACATGTTAAAATTGTAAAAGACAACGGTCATATAACACTAACAACGGTAAATAATTGCACCGGTTAACACGTTTTCTTTTCTTATATGTGTATATGTATCTTATGTGTACATGTATCTATTCGTTTTTTCTTCAAAATCATAATATCCTCATATTGGCTGTGCACGATGCGCTATTACTTTTCGAGGGTGGTTAAACGGTAAAAACGTTTCAATGCCATTTGCACGTCCTATGATTAGCCGCGTCCTATGATTTGCCACTCTACTTGTGCTGCACAAAAATCTGGTTCTCCAGAAAAAACAAGAATAAGGCTACTTATCCTAGCCTGCCGTCTACTACGCAACCAGACCCACATTCGGAAGCATTGCCTATGGCAAGATGTACGAATCAAACAAAAAGCATACTGTTTCAGAATCAGAATCTAATCTTGGTTCAAATTTGTCGAACAGCGAAGAGGATTTTTTCTGATGAAGACGGACCACGCCTAGTAAATTAATTAGAATTAAATAACCTAATTTTAAATGAGAATTTATTGAAAAACAGGACAGAAATATTAGTTATAGTATAGTTATGTCAATAATATTATCGATTATCTATATCAACTTACATTAAAAAAGAAAAATGATTTTAATTTTTTTGGATTTATAATTGTATTATAAACTTAAATTATTGTTAGTAACTCTAAAGAATAATATATTGTCCATGTCAGATTTTCAACGGCTAAGAAATTATCTAATTATCTCATATAGCTATGGAGTAATAATGTTACTTTATAATGCATTTCTAAATAGCTTGAACCAAGGTCTATTGTGGCTTAAGTGGTAAAAGCGACAGTCCGGCAAACTGTAGACTTGGGTTCAAGTCCCAACGTAGACAATTTTTTTTTAATTTAAAATTTCGTATGATTTGCTTTGTAATTTGTAGACAGCAATGTTTACATCCCCACTTACTTTGCAATTACATACATACTAATTTGATATTTGTAAATATTTCATATAAAAGCCGAAAAACTCCAATAATTTATCAATTGTTATATTTAATAAACGGCTAAGAAATTATCTAACACCTATATATATATATACAGGGTGGTCCTTAATTTAGAAATTTTAGGGTGCGATTCCTTGGGTAATCTCGAGAGAAATAGTTCCTATAAACATTTGTCCTAAAGTTTTCCGTTGTAGAGATACAGGCTGATTAATTTTTCACCCAAAAAATTTTTATTTCAAAAATTTAGAAATCGATTTAGGGAACTGTTGTGTTGGTTGTCATGTTTACAGCATTTATTTGTACTTACGTAACTGTCATAAGTATTGTCAAACAATAATTAATTTGAAAGTTGGTACCTACAAATTTTTTTTGTAATTATGGTGAATTATACAAATGCTGAAATGGCAGATATGCATTTTGTGTACGGTCTAGCTAATGGAAATAGTTATGAAGCAAGGCGTATTTACTAACAAAAATATCCTCGACGACTTGTATATTGTGCGGAAACCTTCAGTAATATTCACCGTCGCCTAGCAGGAACTGGTACATTTGAGAGAAACAAAAATACTCCGGGAAGACCTCAAACTAAAAGAACACCCGATTTAGAGGAAGCTGTTCTGCAGATAATCGATGAACATCCAGAAACCAGTACAAGAAAGATTGGTGTAACGGTAAACACAAGCCATCAAACCATCTTAAGGATATTACACGATCAACAATTATATCCTTTCCATATTCAGAGAGTACAGGCTCTTCTTCCGCGTGACTTTCCGCAACGCTTAGTCCTTTGTGATTGGTTCCGACAAAAAATTGCCCAAAATGCACAATTTCTAACCTACATTCTATTTACTGACGAGGCGAACTTCTCCAGAAATGGTATTAGGAATTTCCACAAGAATCATTTATGGTCAGATGAAAATCCGCATGCCATAAGGGAGATGCACTTTCAAGAGCAATTTTCCTTAAATGTATGGGCGGGGATAATTAATAATTATTTAATTGGTCCCTTTTTCCATCCTATACGACTTAATGGTGCATCATATCGGCTATTTCTTGAAAACGAGTTGCCTGGCCTTTTAGAAGATATTCCACTTTTGATTCGAAATGAACTTTGGTTTATGCATGACGGCGCTCCAGCACACTTTAGTTTACAAGCTAGGCAATTTTTAAATATGACATATCAGAATAGATGGATAGGTCGAGGAGTGGAAGTTCCGAATCAGCCGTGGCCTCCAAGGTCACCTGATTTGAACCCTCTAGACTTCTATCTGTGGGGACATTTAAAATCCCTTGTTTATACTTCGCCAATTCAAGATCTCGATGACTTAAGAAATCGCATAATTGTTGGATGCGAAACCATTCGAAACACTCCCTGACTTCTTCAGCGTGTGAGTATGCAATTGAATAGGAGGATAGAAGCCTGCATATTAGCAGTTGGTGGTCATTTTCAACAGTACCTTTAGGGTTTATTGTAACCGTTTCTTAAATTTTTGAAAAAAAAATTTTTTTTTTGAAAAATTAAACAGCCTGTATCTCTACAACGGAAAACTTTAGGACAAATGTTTATAGGAACTATTTCTCTCGAGATAACCCAAGGAATCACACCCTAAAATTTCTCGACCAACTTAAGGACCACCCTGTATATATACTACTATTTTTAATATATATATATATATATATATATATATATATATATATATATATATTGAAGAAGACCAGAATGGCCTTATGATATTTACAAAATTTAATGATTAAATAAAATGAAACTGTTAAGGTAATATTTATAAAATGAATTACAAATCTCTATTTATAATAAGGTATCAAATGTTGCACACAGATGGGGTTTTTTAACATATTAAATCTGTTACTTGCGTATAATGCAAAGATACATAATCGTTTAATAACGAAACATACATAACCTAAACAGCTGTACTTGTGTATAACTTCTTATAGTTATTTTCTGGCGGGCTTAAATTTGGGTTAACTGTCCGGCTTCTGAGAACAATGAGACTCTTGGGTTGTGCATGGAAAAATACACTCTAAATGTAGGTTCGGTGCTTCCAATAGAATACGTACAAAATCAGATGATGACAACACAATAAATAATGGTATTTTTATTATTCAAATCTACTAAATAAAACGAGTGAGTTAAGGAATAATGTAAAAGGCTTTAATGAAGGTGTTGAATGATAGGTAAGTGATCCATATAATAAAATTATGAATAATCAAATGTATCATGTCACGTGATAATATTAACATAATATAAATTCAAGGTTAAGCATAACGACTTAATGAAAGTGAAATTAATTAGACTAAAAATATAAATAATACTATTGAATTAAATTACTGTAAACAGGAAACTGTATTCTTCTTGCTTTAAACTAAATTATACTAATATTAAATGTACCCATAAGGTATATTTATTTAAAAAAACTTTGATAGAGGTTTCATTTTGTGGAATTAATTAATTCAACATTTTCAAAAATTTGTAGGAGGTTAAAAGAATAGTTATTTAGAAATAGACAGGAATAGGTTAGTCTGGAGTCGGCTTGTGGATCCGAAAATGCAGGATGCAGGTACGGGCAATCTGGCGGCGTCTCCACTTAGCTTCGGGCTAGCTGCATGATTTTCCCGGTGAAATGGTATTTTCGGTTTCTGTGGCACTGGTTGACATCTGAACACGCAAAATTCGTCAAAAAGGAGCTGGATAAACAGGTAATGTTTTTCTAGGTTCGTTGTATAAGTTTTCTAATTTAATTTATAATTTTTCTATTAATTTCCAGAGAGGCACTTAAATTCGTCGAGGTGTTTTATGGAATTTTTTACTTAGTGACGCTAACTCTCGTTTGTTCCGAATGCTTCCGAATGCTAGCTTCTTATTCGTCTAATCTGTATGTATTACTATAATCTCGTTACTTATTTATAATGAAAATGATAATTTAATCACTCAAAATATACATATGCTTAATAAAAATTACATATTTTATTTTAGTAAACAAATAATTGTCGTGTGAATGTTAATAATTTTATATAATACTAATTTATGGTTGGGATATTTCCCGCTGTAGTCATTTCAAATAAGTACAGTTTTCCCTAAATTAATTTATGTCATTTATTATTGATCAATTAAGTTGAAATATCTTTGGCAATACAAGATATCGAAATAAAATGACTAAGGCAAATGAAAAGATAAAAATAAATAAATATGAGAATATATTTTAAACAATTTGAAACGAGAAATCAACTTTATTGATATGTTAGATGAAGAATTCAGTTTCAAAAATTTATTTTCTAAATTTTTACATATAAACGTTAACGATCTGTACTTTATAAACTAGGCTTTCTTATGTGTAGGCTTGACTTACATCAATATATATATATATATATATATATATATATATATATATAATGTTATATGTCAGAATTGCCCCACTAAGTTGGGCTGACAAATGTTATATTACCCGTGTGGGCTATATATATATATATAAATAAATGTAAAATGAATGTTAAATGTTATAAATGCCCCAAAACGTTGGGCTCTATATGTTATATTACAGAAAATGAATGATTATGTTATTCGATGTATATAAAAATTCATTCAAATCGGGCCCATTCAATACTTATCTGTTTTTTATTATCGGCTAGCTTCTTTTTTTTTTCTTCAGGGTTAAGGTAGGTTCACTTCTCTCCACTTTGAATTGATTTACGTAGCTTATTTAATTGGAAATGGAACAATATCTCAAGTATTTTAAAAGAAAAAACCAAAGTAAAATATTGACAATTAACTTTATTAATAATAAAACATCTAGAAAAGTTTGAGAATTTAAATTTACAGTTTCGTGACACACATATAACGTAAGGGAGACACACTCAGCGGTTGGTATTCTTACAGTACAAACAATATGGTGTAAGACAAGTGCAAATAATTGTTGCTTTATTAAAATAGTTTATAAAAGTGAAATAGAATCAAGTTTTAAAATTAAAAGTAGTGGATACTAATATTTAAATAAGTTGAATAAAAATTACAGTGGTAGAATATCGGTGAAAGCAATGTAAATAGTTATTTATGGAATAAACAAAGAAAAGTTCTAGAAATGTTCATGAGCAAGTAAAAATGGCGCGTATAATATTGGTAAAATTAGCAAAAACCTGAATCTTCGGATATAACCTCTGTTGATTCCTGCGCCTGTGTTCTGGAGAAGTCTTCACAGCGGGAAACTGGAGAATAAGTCCGACGGCGGCTGGAGCGGATGGCCGGTCTCGAGCGTTCAAAGATGTTGTTCGATGTACGGTGAAATTTTTTAGGCGGGTAGTTTTCGTATCGAAAACTTTAAAAATTCGTAACTCTTGAACTGTTTGGTCGGAAGATGTTAAATTTGGTCTACAGGTAGTTCGTAGGTAGGTGTAACGTTTGGTAGACTTAAAAATCTCGAGCACTTAATAATTTCGCCAATTTATTTTAATTACTTCGGAGCACAAAAAAACGTGACCTCTCACTGCAACTACTAATTACCGACGCCAATTTTTTTCACTTGTTTCTAATTGCATAACATGCCGCAAATCGCTCCATTCTTTACTTGCATTATCTTTTTGAACATTATTAAATTAGACATTTTTACAGTGTAAAACAGTTAAAAAAATTACAATTTGATTTATAAAATAACTTTAGTTAGGTAACATATGTTGATGTGTTTACAATCACTCTGTCAATATCGGTTTCTTTTCGGGTTATTGCACCGTTAAAATTGTGGGCGGGGCTTAATTGTTCAAATACATTTAAATATAAATACGTTAAATTTGTTTGAATAAAAACGCGTTAAATATTAATTTGAAATAAAAATGAATATAAACATTACAATAAAAAAAATAGAAAAATAAGTTAATTATTTCAAGGCAAATTTGTCGTCAAAATAAAGTATTTATACTTTGAATCAATCTTTCCCCTTCTTGGTATTAAAGTACATAGTAGATATAAACATTACGGTTACATGTATTCTTTATTTCTTTCAGAGGAAAAGCCCTTCTTGTAATGCCTCAATATATATATATATATATATATATATATATATATATATATATATAGTGTTTATAAGAATTTTATTTTTCTTATTTATTTTATTGGCCGTGTCTTAATATTAAAAATAATAGACTTTTTATTGGTTTAGCGACCTTTTATTGAATTATGATGTTTTATTCTACGACGTTTCGACTTTTATTATTTTCAGTCTTTTTCAAGTATCTAGAAACAGAAGATTATTATAATATATATATATATATATATATATATTAAAAATAATAGACTTTTTATTGGTTTAGCGACCTTTTATTGAATTATGATGTTTTATTCTACGACGTTTCGACTTTTATTATTTTCAGTCTTTTTCAAGTATCTAGAAACAAGAATTAATACATTGTATTGTATTGTAGAATAAAACATCATAATTCAATAAAAGGTCGCTAAACCAATAAAAAGTCTATTATTTTTAATATATATATATATATATATATATATATTATAATAATCTTTGATACAAACGTTTACCAAAAAGTGTTTTTAAAGACAAATATTAAACTTTAAAGCAGTAAAATGAATTTAAAATTCGAATTTTTACCTCCGCATTCTGATATACTTCTGCGCAGGTCCAATAATTGAATACATATAGACGTTTGCAGTTAAAAAAAAATCATAACCTCTATAACCAAATAGTACTTTGATTTTAAAAGAAAGTTTAATATTTAATATAATTTGGAGAAACAACGAACATGAGTTCTCTAATATCTCCAGGGTCGTGAAGATTCTGTCTGACAAAGAAATTAAAAGGTATGTTAGCTCAGTATTAATATGATAAACTAATTATTCAAACGACTTGTCTTGGTTCTTAAATTCCGTTTATTAAAAGGAAAATCTTAATAAGTATCTTAATAAGTGAATATTTTAATTAGGTACATTTAACAAAACATTCGGAATAAACAATAGTTAACAATTTATTTTTATTGAAAATTTAATTATAAAATTTAATGGTTATGTGGAATTTCTTATAGGTTAAAAAAAATTGAATCTACGGAAAGTAGACAAATACTAGGCTACATAAACAAATAGATTCTGATAAATCAATTTGCTGTATATATGAATTTGTATCTAACCTCCCTACTTACAATGTTTTAAACAAAATGGTCATTAAAGGGATCTTTATCTACCTTCGGTAAGTAAATGTACCTGTTTACTTAAAAAAAAAATACAAATAATAAAAAAACTTAGCTCAATATTCTATCACAATTATCCGTCTAGTCTCTGGGATTAAGTCTTTCTTCCCTGACGTACGGCTGGTATATTTTAACCTCAGGAATAACGGTCACAATCCTGGCATATCTCGAAAGTTAGTATCACCGGTCCCAATCCTGGTAATATAAGGCCTTGTAATGTTTCCCAATATTTTTCTGAAGCTGGTACACGACTTTTGTGGCTCATTAATTGATAGCGGAGTATAAAATGAAAACAGTTCAAATCTTGGTATGTAATATAAATTATACTTGTTTTTATTTTTTTTTTTTTTAAATTCGTTTTATCCAAAACACATTCCATTAATTTTAGTCCAAAAATTATTCTCTCCCATTGTTTCAATAACTCACTATGGCAACCCACCAGCTTTTCCTGTTTTTGAAGTTCATTGATCGCTTTAGTTATATAGAATTTTCCAAAATATTTGACATTTATAAAATAATTTTGATTCTTAATTAATATTATGAACTTATTGGTTTACAATTAAATTTTCCTTCACACATAACCTTTGCAGTACACTAAATTAACTAGATTTACATAGTTCTATAATTTTAGTAAATGTAAGAAAGTCATATACTTTTGAAATTTAATTATAGATTTGACACTCTAAATTAAAAAACAATACAAATATAATAGACTTCCAACCTTCTAAGAAATCCCAATAACAGAAATGTAACGAATTAAAGCTAATGTCTTCAATAAATATTTTTATTATAATATATATATATATATATATATATATATATATATATATATATATATATATATTATAATATATATATATATATATATATATATATATTATAATAAAAATATTAATTGAATATTTATTGAAGACATTAGCTTTAATTCGTTACATTTCTGTTATTTCACCTTACCGAAGACAGACATGATATTCACTTCTATACTACGTGTATATATACGAACTGTAATGAACTTCATGTGTATGAGAATTAATAATTATTAAATCTCATTTTACATGCGATTGTCGCTATAATTTTCATATACTTTTGAAATTTAATTATAGATTTGACACTCTAAATTAAAAAAACAATACAAATATAATAGACTTCCAACCTTCTAAGAAATCCCAATAACAGAAATGTAACGAATTAAAGCTAATGTCTTCAATAAATATTCAATTAATATTTTTATTATAATATATATATATATATATATATATATATATATATATATATATATATATATTATAATAAAAATATTAATTATATATATATATATATATATATATATATATATATATATATATATATATATATTATAATAAAAATATTAATTGAATATTTATTGATGACATTAGCTTTAATTCGTTACATTTCTGTTATTGGGATTTCTTAGAAGGTTGGAAGTCTATTATATTTGTATTGTTTTTTTAATTTAGAGTGTCAAATCTATAATTAAATTTCAAAAGTATATGAAAATTATAGCCACAATCGCATGTAAAATGAGATTTAATAATTATTAATTCTCATACACATGAAGTTCATTACAGTTCGTATATATACACGTAGTATAGAAGTGAATATCATGTCTGTCTTCGGTAAGGTGCACTGATGATCTGTAAAAAACAGTGAAATATCGATATATGCACATTCCGCGCAGATAAGTTTTTCACAAAATTTTTCATATATATATATATATATATATATATATATATATATATATATATAAAGATAATTATTTCGTGACCTTTGTATGTTATGGTAAATTCAATTTGTTGGCGATTTAAGATCTGGTTTTACTTCATAATGTATATATTTAAAACAATCCTATATGTTTCGGCAACCATATATTTATAAAATATAAATTAATATTTTATATTCCTTGAAAGAGGCATCATTTGCCGAAACATATAGGATTGTTTTAAATATATACATTTTGAAGTAAAACCAGACCTTAAATCGCCAACAAATTGAATTTACCATATATATATATATATATATATATATATATATATATATATATATATAATTAGTGTTTATAAGAATTTTATTTTTCTTATTTATTTTATTGGCCGTGTGTTAATATTAAAAATAATAGACTTTTTATTGGTTTAGCGACCTTTTATTGAATTTTGATGTTTTATTCTACGACGTTTCGACTTTTATTATTATTCAGTCTTTTTCAAGTAACTAGAAACAAGAATTAATACAATGAAAACATGAGAACTGTGTTTGCTTTTGTGAGACTGAATTAACAATTAAATTAACAATTAAAATTAAAATTAGATTAAAAAACTGAATTACCAATTAAATTAACAATTAAAGTTAAAATTAAATTAAAATTAGATTAATGATAAGTAAGGAAAAATTAACGTGATTACATCTGTATAAATGAATTGGAAATTTGAATTAACTACAAATACAGTAAAGAAAACAATGAAAGACAATAATGACAATAAACTCATCGTTTCTTTTGTTGGGTTTCAAAAACACGCATTTTGTGCAACATGTGTTATCGGGGACATCCGAGACTTTTTTTTATTAAGGACCGACCGCACTGGTTCAAATATTGTGTCTGTCTTGGTTCAGAGAGGTTAATTTCTGTTCTATTTGGAATTAGCAATGTGGTCAGGACCGTGTTAAGGGGTATATAG
The DNA here is from genome assembly GCA_935421215.2 of Melolontha melolontha. Lineage (NCBI taxonomy): Eukaryota > Metazoa > Arthropoda > Insecta > Coleoptera > Scarabaeidae > Melolontha > Melolontha melolontha. Next base: position 133,415,966 of record OW285235.1, on the reverse strand, counting down.
TTAAAGTATTTACAAATGGGAACTGATAAAAAAAAAATTTTTTGGTTTGTGTTTGTGTGTGCGGGGGGGTTTTGATTTATCTATTGTTTAATGAGTGGGTAATAGAGTTTTGAAAGTCCATCAATTTCGTTTCTGTCGTTTCTAGTTACTTGAAAAAGACTGAATAATAATAAAAGTCGAAACGTCGTAAAATAAAACATCAAAATTCAATAAATGGTCGCTAAACCAATAAAAAGTCTATTATTTTTAATATATATATATATATATATATATATATATATATATATATTGATGTTCTCGCGGACGTATGATGAAGGTGTAGTTTCTCGGGTTCTTGGCCGCGTGTGAGTTTTGTCCTGAAAAAGACTATTTACTCTACGTTTCAACGAGATCGCACTCGTCATCTTCAGGAGCTAGTCGGTCTGTCGCTGGTTAGAGTTGGAGATCGTCTAATGTGCGCCTAGCACTACCTCTTGTTATATGCTGCTGTGTCGGGAGGGGGCGTCCCACTACACGAAGCCGCGCACGCATGACGTCAATAGTGGGACGCCCCCTCCCCACACAGCAGCAAATAACAAGAGGTAGTGCTAGGCGCACATTAGACGATCTCCAGCTCTAACCAACGACAGACCGACTAGCTCCTGAAGATGACGAGTGCGATCTAGTTGAAACGTAGAGTAAATAGTCCTTTTCAGAACAAAACTCACACGCGGCCAAGAACCCGAGAAACTACACCTTCATATATATATATATATATATATACAATATAAAGTACAAGTATAAACATATCCACTTGCTATGTTCTATACTTATGAGTACGGAAACACAAATATGCAAATAAAAAAATGCTTATAGTACATAAATTTATTGATTCACTTCATTTCAATTTTTATACATACTGAAGTAAACCTAAATATGAATTTATTACACAAGGCAGTTTGTCGTTAGTTGTAAAAACAGTGTTTCTCGAAGTTCTCAATTCAAAAAATTGGTCTCCTGCCTGAATATAAAAGTTTATAAATGGAAAAACTCCTTGCCACATCAACTGATATAATATATATATATATATATATATATATATATATATATATATATACACGACTATACATTCCAGTCTGGAATTGCAGCCGCTCTTTGAGCTCGTAAGACTGGTTTTGTGGTGAGTCACTCCATTTTCTGTGATCTACAGATATGTTCTTGCCTTCTTCACCACTTTTCGCGATTCTCCTCTATTTAACATTAATGCTCTCCCTGCTACGGTCCCCAGGTCTTTGATATCATCCACTACTTGGTACTCCAACCTAATTTTTGGTCTACCTCTTGTTCGTGCTCCATATGGCTTCCATCTTGTGATTCGTCTCAACGTTGACCCTTCTGCTCTTCTCTTGACATATCCATACCTCCTTATTCTCATCGGTTTAATAACTCTTACTATGTTTTCTCATTCCAATAACTCCTCTATCTCATGATTCATAAGGCTTCTATAACCATCATCTTCTTTCTTTGGTCCATAAATTCTTCTGATAATTTTTTTTCAAATGTTCTCAGAGCTTCTTCGTCTTTCTGTGTTAATCTCATTGTTTCTCCAGCATATGTCACTATCGGTCTAATGGCAGTTTTATATATTCTTATTTTTCTGTTAATGCTGATTTCCTTATTTTTCATATATTTCTTGTATCTATAATATGCTCTGTTCCCTGCTTGAATACGATGTTTCACCTCGTCTGTTTTCTGATTCTTACTACTTATCATGGATCCTAGGTACTTAAATATATCCACTTTCTCTAAACTGTAATTTTCCATCGCCACTTCTTTGCTTTCCTCAATGTTTTCTTGTCTTGCGATTCTCATATACTTTGTTTTAACTTGGCTTATCTCAAGTCCTCTCTTCTTTGCCTCCGTGTCGAGTCTCAGCAAGGCTTCTCTTAGACGATTTGGATCCCTTGCTATTAATGCTATATCATCTGCATATGCATATGGAATGACTTGAATTGATTTTTCAATAATAGTCCCTTTAAAATCACAATCTCTTATAATTCCTTCTACAGCTATATTAAATATTGACGCAGATAATCCATTTCCCTGCCGTACTCCCAAATTAAATTCAAATTCTTTTGATGTATCGTCCTGCAGCAAAACTGCTGCTCTGGATCGTTTCATCGTCATTTTCATTAGTCTTATCAACTTGCTAGGTATTCCTAAATTTTCGGCATCTTTGAAGATCGCATCACGTCTCAGGCTGTCAAATGCTTGCTTAAAATCAATGAATAATATTCGAAGTTCGATGTTTTGTTCATAGCATTTCTCTATAATTTGCTTTAATATATATAGTATCGATAGTTGATCTTCTCGGTCTAAATCCCAGCTGATATTCTCCAATGATGTCCTCTGTCTGATATTTCACTTTTTCATATATTAAAGATGTCACTAGCTTGTAACATACACTCAAAAGTGATATTCCTCTATAGTTTTCACATAGCATTGGATTTCCTTTTTTGTACACTGGAATTATTAATGCACAACTCCATTCATTAGGCATCGCTTCCTCTTTCCACAACTGATATAATAGGGGTGTATTTAAAAGTGGGTCCAAATCAATGGGAATTTACAGGATCTAAATCAATGGATTCAGTAAATTCTCCCTCTAAAAGATTAGTTACTTGGCTAAAAAACCGAAATCCACATTTTTTTCAATCACATTTTTGAATTGAAAAATTTTTTCCCCCATTTTGCCTGTGACATATTGAAAAGCTGTCTCCGATTGTTTTACTAGTTCTACACTTCGGGATAATGGCAAATTCGTTTCCTCAATTTGTGTTTTTTTTGGAAACAAAGCTATTGGTTTTATCATCAGTAAGGGATTGGGAAAATTCGTCAGACAATTCTAAAATTAGTTCTTTTAGTTGACAGCAACTCTCGCAATAAAAAAAGCGGCTTCCAACCAAGTGCCCCATTATGTGATAACAGGTTGAGGTGAAAGAAGAGTGTTTGGTAGTTTTTCTTTATAGAACTGAACCCTGATAGGCGCTTTAACAAAGATCTTTTTCATGTTGGAAATTAAACTATTTACAAGAGGAAAATGTTTCCTAATCTCTTCAGCATATTACATGTATCAAGTTCGGATAAAAGATTTTCAAATTTTGCCTGGCCTTTATCATGTACGGTGCTGCATCTGACAAAATAAGCAAAAAATTATCTCCAGGCGTACAGGCGAACAGGCGTAGGAAGAAAAAATGTTGTTAGTTCCTCTTGAACAAACCTGGCCACTGCGAGTGCATTTGTTTTTTCTAACTCTTTAGAAGCAATGAGATTTTGGCAGAATCTCGTCGCTAAGAACACCAATCAATAAATGATCAACACAACGTCCTCTTGAATCGGTGGTTTCATAATTACATATGTAAAAATGTTTGTTCCGAATGCTAGCTTTAATTTCCTCAATTACCTCCGAATACAAGGAATACAGTAGTTCTTTGTATGGCTTAACCCACACTCACACTTGGGCATTTTACTAATAAAAATAAATAAAATACCACAACACTACAAAACACAAATTGATGATATCTCTTCAAAAGCACAATCAGAAATAAAATTCACAAATCGATTTATTATTTACCTACTTATGTAAATATAGGTACAATAAAACCCCTGTTAATGGCGTAAAACGAGCTATTTTGAATTCTCGGAATTTAAGACTGGGAATACCCATATCCTTGTACCTCATAAAATTGTTTATCTTGAACTCTTGAAACGCCTACCAAAGATTCAAAATTCTTTCAATTATGCACAATATGCTATTTATTAAGGCTAATATTTAAAAAAATGCATATAATATGCAAAATATGCGCTTTGCATATTTGGGTTACATTACTTACGAGTAGGGACTGGACACGAGAGGCCCATGACTCATCGCCCACGGGCGTGCTATTGACAATTTGTTTATTTAAAGAGTTTTTAGTTTTATTTATATAATTGGAAAATAAATGGGTGGTGATCTATAAAATACGAATTACATTTTTATTTGTTCATTTTGTAGTTCAAGTGAGTAAAGGAGTATTAATATTAGCAATACTTTCTCAAGGTTCTCTTCTGTAAAACTCTTTGAATGAAATGCATGCTTGTAGATAGAAAACGTCCTTTCTACATCGCAACAGGTTATAAGTGCATACTGGAAATATTCTTTTATTTGAGCGTATTTAGCAGTTAAATTTTGAGGTATTGTCTCCATACACAATTGCCGCAATGTTATTAAATCTGGATTTCTATTAAAAGCTGCGTCTAACTTTTGCCGAAGGCCACATCCGAAGTATCTTGGAATATTTTTCGAATTATTAATAGCCACATCTAATATGGCTAATCCATCATTTAATTTGAGATTTTGATTTTCAAAATAAGTGATTAGTTTTGGCAAATTTCCAAAGTGTTCCTGAAGAAAGTACAACTGATTCTTTAAATTTTGAATTTGGATTAGTTCCTTGCACTCAGAAATACTTTGAGCATCGTCATTTAAACATGTAACGAAATTTTGTAAACTATCAAAATTCTGTGATAAAAAGTAGTAGCTTCCAACCATGTTCCCCATCTAGTTATTACTGGAGAGGGAGGCAGTGACAAAGATAGAAGTTTTTCCCTGTAAAGAGCTACTCTCAATGGTGCTTTTACAAAAACTTTTTTAAAAGCGGATACAAGTCTCTCAACTTCCGGAAAGGTATCTCTGATATATTCACAGATTCTGTGGAGAGCATGTGCGACACAAGTAATGTGCAGCATATTAGGATACGTTTCCTTTAATAGTCTGCCTGTTTTTAACATATATGCAGCACTGTCACTGACAAATAAAAGTATAAGAGTATCTGTCGTCCGAATGGAGCGTTTGGTGCATATTCTCGTAAATGGTTTTAGCTACTGTTTCCGCATGAACTGTATTTATAACGTTTGTTGCTATTACACCAGCTACAACATTTACCACACAGCGCCCTAATATATCGACAGTTTCGTCGGCACTTATCCATAGGTACTGATTTGAAAGATGGCTTCTAATGCGTGCTACTGCTTGCGTGTAGCACTTAGAAACATAATATTTGCGTAAGGAACATTCCGACCAGTATATTTTTGGATAAATGTTTTGAAGGTGGATTTTTAGGTTTATTTAGTGGAATATTTTTCACCATTAAAGTTTCACAGAGTTCTTCGTTAAAATTGTCAGATTCCACGCGGGTCTAACCGTTAACAGTTAAAACAATGAAAAAAGAAACTAACTCACCGTTCTTTAATTATCTTACGAAATATATCAAATAAATTATAAAAAATTATAAAAAATTATAAAAAATTATAAAAAATTATAAAATAAATTATAAAAACTCCTTACGCTTCTATCTACGTCCTTGAAGAAAGGAATTTAGCTATAATATTAAAGTAATTGCGTCACAATTCAACGACAAAATACAGATGTACGGTTAACCGAATGAATAGTGCTATTGAATAACTGCGGATGTTATAGACTATTTATATGGTCCATCGTAATTTCGGCCAGTTGCGTCTGATCTCTACACTTATGAGTTATGATAAAATTTGCAAATTCGTAAATTAGATATACATAATTCATTTCAGACCATTTAAAGAAATGATGTAAGTAACGTAATAATATTTTCTTCGTCAACTTCCTTTAACCCTGGCTTACGTTAAAAACTTACGTTCAGATTTGTAAGCAGAGAAAGATAAATTTATAACACGTATTTTAACATGCGACAAAACATGAATATATTGTGTCGGCATTCAACAACATTGTTGGAAAATAAATATTTGTTGCTAATTTAGTACGAAATCAATTTATTGTCCCTGATGAGGCTTTTAATAAAAATCGAAAATTTTAAAACGAAATTAAAATGGTCCACTTTTATTCCACTCTTTCACTGCTTTGTTGTAAATTGTTTTGTCAATATTTCTGCATTGTAGACTTCGGACGTGAACTTTATTTATTTTCCTCGTCGTGCTTTCAAGCAATGACATTTAAATTATCAATAATTGTAGCTAATTTTGGTCTTCCAAGACATCTAATTACGTCAAATTTCGAACACTAACTGAAACAGAAATATTTTAGTTAGTGTCCGCAGTTTATTTTGAATATGGAAAAAAACTGAAGAATAGTATTACGAAGATTCTTCCTCTTCACATGGAATAGTTGAAAAGTGATTCACTGTGCTCGGTGAATTTATTTCATTGTGGTCATATGACCAGGAATGGCACCTGCCCAGATCCTTCTTCTGCGAAAATTATTAACGATGTCCGTAACAGATCGTTGAAAGATCACCAATTAAAGGTGCGTGAAATACCTCAGGTTCTAAACATCTCTACTGAATACGTATTCAATATTTTGCAAAAATTTGGGCATGAAAAATTTATAGACAAGATGGGTGACGCGTTTACTGTCAGGTGATCAGACGATCAGAAACGAAATCGTATGCCAATTTCAACACAATGTTTGAATATGTACAAAACCAATCTAAGTGATTTGTATGACATTATGTAACTATGGACGAAACATGAATCCATTACTTCACGCCAGAAACGAAAGAACAGTCGATTCAATGGACTTTTGTTAACGAAGGAGCATCAATAATAGCAAAAATAATTACATTTTGTATACATTTGAAAATTTATGGTTACGATGTTTTGGGATTCGCACGGCATAATATTTTCATCCCTATTCTGTAACATTATTCGTTAGAATACCAAAGTTCATTACACGTGATTTCGATGTAGGCCTTTGAACGAACTTCGTTTCGAACCGTATTCTGTATCCAGTTGTAAAAGTAGGTAAGTTGGCTACGCTTGGCCAGATGTAACAGATAACAGTTGAATTTAGGCAGAAGTTGTTGGTTATGTTAATAAATAATAATAAAACCGAATTTTAAATTATTTTATAATCCCAAAACAATGCAAACGAGTTATTTAAGGTTTATGTATACTCGTATGAATTAAATAATAAAATATCGGTTGAGAGGTTTTTTAGAAAGAATATAAATTTTACTTCAGTTGCTGATATTGCACCAAATACACCAAAACCAAATAATAAGTGTGAATAAATATACTCGTACATCAGCTATAAATTTATTAACAATGCCAGATAAGAGATCCCATATATTAAAAAAAAATTATAGTAGTAAGCCAAAGATATTGCAAAAGAAATATGGAGTTATTGATACTGATTCAACAAATAGGGAATAATAAACATTTATTTTTATTTACGATTGTTGTGTTTAATTTCGTTTTTTCTGTAACTGTTTATGAATACAAGCAATTTATGTTTCGCTATTGACAAAAACATTAACTTCGAAATTATAATTAGTTTAGTATGTGATTTTCTTACTATAAAAAAATATACTTTTTTATTTATTAATTATATTTATGAATCAAAGTATGTTTAGATGTATGCGAAAATGCCTTATAATTCAAATTTGCAACATTAAAGTTTCAATTAAATTTCTAAAGTCTTATTTGTAAAATTTAAAATTTGCTTATTATAGGATAAAAATAATTATACTAAAGTCTTAACTTTACATTTATTTAACTTTCTTATACTACAGCAAATAATAACAAATGATTATCCATCTCAATATTTGAATTTCACTTTTTTCTTTAAAAACAAATTCCAAAAATAATTACTAAGTGCTGCTGCAAACGATTGCTTATTTGCTCTCGTTGTTCTAGGAACTTCGACGCCAACAATTTAGGAATTTTGTCAACATCGATACACTTCGAATGTTATAGAATAGTAAAATACCACTTTTCGTTCGTAACGATTTGTAGGTAAAATGCGTTAGAAAATGTGTAGCGAAAACGATACAGAATCGTTTATCGTATATTTGGAAAAGGAAAGAACGATCGCATAAATGTATTATGCTAATTTAATAAACCGTTTTAAAGAAAAAACGGCCACATTTGGCGAAGAAAAGAATGTTTCAGCATGACAGCGCATCAGTTTATTTTTCTGCAGTTAATAAATATAATTAGTAAACATTAACATAAACCAAAAAAAAACTTTGAAAATATTGGTAAACACGTATCAAAATAGACTGCAAGGTATCAGCATTAATGTCATACTCATATCATAACTATTAGAAATTCTACTGAAAAATTAGCACATTAAAGAGACACGAAGATTCCGCAGCATATTAGTACTAAGTATTGTTACAAAACGTAGACAAAGATCGTTCGCCTTATCTAAAAACATTTAAGTTAAGTTTATGACGTAACAAAGAACATTGCCATATACAAACGTATGTAAGAATTTTACTAACAAAATTACTCTGTTAGTATGTAAAGAGCTGTGAATTACTATAGGGAATCAATTTTTCATCTCCTGTAATTAAACAGTCTAAAAATAGATCATTTTCACATCGTACCAATAGTGATAAACAAATTTGAAACCGGTCCATCAGGTTATGTGCAGTTAATTCATGCGGCACCACCTGGTATATTTTAAAACAAGTCTTACATTCCAGAATTATCGAATGCGATATACATTGACTATTTCTTCAAGCGCCACTCATGTTGAATGCGGATTTTGGTATACATTTCTTCGTAAACATTATCAATCTCCGAAGTTTGACCGAAGCGAGTTCCATCATTAAAATTGAATTATCTTTTCTTAAACGTTGCAAAGTATCGTTGAATGCAACATAACTTCATAACGACCATTCTAAAAACACAAATTCTTCGCGGTAGCCAATGCATTGTTTCCCAATTCGGGTGAAATAATTTGTAGCTTTAAGTATGTGGTGCCGTTCCTGTTTTTATGACAGTTTTCTTAGTACTTATTTTTCAAGTACATTTCTTAGTTTATAACACTAATCGTACATATTTTTATATTTTGGAGAATAATCTATAACTCAAAGAGAGTAGGTATGTGATGCTGCTTCTCTTTCATTAATATTTATTTAAAGATATTGCTTCAGGAAAATGCCAAATTGCAGCATTAGTAAGTAAAATATTAACATAAAGATAGGTAATAATCTAAAAAATAAAGCAACATATTAACTAAGTATATTACAATATTTCATGCAGCTTATATGTATATTATATTTAGATTGCGTAAGATCACATTTAATTTTAAGAAGAATTATGATTTTATACTTAAACTGAATTATCTCAAACCTAATGCTCTTATAATAACTACTAATCTCGCGCCTAGAAATATTTAACGTACTTACTGGTCATAATCTCGTAAATTTTCAAAACATAATTTGGAGTCAAGTAATAATTTGTTTTGTTAGTATTGTGTCTTTCTAAAAACAAAAATAATCCGCGAATTTATAAGCAAATATAATAACAACAACAAGGGCCGTAATAATTGAAAATGACTATATATCTAATGAACACAATAATCTGTTTATCAACGCAAGAATTAACCTTCTGTGGTGACGATAAAACTATGAATTCCAATAATCAAGGCAATTTTAAAGATTTAGATATTTTTACCACAACTTTACATGTACGTTTCAATAAATTCATACACTCGTTTACAATTTATATTTTTATCGGATTATCTAAAACAATTCGAAATGATCTTTTTGATTCAATGGCTTCTTAATCAAAAATATTCGCCAATTAATTAGTAACGCATGCCTGTGAATAAAAACTAGTTTTCAATTACCTGGCCGACGTAAATATGCTTTCTACATATTACGACGATAATTTATTCGAATTTTTTATAGAAAAGAATTCGCCCTGAAGTAGGATTCGAACCCACGTGTATGGCTTGCAGGACCATCGCTTTAACCACTAAGCTATCAACGGCAGTGATTTCGAATCTTTGTGGGAATGTCATGAATAACATCAAGGAAACAGATGATATATATCTTGCCCGTAATAGGCCGTTGTGCGAATTGTTGCATTTTTCACGAAGTAATGTAAATGTAAATATGCTTTCTACATATTACGACGCTAATTTATTCGAATTTTTTATAGAAAAAAATTAGGCCTTAAGTAGGATTCAAACAACACATGCATGGCTTGCCGGACCATCGCTTTAACCACTAAGTTATCAAAGGCAGTTACATTACTTCGGGAAAAATCCAACAAATTTGCACAACGGCCTACTACGGGCAAGATATATATCGATATATAAGATATATAAATCTCCAAATAATTAAATATACCATACAATATAACATACAAAGGTCACGAAATAATTATCTATATATGTGTTTGTATATATATATATACAGGGTGTTACAAAAATGTAGGGCTGGCTATACATAGACGGTTTCTACAACTAAAAATAAGCAAAAAAGTTTAAATAAATTTATGTCCTAAAATGGTTCGTTACTGAGTTACGGCCACTTGAGGTTTTTTCTTTTTATTTTAGAAAAGGTTATAGAAAACGGGAGTTTCTTATGTTTCTTATAGTAAATGTTCAAAATGACCTCCACGGGAAGCAACACAAGCTTCAGCTCGTCGTATCATGGACTGCCTCACGCGCTGAAAAATTCCTGGTGTATTTCGAATTTGGTGGCATCCATCTTCCACTCTACGTTGAAGATCTTCAATATTTTGAATTGAAGTAGAATATACCATAGACTTTAAATGTCCCAATACGTAAAAATCTATTGGATTTAAATCTGGAGACCGTGCAGGCCATGCTACAGGTCCACCGCGACCAATCCATCTTCCAGGATATACGGCATTTAAAAATTCGCGTGCTGTGTGACTGAAGTGAGCCGGTGCACCGTCGTGCATGAACCACATGCGTCCTCTAACATTTAGTGGAACATCGTCCAGCAAACCTGGTAAGTCGTTTTCTAAAAAATAACGATAATTCTGCCCAGTAAGTCGTGGTGGAAGTACAAAAGGACCAATCACAAATTCGTTAATAATTCCGGCCCACACACTAAATGAAAACTGCGCTTGATGTCTGGACTGAATAATAGCATGAGGGTTTTCTTGTTGTCACTAGTGTAAATTATGAAAATTGACGGTACCATCTCTTGTAAAGCCAGCTTCATCACTAAAGAGAACACACGACAGAAAGAGATGATCGGCGGCGCATGTCCGTAACAACCATACACAGTAAGCTTCTCGTGATGGGAAATCATTCTCACTAAGTCCATGTACTCTTTGCAGGTGGTAAGGAAAAAGCTGATTAGTTCTTAAGATACGCCATACACTCACATGATCGACATCTTCCGCCAATGCCATTCTTCGAGTACTAGCACCTGCATTTTCTTCAACACGATACACGATCCAACAAACGTTCTTCCAATTCCAAATTTCTTGTGGTTCGTGGTCTGCCGCGATCTCGGACTACTGGTTTGAATGATCCTGTTTCTCTTAATCTAATATGAAGCCTTTCGAAAGTTTTTTCATTTGGTAAACGTCGGTTTGGGAAATATTCTGCGTAAAGTCTTCTTGCTTCTGCTCTGTTGCAATGTGCCAAACCATACATTAAATGCATGTCGGACATCTCTTCGAAAGAATAATCTGCCATTTTATACTATTAATTAGAAAACAGTACTAATCACAAATGACTTAATCAACTTTCACGACTGACAGCAAAAAACACGGACTGCCCACTGAATATGATTAACATAAGTTACTCACTTGTCGGCGACTTGTTCATACATGCAATACGAACGCTTCGCGTCTGAGCGATAATTTGTGACGAGATACACACGTGTCGGACATGCAATACGAAAAACTTCAAGTGGCCGTAACTCAGTAACGAAACATTAGAGGACACAAATTTATTTAAACTTTTTTGCTTATTTTTAGTTGTAGAAACCGTCTATGTATAGGCAGCCCTAAATTTTTGTAACACCCTGTATATATATATATATATATATATATATATATTGATTAATTTAAGTTAAATAGAACTATACTTTTCTTAATACAAAGGTATGTTTAATAATATAAAATATTATTAGAAATCTGGTGTGAAGAACACAAATGCAGGTTCACTATTAATATTTTCTGTGAACGTGTCCGAATATATCCCATCCCCAGAGACGTAGATACATATTTCACACCAGATTTTTAATAATATTTTATATTATTAAAAATACCTTTGTATTATACAAAACTGGTGGGGTTTACCTACTCATGTATGTTTCAATTATTCTGATACATATACTTTTCTTTGTAACTAAAAATATCAAAATTCTAATAATGAATTAAATTCAATATAAAAGGAAGATTTTGTTTGTGATCACCGCTTTAAGATGATATTTCGGTAAGTGTCTTTTTCTTGAGAAATTTTCTTTACGTGACGTCAATTCTTTTTTAAATACAATTTGTAAATTATAATTCTCTTCTAAATGATATCCCATATTTAAAAACTTTTGTTCTTATATTAATTTACGTTCCTTAATATTTCTTTCTAATAGTATTTAATATTTTGAATGTGTTCTTGTTTTTCTTATCTGCCGTCTTCTCATTTATACTGTCCTCTAACGTTTGACATTGTAACTTATTTATAATACATGTCTCCACATTATAGATCGGTACACCATATCTTCCTTCTCTTAACGATCAATTGACTATCCTCTCTTATCTTCTGATTGACGTGTTTTATTGCCATTTCAAACACACCTAACCTGTAGTACTGGACTAAATTTGACAGTTGCATTGTTTACAATATTTAAACGAATAGATTTATTTCTAATGGATGAACAAATATTACATTAGACTCTATTTTGTATGCTATAAAGCCTTTTGAATTGTTTTGATGTATTTGATATTCTATACAGATTAATAATACATATATTTTAAATCGAATGGAATGTTTATCCTTATAGATAAGTATCATAAAATGTTAATTCTAAAATGCACATTCTATCATGTATGGTTTATTACAACGCTGTTATTGCCCTTTTAGGTTATTCTTATTTGTGGTGCACATAAAATAATAATATATATTTGATACTTTAAAACATTAATGGATTGTTTGTTTCACATACATCGTAACAGCTACAATAAACAATATTTATCTATTCAAGAATTTTGCAAAATTCAAGTATTGATTATGAAGCTTACTATTACTACAGTACTAAAAATATAATTTTTTTTATAAATCTGTAAGTATAGCATGATTTAAATTCTAAGTCATTAACATTTATAAACTAAAACGTAAAGAGATACAATAATTCACATGACATTTGACATACAATATAAATTTACCAAATTAACATGATCTGTATTGTTGTATCTTAAAACTCTACATAAAATAAACATTAGATTTGTTATATCGATGCTCATACAGGCTGTATTCAAAATTTACCCGTTTTAAATTTTCCATTGCTGTTTTCTGCTCTATTTAATTTTTCAATTTATCTCGCTTAGAAAGTAACATAGCAATATGTACAATTTATTTAGGAATTTAAGTTTCCCTTAGTTACTACTAAATATGAATTCTACCTTATTCGTGTAATCCAAAAATTAAATTTAAAAGAAAACTATTTATTCCTACATATAATACGTCTATACGTCTATATATATATATATATATATATATATATATATATATATATATATATACCGTAGTCGACAAATTTTAATTTCAGCTTGCGCATATAGCGTATGCAAAAGATGACCTTGTTATATCCAACGATGCCTGCTTTTCAAACAGTGAAGGGAGAAGCAGAGTGGTGGATACACATACTCATTTAACATGCCCTATTCCCTAACAAACACTTACCGGGTCTACAACACTTATTTCTCTACGTGCGTATATTAATAGTCGATTTCAAGATGCATGTTTTTACAACTCAAGAAAACACACAAATCATAAAATGATATTACGCCGGTAGACACATCAATGTACCTGTACATACCCGATATCCACAAAAATTAAATGTATGGGCTGGTATTTTAAATAATTCAATTGTCGGTTCTTTCTATAGGGACATATCAAACAAAAGTTTACAGTAATCCCCACGAAAGAATGCATAATATAAATGACATGCTCAGTAATGTCCGCCATGAATTTTATTATAGGTTGGCATACTGCCAAGAACAATGTGTGGATTATTTGAACCTTTAATTTAGAATATTTATTTTTTAGTATTATCGGAGAAGAGTTAATTTATTTTCTTTTCATAAGAGTTAAATTTATTTTTTTTACATAATTTAGTATTAATATTTCATTTCATTTTATTTATACGCGGAAAATATAAGCTCGCTGTACGTCCTCATAAAAGTAATACACCATAAAATAAATATTTTTCTGTAAATATTCGTGGCGAATTTTACACGTATTTCTAAGATGCGTTCTACATCCCTCTGAAGCAATAGACTTACTGACTAACTATAATCTGACTGAACTTTATCGTACCCCATTTCGTCTACTTTTCATATACCTATATATGAAAAAATGTGTGCAAGTCATATCCATTCGGAATGTGCAGATACCGGTATTTCATAGTTTTACTAATCATCAGTACACATTATCCGAAAATAGACGTAACTTTCATTTCTATACTGCGTGTATACCGTAGACGACAAATTTTAATTTCTGGTACGAAAGTAGAAGAGGAAAGGAGCGCGACAGAGAAAAGTAAAGAAAGACATATAGCGAGGTTGCCAATGAATGTGTGCATGTAGATGAAGTGGGTGGGGTACGATAAGGTTCAGTCAGATTATAGCTAATCAGTAGGCATATTGTTTCAGAGAGATGTAGAACGCATCTTTGAAATACGTATAAAATTCCCCACGAATATTTACAGAAAAATATTTATTTCTTGGTGTATTACTTTTATGAGGGTGTACAACAAAACGTATATTCTCCGCGTATAAATAAAATGAAATATTAATTCTAAATTATGTAAAAAAATAAATGTAACTCTCACGAAACGAAAATAAATTAACTCTTGTCCGATAATAATAAAAAATAGATATTCTAAATTAAACGTTCAAATAATCCACCCCGTTGTTCTTGGCAGTATGCCAACCTATAATAAAATTCTTGGCGGACATTATTGAGTATCTCAGGTATTATTGTTGAGTAAAAGTAAAACGCCCAATGATTTCTAATGAACTGCTACCGGCGTAATACCATTTCTTGAGTTGTAAAAACATGCATGTTGAAATCCACTATTAATATACGCACGTAGAGAAATAAGTGTTGTACACCCGATAAGTGTTTGCTAGGGAATAGGGCATAATGCATGATAGGGCATGTTAAATGTGTATGCGTGTCCACCACTCTGCTTCTCCCACCACTGTTTGAAAGCAGGCAATGTTGGATATAACAAGGTCATCATTTGCATAAGCTCTATACGCAAACAGAAATTAAAATTTGTCGACTACGTTATATACGAATTATGAAAAACGCAATGTAAATGAGAATTAATAACTATTAAATTCTCACATTACATGCAATTCCCGCTATAACTTTTTGTATTAATTTCTACAAATGACAAAGTCACATTTCCCCAAGAATGCAGACACAACACGTTGCGACGCCAACCGTTCAGGTTGTACGGGTAAATGAAAAAATTTGTGAAAGTCATATCCATTCGGAATGTGCAGATACCGGTATTTCATAGTTTTTACTAATCATCAGTACACATTATCCGGAAATAGACATAACTTTCATTTCTATACTGCGTGTATATATACGAATTATGAAAAACGTACTGTAAATGAGAATTAATAACTGTTAAATTCCCACATTACATGCAATTGCCGCTATAACTTGTTGTATTAATAAATAGTTATGTACATAATAGATTAAAATATTTTAGTTCACAAACAAGTGTTTTATTCGGAAAAACTGTGCATAACAAAAAGCCTCACAAACCAACAAACTGTCACAAAAATATCATTTTTTGCAACGACAAATGAATAATAAAATTCATTTATTAAAGAGGTACAAAAATATAAAGACAGTACATGATAAGTTTCACATGGGAAGTCCCTAGTTACGCCCTGTTCCGTAAATAAAACCACTCTGTGTATTATTGTATGTAGTATAGCTAGCCAGCTAGTACTCAGTCAAAAAATTATCATTTTTTCTATTTCTTTCGCATCTTTCTCATCTCTTCTCATTACATGGCTTAAGCGCCTTAGTTAAACTTGTTCTATCGTTGTTTCAATAGGACTATGTATAGGTTTTCTCTGAATACCTGGTTTCTAATTTTATCCTTTCTTCTTTTTCCTTCTATTCTTCTCAAATATCTCATTTCTATACATGTTAATCTATTTTTCACACGCATATGTCAGTGTCGATTTTAGAATTCTTTTGACTATTTCTATTTTTGTAAATACGAAAATTTTTCTACTTCCTTGGAGGCCAAGCGAGCGGTCGTGACGGAGATAGCAGTAATAAATAACTCGGATATCGGATTCTATCACGTTATATCGAGGTTAGTGAAACGGTACAAAAACGTATGCAAACATATAGAGCTTTTTAATAATATTAAAATGAATATATCACAAACAATATGCAAATTAATAATTGAATTATGAAAAAAAGGAGAATCATTCAGAAAAATAATACGAACTGTTCATAAATCACCTGGAACTGTAAATAGACATCAGCAGCTGCAAACAACTAAGAATAGGTCTCATTTGAGAAGATCTAGGAAACTAAATACAATTCATAGACCAGCGATTACAAGAAAAATCAACAAACCTTTAAGAAAAAAAGGCCTTGTATGTCTAAAATATTAGATGATGATTATAAAATCGAAGTTGTACCAGAAATCTGTAGAAATGTCTTGCGACAAGGTTTTTATGGACAAATTCTTAAAAACAAAACACACATAAGTAAGCAAAATGAACTGCTACGCATCTATTTCAGAGAACTTACGATGATACACGTCTATCTTTTTGGAAAAAAGTTGAGTTTATTTTAAGCGAGGAATCCAAATTTAATGTATTTGCATCAGATAGAAAAGTAATCGTTTGGAGAAAGAAAAACGAGAAACAGAAAATAAATGCAGAAATTGAGATCCATTCTCACTTTATTTTTTGTGGTGAATGTATAGCAAGCTGGGAACCTGTCAAAACCCCTGGACCATGTGGTGTGTGTAAAGTGTTGCATAGCTTGTCTACTGCACCTCGTCGCCATAAGAGGGTAGAAATATTGATTTGGCTTTCACTTCTTCAATATTTAAGAGCAACTGGAGAGGATACCGATAAAAAACGACCTTTTACTCGACGGTCCCGAGAATCAAATCCTTTCGCTCCTGTTGTCCGACGCTCTTACCACTTGCGTCTCGTTAAACAAATGATTATGCAAGTTATCAAAAATGTATACAGTGTGGTCATAAAGTTTGGAACCAAGCTTATAACCGCATTATTTTACATTTTTAGGGAAAACGCTCGGACAGGTAAATTTTCTTTTTTAAAACGCCATCTTTTGACATACAACTTTTTTCTATGACGGCATTGGTTTTCGAGTGATGACGTTATCAACACTTTCTTTAAATGGCAACCATATTATTTTTTTCTCGTTTTTGGTGGACCTTTATATCCACCAAATAGTGATATTAAACTATTGGTATGTTGTATCACTATTTTTTTGAAAAAAAGATATAAATTTAGAAAAAAATACGGAAATTTTATTTTTGTACAAAATTAAAATTAAATTAAAAAAAATACATCTGAACTTAAATTTATTGTAACAGTTAACGTAAATTTTCAAAACGGACCCCACCAACCAACTAACACTGTCCCAGCCGAGTGTAAACACTTCGTATACTCGCGTCAATTATGTCTGGGGATATTTGTGTAAGTTCTACCCGAATTCGTTCTTTTAAATCTTCTAAATTGTTCGGTTTGTTAAAATACACTTTCGATTTCAAATAACCCCACAAAAAAAAGTCTAACGGAGTCAGGTCAGGAGAACGAGGTGGCCATTCTATGGCGCCTCTCCGTCCAATCCATTTATTGGGAAATATTTCGTCAAGATAGTGGCGAACCTCTACACCATAATGGGGAGGCGCCCCATCTTGTTGAAACCAAATATTTGGATGGGGTACATCACCATCCTCGTGATTTGGGAAAATAACAGCGAGCGCTGGAACGAGTTCAAATCTTAAAAATTCTAAATATTGCACAGCAGTCAAATTTCCTTCAAAAAAATATGGTCCTAAAATGCGTCGTCCAATCATTCCAACCCATACGTTAACTTTTCCTCTGCGCTGAGTATGACACGCTTGAGTCCAATGCGAATTGTTCTGCGACCAATATCTGCAATTATGGCGCTGAACAGATCCATTTAGGCAGAACGTAGCTTCATCTGAGAAGACGATGTTTTCCAAGAAATTTGGATTTTGGTCACAACGTAACATTACGTCTTCACAGAACTGCAGTCGGCGATCTTCGTCATCCTCATGTAATTCCTGTACAAGTTGAACTTTGTAAGGACGATAGTGTTCTTTTTTAAATAAGTTGACGACAAATGAGTGAGCCACCTGATTGGCTAACGCAAGTTGTCTGGTGGAAACATGATGCCTTTCTTCTGCTTCTAGAAGCACATTTAATTTCACATCTTCTCCTACTTGAGGTCTACCTTGCCGTGGTCAATCTTTTACAGATCCAGTTTCAGTAAACTTTCCAACTAGTTTTGTCACCGTAGACCTGGTAATTGGAGGTCTATCAGGGTGTTCATGGTTAAATAATTCGCATGCTTCTGCATGCGTTCTTTGTCTGTCCCCATACCCAACCATAATTAAAATTTCGATTCTTGCTCGCTCAGATAAATGTGCCATTTTTTATATTAGCGAAAATGAACAATTTTTACGCAATATGTCAAAAATTTAACGTCAAAAATAGAAGTAAATAATTCAACAATGTTGTCGCCATAGAATCAATTTCAAACTGAAATTTTTATACATAAATTGTATAAAAAGAAGCAAGAATGTCATAAAGAAATATCTTGCAAAAAAGTGCGTGTTTTTGTTTTTGTAAATTTTTCGCATAGTAACATGAGTACATGTGCTTTTGACGATCCGGTTTGTTCAAGAAGAATATTTAAGTCCTCACACAAGACAGAAGTGTGAAAAAAACTTACTTACATATTTCAGTAAATTTTGTAAGCTTAATTAGTTTTTGAAATCTTCAATTTTTGGGCGATAATTTTAATTAAGAAATGGTCTGCCACATCATGTCAATTTTTTAAATAAATTAAACTTCTTTGGCCCTTTTTTGTGAAACTATTTAATGTTAAATAAGATTTTTTAATAAGTAATTGGCCGATTGGGAAGATGAATTTCTTTTGACCTGGAGCGAATAACGCAGATTACTATTGATCGCAAAGCATTTACACTCGGCTGGGACCGTGTCAGTTGGTTGGTGGGGTCCATTTTGAAAATTTACGTTAACTGTTACAATAAATTTAAGTTCAGATGTATTTTTTTAATTTAATTTTAATTTTGTACAAAAATAAAATTTTAGTATTTTTTTCTAAATTTATATCATTTTTTCAAAAAAATTGTGATGCAACATACCAATTGTTTTATATCACTATTTGGTGGATATAAAGGTCTACCAAAAACGAGAAAAAAATAATATGGTTGCCATTTAAAGAAAGTGTTGATAACGTCATCACTCGAAAACCAATGACGTCATAGAAAAAAATTGTATGTCAAAAGATGGCGTTTAAAAAAGAAAATTTACCTGTCCGAGCGTTTTTCCTAAAAATGTAAAATAATGCGGTTAAAAGCTTGGTTCCAAACTTTATGACCACACTGTATATTGGACTGCAGAAATTCTTTTCAAAGCTGCGCCAAAACTGCGTGGTATGAAGTTTTATTGTTTTTAAAATATTGACTTTGGTGAATAACTAAAATATTACTGTTATTGAAATATTGGCGGACCAGATTTATCTAATGAATTTAAATAACGATACATACAAATAAAAAACAATTTAGAAAACAAAGTTCCAATTGTGTTTATTCTTCTCATCATTTTGAACCGATTTGAATAAAACTTGATACACATGGATAAACATATGGGTGTTGTAAAATTTGAGTGATAAAATGTATCTATGATAATTTTCAGATTTCTGTGAATTACTCCACCGACATTGAATATATATATATATATATATATATATATATATAGTAAACCTAATCAGTAGGCGATTAAAGGTCTGTATATTACTTCAAAATATATGTATTTAAAATACTCTACATGTTTCGGCTGTATACGCCTTTATCAAGAGAATACAAAATATATATTTTGTATTCTCTTGATAAAGGCGTATACAGCCGAAACATGTAGAGTTTTTTAAATACATGTATTTTGAAGTAATATACAGACCTTTAATCGCCTACTGATTAGGTTTACCATATCATACCAAGGTCACTAAGTTATTATATATATATATATATATATATATATTGTGGTGGGGCATTCCCATTTACATGAGAGGCCCTGGAACAAAAATACTGGATAATTTTGATCTTGTAATAATAAGTTAGTATATAAGAATTTTTCGGAACGTATATTTCACATGTCAAATCAATGAAGTTAATTCCGGGTATTTATTGCTTAAATTTGAGTCATATATCTTATAATTTTCTATTTTACATTTGCTTTAGTCATTTTCATTAATACTGTTGTTATTCCGAAGATTTTTAACTTGATTGATTGATTATTTGATAGTATACTTTAGAAATAACTGTACCTATTTGAATTGTTTACGGCGGGAAATATCCCAATTTTGTACAGGCGCATAGTGAAAGTTTGTATGTTTCTAGGTTAGTTTTTTGTATTTCAAAATTAAATTTATTAATTATGTGAGATATCTAAATGATTTGTTGTTGAAAATTAACTCATTTAGAAATATTAAAATTAGATTGAAAAGTACAAACATGAATTAACGAATAAGAAGTCTGAATACAAAACAAACGCTACTTAGCGTGGGTTGTTGAAAATAAATTTGCACGCGTCGACATTTTTTAAAAAGAGAAAAGAGAAAATTTATTAAATAAAGTACAATTTCCATACCCGAAGTCATATCCTACGAATCACCAACCTTTAAAGCTTCGATAGACGCAAGATCCAATCCCAACTCCTACTTAGAAGATATTAAACGAATATCCTAACCCGAGGGACGCTACCTGCCTTATTCCTTAACCAGAACCTTTATCCCGTAGAAAAGGATCCTGAAACCGTTTGAATATCCAGAAGCCTCTATCTACCAAACTTGAGTACCTTTTTAATATATTTTCTACAACATCAAAATTATTTATATTAATATTTAAACACAATCGTTTGATTTTATAAATATTATGCAAAACACCTTAATTATCAATAAGTATACCTCAATATCAGAAAAATACAGTTCCCTTGTGTTTTAATTCAAGTAAATTTAGTCAATTTAGTTATGTATCATTTCATTAAAATAAAATTAACCTAATTTTATTGAACTTCACTAACGGGTTCAATATTTGAATAATTACATAATCTTAAACATTTATCTCATTTCAATTAATATTGTACGTAAGTTACGTGTATCTACACACCATACGTACTTGAACAATATATTGATGCCCTCTGTCTTCCTAATCCTCTTCCTTTTCCTTTCATTGGCTTTGTTGAGAGATTGGATCAAATCATCGTTGTAAGGTGAAGAGGTTATCACTGAACAGTTACTTAGCTTACGCCCACGATTGAAAGTATTTTTCTTCAAACAAGGCACAGGACAAACATGATATCGTGTTACCAATTATTGTTGTGCACATCTAGATGCGGAAGGAGTTGATGGGCTATACTTTCAAATAACTTTCTTTTCAAAGCAGGTCTATCTTGCTGTTGTACGTATCCAGCTTTGAATATAGATGGAGTTTATGGACTAGACACTATTCTCAAGATCCTGTAGAAAGCGTGGCAAACGTTTTATAAAATCTTGTTGCGGAAATGGCAAATGAAATAGCATTAAATTGAGTATTTGATCCCGTTGAAGAAGTAGTAGGAAACTTTGATGATGGATAACCGTGGTTTGAGTGACAGTCAGGTGTTAGAATTAGTCGAATTAGAATGATCGGATGTTGGAATTGTAGAATTTTCATCTGGATTCGTATTGACAGCAGCGTTCGAAGCCATCAGCATCTCATCCGCCTCATCAGTACTATCATCAGGTGCGGCACTCGAATCCTATTCTGCTTCAGTCTCAGTAGCAAGGTAATCGGCATTCGAAAATATATTTTTATTCAAAGGATATACCTGTGGCCCAGAAACCATTAACGGCAATCTCTCCAGTCTTTCCAAATAGGTTCTTCCAAAGAGGTCTGACACATTAAATGTACTCAGTGGGCGATTATTGTGGTGTAACCAGACCCTGATCTCCTCGCTTTTGTACGCTTTAAGAACTCCCATGAATGTTCTATCTAAAGACTGGAGTTTCTGGGTACAATGAAGAGGCAAGACAATTATAAATTATAGTAACATAATTAGTTCTAGGCATATTTATGATTTCTATGTTAGGTGTATGACTGTAATGGCAATCCATAATCAGCATGACTGGTGCTCCCTCTGTGGTTTTTTTGTGTCAATGAAATGTTGGAGCCATCTAAGAAAAATATTACTTTGTATCCATCCACTGGAATGGCACCTGGGAAAGCTCCATTCATGAGTTGCAAACAGATATTTGATGTGGTTTCTGCTAGTTAAAGTATACGCCATCCTTCTTACGTTTTTCCCCTAAGACAGCTTTACGCCCTTGATTTATTTGGACTGCTTCAATTGGCCGTAGTTACATTTTTTTGCAGAACGTTGCAATGTAGTACGTAGTACATTAAACATTTTTTCAGCCTTGAGGGTACCATTTCGTGCTGCCTCACCGCTATTATAGCGCGTTCCATATCACCCTCGTCCCATTTTTTCTTTTGTTACTTGTCTGCTGATATTTTCTTGATATTCTGAAAAAATTATAAAATTAGGTACATAGCTTTAAATACATAAAAACATCAAAGCCTGATTATGTGACAATGACCTGTTGCAGAAATGGTTACGAAAACATTGTTAACTTTTAAAAAATGGAATTTGTTAGCTTATCCGAAAGTTTCACGACTTCCTGGATGGAAAATCAAAATAAATTCCTAAAGTGAACGACTGCTGTGGAAGTTTAACAGCATTATTTATATTTGAGAATGGTCGGTAACAGAGAAATGCATCATACATCTGAGAAACCCACCTAGCCCATATTACAAAACCAGCCCATATTTCCTTCCTTTCCTCCATAAATTCAACCGTTTAGTTCTTAAAATCGAATTTTAATTATTTGTTAAAACTTACAAGGTATGTTACATGTATAATACTACTTTTCTACGTAGTCGCCCCTCCCTAAATGCACTTTTGGTCCCTAGGAACCAGTTTTCTTATACCATCCTTGAAAAAGTTTCTCGCTAGCTCCTTTTTCCACTTCTTCATAGCTTCCTTCTGGCTCTCGTCACTTCTATAATGTTTTCCATATAGTTTTCTTCCAGTGAAATGAACAGATGATAATCGGATGTTGGGTCAAAATATTTAATTAAAATGACTGCAGAAATTCAGTTGTGAACCGAGCGGCATGGGGACAAGGGCCTCTTTGTTTAATTTGAAGAGCTCGATACTGTTTTTTATGGTTTCACAACGATTGGCGTTGATTCTTTCACCTCGTAACCAAAAATCAATCAGGATAATCCCTTTTTCACCCCAAAAGAGAATAATTGTAATGAAGAGAGAAACCATAATTTTTCAGGCTGACTAAACTATTTTGATTTTTTGCAACAGGTGAGCCTCTACGACGTCATTATATGGATTGATGTTTTGTTTAAAGGGTGTAATGAACAACTCATGGTTCGTTCCCGACAACAATTGACTCTTCCTTCCTTAAAATCGCGAACCCATTTTTTCCCACCTTTCAGCGTTCATCACATCTTCAGGGAAACAAGTTTTCCCTGCTTTACTTTAAAGCCTTCTAAGACGAAAAAACGAATAACGGAACGAACTTCAATCCCAGTGAAAGAACGACACGCGGTGGCAAAAACAGAATTCGAGGCGATCATCTTAAAATGTCACTATGCTAACTGTTTTGACATTACTGAGGTAGCGTCGCCAACCGTCTATCCACGAGGTCAACTACTTACTGTCAACCCAATGAAGCAAACTTAGTCACCAAGATTTTCCTCTAACATACAATATACTATATAAATTATGAAACTACAACACTTAAAATATTTTGCATTTTAAATTTTACTCTTAGAACACGAGACTTCGCAGGGACAGAAACATTTCACAAAACTTACAGGGATGAACAAGTCTACTGAGTTCAAAATTTGGTAGACAATTATTTACCTATAATAAATTTTTCTCTATTAAATTTGATACATAAATATTTTCATACCTAACTAAATCCATTATTTCGCCGATTTTACCCATTAAATGGGAAATACAACATATATAAAAATGTTGTTTTACTTAATTTTCTTATTCATAAGAAAAACAATTTACAGAATTATTTTTCTTTTTAAAAATATATTATTTAACAAGTCTTTTGATCGGAAGATTGTATTTTCTATTTACTACAAATATTTACTATCTGCTATATTAACGTCAGTTTCATTTTGTAAACTTTCCAAAGACAGACAACAACAACAAAATGTGAAATATTTAAGAAAATTCCTTGATTTTTGCTTAATATTATTGTTTTTTTTTACACATATTTCTCTGAAAATTTGTGGCACATGTACATATGCAACAATTAGTTTGCTCTTATATTTTTAAAAACATGTTTACCACACAAGTTATTAATTCTCGAAAGGGTCATAGGTGACAAGCGTATTATTTTTTCAAAGGTCTGGTTTGAATCGATTTTATTATTTAATTCGCTTTACTTGTAAAGATACATATATAAAATTATTACTATATGATTTCGTGGAATGATTTATTGGAATTACTCACAGAAAGAATATTCCTTATCCTAATTGTTATAGGATGAGAACTTCATTTATATCATTTAAATAGTGAATATTTACATATACTTCAATAATCAACTAAAATAGTAGAAATTATTTGCTATAGTGTGTATTTATTGTAGCCTTATAATATGTAAAACACATTCGTTTCTAAAATATTTGTAATCGTGTTTTCCGTGTTTAATTTTAACATTTGTCAGTTGTAACAGTCACAGTAGACCTTTAATCGTCATATACATTTACTAAAAAAAGAAAAGAAAAAATTCTGTTCATGTTCGTTAGTTAACTGAAATTCTTTATAAATCATTTTCTTCTGAAAAAGCTTTATTTGTTACAAATTATTATTATACTAATAATTATTAGGAAAGGGGTTTGGTATTCATTACAGATTTAAATTTAATAGGAGGGAGTTATTTAAGTCTAACTAAATGTGTAATGAATACCCAACCCATTTCCCAATAATAATTGTTTATCTGGATTTGTATGTATATAAGCACCAATTTTGTAAATTGAATTTGTATTTATCATCACCTGATGAAGCCACTATGTAGCGAAACATAGGTATGTAGTGTCTATATTATATCTTTTTGAAACCTAAACGTTATGTTATTCATTATTGTACTGAAGTTCCAACACGTACCCCCTCTATCAATCGAGAGGGTCATAGGTGACAAGTATATTATTTTTTCAAACGTCTGATCTGAATCGATGTTATTATTTAATTCACTTTCTTTACATATATAAAATTCTGACTATATGATTTCTTGGAATGATTTATTGGAATTACTCACAGATAAAATATTTCTTATCCTAAGGGTTATAGAATAATGAGAACTTCATTTACATCATTTAAATAATTAATATTTACTTATACTTCAATAATCAACTAAAATAGTAGAAATTATTTGCTATAGTGCGTATCTACTGTAACCTTATAAAAAGCGTTCAAATAAATTTTACCTCTAGTAGTCCATGACAATAAAAATGTTTGTCGTAACTTGTACTATTTACATTTGCATCAGTTGTCAATTTGACAGACTATATATTCTGATGTATACTTAGTTGGAGCTTTTTGAACGGGCTTTGTAATTCAAAATTGATTTAAAATGGTTTTCACTGTTCAACACAAATCATTCATGGTTGAATCTTATTGTTGGAACGGACGTAATATTAACGGACAATGGCACTATTTTCTTGAAGAATGCTTAGAGGAATTTAGAAATATGTTTCCAAACTTCGTCTTTGATTTTGATAGTTTTTGGTACACAGTTAAATATTGCACTAAGGTTTTCAGAGAAACAGAGAGTGTTATACGGAAAGAAGACAGTGGCCGTCCGAAAAAATGTACAGAAGAGCTAGTTGACGATGTAACGCAAATTATGAATGATACACCAGGAACATCCATACGAGTATTCTCTCCACGAGTGGGTGTTTCAATTGGCACTTGTCATACAATTTTGAAAAAAGACTTACATTTATTTCCATATCGCATGGCCTATTATCAAGAAATCAAAGAAATTGGCTATCCTAGAAGAACAACATTTTGTCAGTAGTTCTTAAATAATTTTGATAATGACATTCTTGACAAAATTTTTCTCAGATGAATCATGGTTTTATCTGAATGGATATGTTAACTCACAAAATATAAGGATGTGGAATACTAAGAAACCGCATGACTGTTATGTTGTTCATCCACAGAAAATTGGTGTATGGTGTGCGATTAGTCGAAGGAAAATCATTGGCCGTATTTTCTTTAAAGGAGAAAGGTATCGACAAGAAATTATTATGACATTTATTGAACAGCTTAATGAAGAAGAAATAAATCAGGGTTACTTTCAACAATACGGAGCTAGAGTGCACACAGCTTGTGAAACAATTAATATGATTCGGAAATTAATCAAAATCTGTTGATAAGTTTAAACATCGAACATGAATTTCCACCAAGATCTTGTGATGTTAACCCCTGTGATTTTTTTCTGTGGCCTTTTTAAAGAACTCAATTTTTTGGGTGCAGATACCTGATCTTGCAGACCTTCAGATCAGAATTGCTGAAATAATTAACGAAATCGACGATATGCTACTACAAAACGTTTTCTCCTTCATTAGAAGATGTTAGAAATGTCTCGAACAAGGTGGTGGCCACTTTCAACAATTTTTATAAAATGTTACTTGTTTGTTACAAATAAACGTATCTCATTTAGTTAAATATTTTAATTTTATTATTTTGACATTTATCATGTCATTCAAATAGTTCATAACCAACAAAATTAATATTAAGAACTTAAGTAAAAAGCTAAGATATACGTATAATTTCCATGGGCAACTTCGAGGTAAAATTTAGTTGAACGCTCGTTAGTATGTAAAACACATTCGTTTCTAAAATATTTGTAATAGTATTTACCGTGCGTAATTTTGACATTCGTCAGTTGTAACAGTCACAGGAGACCTTCAATCGTCATATAAATTTCTTGAAAAAAGAAAAGAAAAGATTCTGTTCGTGTTCGTTATTTAACTGAAATTCTTTAAAAATCATTTTCTCAGTTAAATAAAAACTTCTATTGTAAAATCTACTTCTAGACCTGAAACAAGCACCGTACGAGTAAAAGTTTAAGTCCGACCATCACTCATTGGTGATACAATGGAATAATCGTTTACATATACCAGTCTCCTTGAAATAAAAAGATAACGTATGAAAAATGAAAAATAATTATTTAGAATTATTTCGAATATAATATATCCAAAATATTTTTCAAAAATTCCCTCTCATTAGCGAGAAAAAAATTACAAAAATATTTTAAAATATTTTGTCGCGCCATATCTTAAAGTTGACCGACAATAACAAAAAGAATAGTTTTGTTAATGTCCATCTCGGTTTAAGTTTCGTTCAGTTGTTGATCGTTACGTACATTCGATACAATTTACTACGTCCACTTGGCTGATTTTGTACGTGCTTATTTACTTTAGCATACAACAATGCAATAGTTTTTATAACGTCGATAGCTGTTACGTATGTAAACATACTTCAGAATATTTTGAATTTTTACGTAATACAATTTTCAAGGAGTTTTTTTGGGGGACTCGCGTCGTTATTGTGTCTATCCATTTTTCATACGTTGTCTCTTTATTTCAAGGATAGCCTGTATATGTAGTAAATTTACGTATACTCACCTGACGACCTTTTTATAAAATCACTCCAGTTTCATTAAATATTGGTCTGATGGGTAGTTCACAAATGAACTGTTTCAACGTATAAAAAATGGAAAGATGCAATTATGTAGATATACATAATAATACATATATTAAAAATATTATGAGTTATTTACGACGCGAACCCCAAAATTAAAAACCTCCTGAAAATTGTATTAAAAATATTTTGCATGTAAATATCTCTATTGTAGTTACACACACACATACGCCACACCGTATATTTACATACGTGTAACAGCTGTTGATGTTATAAAAACTATTACGTTGTTGTATGCATGTACAAAATCGGCTGTTCATGCATTCAAGTGAACTATTAAAATTCAAAAAAGTGCGTTTTACGTAAATGTTTTTTTTGTTACAAGAAGTAACAAATATAATGGATTTAGAATGTCTATAAAAGATACCGCTATTGAATGCAATGTTTATGTTTATAAAAACTAGAAGATAACATTTTGTAGATAACTTTGTATGCTAAGGGTTCGATGGATTTTTTCAAGAAGCTATATTAAAAGAAGATATAAGATGTGTGCTCTACGGGCATTTAAAGTCCTATCTGTCTTTAATCGAAGACGTAAATGTAAATTATATCGAGCGTACGTAACCGACAATTGAACGAAACTTAAAGCGAGATGGACAATAACAAAACTATTCTTTTTGTTATTGTCGGTCAACTTTAAGATATCGTCTTTTATAATATAGTCGATCGCACAGTGGCGTGACCAAAATGTTGAAATATCTTTATAATTTTTTTTTCCTTGCCTATGAGAGGGAATTTTGGGAAATTATTTTGGGTATATATTCTATATAATTACGTCTTTCCAATTTTCATACGTTGTTGTTATACTTCAAATTCGACCTCGTACAATTCGGTCAGCTATTGGTTATATACTAATAATCGTACTACTTGAGTTGCTTAAAAATTAAATTATCTTAATTTTGCATTTAGTCGTTCGTAATTTTTAAATAACACTGTATATTTTGCTAGGCTTCCGCATATTTAATTAGTCCTACATCGTACGACTAATTTCTTAAATTTAATTGCCTTGTTCCGTCAACTTACTTCTGTTTTATTCGCTTCCCAAACTACTTTATTTCTTAGGCTCTAACGCACCGGTGGAATAATTGAACTTTGTCTATACCTAAAAATATATCTTACTTGTGCTGCTTGATTCCTAATAATTACCTTGGTTATATACGTACTACTGTCAGTTAATTGTTCCTATTGTAACTTAAGCCTCTCTTTTAATATCGTAGTGGCTGTTGGGTTTATTTTCATTGACATTGCTTTTATAGGTTATCTTTAAAAGGTTAATTTCCTATTTAAATAATATTATATCATTTTATATTACCTTGGAGTTTATTTAAATTTATTGTTAGATTGTTTATTTACAATTTAGGTTAGGTATTCTTAAGGACTATTAGCTTTACGCATGCGCTTTTAGGTTTCATCTGGACATAGTAATTATACTGGTCATTGTTCAGCATTATATTTTTTTATTAGTGTCTAATATAATTAGGATCTCGATATTTTTTTGTGGAATTTCAGAAGATATTTTCATTAAAAATGATTAGGCATTTAATTTTGTTAAAATACGATATGTAAGCCTACAGAGTCATCTATTACTTATTTCTTGGTGATTTAGTACCAATGTTCGATAGACATACAGCAACCTTTTATTAGTATTTATTTGTGGCTTTGTACGAGCTAATTAATGCTTAGCGACTTTATAAGTGGAAGTTGACTACTAACCTTCCTTTATGGTGACTTCTTTTCGGAAATTAATTAATTGTGGGATAGTTGGAATACTCTTCAAAAATGTTTTTTCTAACATGACGCAGTAAGGTCGTGTGTATAAAACTGGAACGGACGCACGCGTCGACCTATTTTGTACTCTTGTTATAAGTCTAAGTGGTTGTTCTAGAAATGGGATCGTCTTCAGGTTTGAATTTTTCTAAAACAGTAGTCTGTTCGCAATAGCGGTTCTAAAAATTCAAATTCGATTATAGAAATTGACGTGTTTGTGTAACACCGTTAATTTCTCGTGGACTCCACGGATCAATATAGATTTAGATATTTATCCTACAGACTCCTCCATTTTGTTTGTGTTTGAATCCATGTGTTATACAAGGTGAGTGTTCGAGATATCTTGTAGAATCTATTGTTATTTCGATGTACTTTGGTTCCATCAGTTCGAATATTTCAATTATTCTTATTTTGTTTTTTTTTCTTTCCTATATATTAGGGCAAAGAGCAAGTATGTATGGTGTTGTAACCCTCCAATCCTAAATCAAGCACCTTAGTTTTTTTTTTTGTTTGGAGCCAGAAGTAAAACTTCCACCTGTTTTCCTTCTTTCTCCTGCCGACGGACGAGAAAAGGTAGTAGCCTTTAACGCTATAATTCAATCGTCATCGACGGACGGACCATACAAATCTGTATCAAGTAATGAGTTTTTTTGTATATATTAAAGTCACTCAATTTTTGCTGGTATAAAATTGCCATTATGTTTCTTTTTTTCGTAGAGTAAAAATTGTAATTAATTTAATAGTCACTTTTATTGAAAACTTGGTATAAAATATATTCCTACATATACTGTGTGGAATCATAACATTTATTCAGAATTAATTTTTGATATATAACTTCTGTATTTGTCGTTAGTAAAATTATTGAATCATTCAATTTTTTTTATAAGTAACTATTTCTGCATGTACTGTTGGACAAATCTTAATTGATTTATTTTTGGTATAATTTTTTTAAATACATTGAAGTGTTCGCAATTCATGACGTAATTGTTTGTATTATATAAGACAATATTGCATATACTGGGTGTGTAAAAATCGATGTACGGTTTATGAAAGATCTTTGATAAATTATTCATGTAATTTTTAGAACTAAGATACTTTATTAATTTAATTGCTTTCTATTTTTGGTCAGATTATTTCAATGTTGACCTTTAATTTCTTTTTATATATAGACCATCTGGTGATCTTAATATTTGTCAATTTATCTAAACCACATGCTTTTATGTGCAAATAATTTACGTTCACCTTTATTTAAAATTTATTGTCTACATCGTCACCTATATAATCATTTCTATATTATACTGGGTGAATCTTTTACTCATTACTCGAATTTTTCGTTATTAAATTAATTTTAATATTCTATTAGAAGTCAAATTGGTGAGATTTAGATATCTTTTACTATTTTAATGTCAGAATCCCTTTGGTCATATTTAATTATAGTTTTTATTCAGTCAACTTTAACTTTTTTAATTATTCATATATATATATATATATATATAATTAGCAAACTTGGTGAGATTTAAATATTTATCACTATTTTAATGTCAGGATCGCTTTGATCATATTTAATTCTAGTTTTGTTCATTCAACTTTCACTCTTATTGTTATATTCTGGATACGTTATCCTGTTATTGTTAATGTGGTTTTGAATGATAAGAAATCCTCATTGTTATTGTTTTGATTTGAGTTGTTTTATTTGATTTAACATCGATAGATGTACTTTACCTGAATTTATTCAATTTGCTACGGCAAAGTCTGTGTTCTCTGTTGCGGCTAAAGGGGGATAACATGGTGGCACCCTTTTAGATATAAGACCCCCCCCTCCACTCGCCTCTAAACTGAGCTAGTCTTTAGCCGAAAGAATCTCCGGGGCAGTCATGTATTGAAGTGAGTTGGGTAAATTTGTAAGTAAAGATACTCGTAGTACATCAGTAGGCGCAAGACTAGTGCTCGTGGAGGCACATAGCATTGTCTTTGTATTTCAAGGACACCAGTTGCATAAAACAACAATTTTTATGTTACGATTAGAATCGCATAAACATATTATACATATTACTAAAAAGAAAAGGTCAAATGTTTACAACAATATGTAAATAATTTGATAAAATACATGGTATTTGATTCTGAATTGATTGATTTATTCGGAAGACAAAAATAGCATAACTACATTTCTTTTAATATGGTGTTCTTATAATCATTTTTTTATGTTTTGTCCTATCAGGTAGCACCATATAATATAGGTTATATATATTATATGGTGCTACCTGATAGGACAAAATTTGCTATACCTTATAGGCGATTTAAGCTTTAATTACTTCACTAGCTTAACTGATGACGCCTAATAGTAAATGGCAGAAACATGTGTCTTAAGCAGAAGTAAATGCTGAAAATGCGAGGTGTATTGTCCATGTATACAGTTACATATATATATATATATATATATATATATATATATATATATATATATATATTGCATGTCTGTTTCATTTGTAACAAATGCGTAATACGTGCTTAACGTATTGATATACTTAAACCTTTTTTGAATATGTATATTATGATTAATAGAAAATGCAAACCTATTTTTAATAATGAAACAAAAGAAAAATTATAAATTTCTAATCTTTATCGAAATTTTTTATGCGAATACCTCACTTAGTAATATAGCTACTATCTTCATAAATTGTACTGTTTGTGGAACAAATATAATATATACATTGTGTCTGCAAATGATGGTTCGCCAATTGTGTTGGCACCCCCACAAATTTCTCAACTTGTCTACTTGTCAACTTGGCTACATTGTCGCTTATGTCAATTTTAACAGAGTCCATTGACGTTGGTTTTGTGTATTATTTGGCGTCGATTTTTTTATATCTATTAAAATGTTTACGACTGAACATGATGCATATATTCTTATGGCTCACTTTCGGAGTGCATCTCGAAACCACGATGGGACGTGGTCATATAATTTGCAGTCTTGCTTTGAACAATTTGTGGAAGCATTTCCTTGCGAAAATGTAAATTATAAAGTTTTTGGTTTTATGCAGTTCAAATGTTTAAAATATACAAGTACCTACATTTCTATATTAGAGCAGAGGAAATCTACCCTGTGACGTTGGAACGTGTTATTTTGAAGGTAAATGCGACCGTAGAAAGGATAACTTTCTGAGTTTAATAATATGTAATAGATAAATATGTACTGGTAAAAACTCCACTTCTAACTACTTTAGATTCGTTGCTACGCTTCACGGCCGTTTCCAAGAAAGAAACCTTTGATTTTCCCAGTTTTTTCTTTAACATTTATACATCACTTCAAATTTACATAAATTCACTAGGGATAATCTTTACTACCTGACGTATAAATACTACCTGCTAGTTGTCTATTGGCGAAGGCAGATTACATTTTCTATTATATTAAATGCTACCTGAAAAATCCCATTTGAAAACGTTTTATGAAGACAATTGCGTTTGGTATTATTCGTAACGTTGTCACAACCTCATTCACTAATCACATTCTACTAGTTACCTATTTCGTAATAATTGACAACATTGATCCACACTTCATTTTAGTGTTCTTGAGTGTCTAATAATTATTAAGTTTACTTTATTAGTTCAATGTTTTTCTGCAAATATTCAATTGAATTAATTAATAATTAATTTACCGAAACGTTAATTTTTTATATTTCTTTTAAATGGCATTTTAAGGATATTATTGTTTATAACAATTTTTTCTTCAGCTATCCATTACCCTGTACTTTTAAGGTATATCGTTATCTTAGTGAACTCATTATTTCTTTTACTTGTTACTTCCTTATATTTTATTACATAAAATGTAAGGAATGAGCGTGGTAGGTCAAGTAATTTTTATATGTATTTCGACAAACTATACGGTTACTTTCTCTGCGATATCTTTGGGAAGTTAATGTTTCTTAAAAAAATATTGATACAATTATTCGTGTTTGGCTTAACACTACCCAAATACATTTTTTTGCTGAATGTAGCGATTTTGCAATAATTGCCGATTGTGATCAAATTCTTGTATTTCGTGAATTTCGATATCTCGACTTATACCATACTTCTTCACGAAGCTTTATTGAGAAAGTTCTCTTTTGTTCATGTATATACAAACCAAAATATAGTTCTCGCCAAGATAACTTAAAATGACTTGTATATAGATAATGAGATTTTAATGATAATCGTAATGTAATCTTTCATTAGTAGGAGTAATAGTAATAGCAAAACACAGCAGGGTCGCATTAAGGTGAAATATTCTTAATAAGCCTGATTTTACAATATTATACATAATTTTTGTTTGTTTTGTTCCTTATGAATCTTGTACTTGTATTTACAGTAGAGATGGTTGCTCTGAACCGAACCTGTTCCTTTGAACATAAGAAAAACTAAATTTTTAGCTACACAAAAAATATATAATAAAAAGTAAAAATAATAAGAACTAATACATACAAAATAGTTTTAATTTTTGGATTTAAATCTAAATGAAGTCATCGTTCATATTCAGGAAAACTAGTTTTTCTACTTTACTCGCACTTAACCGTGTTCTTCTTTCATTTAAAATATACCCCGCTTTAGAAAAAAGTCTCTCGCATGGAACTGAAGTAGCCATTGCACAACATATTTCCTTTACAACGATACTTAGATTCGGGAATAAATATTCACTGTCCTTCCACCACTGAAATGGATCCTGATTTCGATCAGCCATTTCACATTCTAAATATCGTTGCACTTCCATTATTGCGCGAGAATTTGCAGAACCTGGCACTTCAACATTAGATAACATTTTATCTATTGAGGTCCATATATTAAAGGAATCTTCTGCCTTTGAGGTTGATGGCATGGGTTGAGGAGCAGTGCATGTTTTTGATTTTTCCAATATTAACACTGAAATTTTATTTATCAATTGTTTCTTAACTCTCTCTACTGTCGATTGCTCCTTAAAGGCATATATTTTATATCTCGGATCCAAAAAAGTGCAAGCTGATAATATTGCATTAAATTCGATATTCTTAAATCTGAATTCTAGTCCCTCCTTTAAACTACGTATAACTTGTAGTGACTGCTTACTTCTTAATATGGTTTCCTTGTTTTTCAATAAGTCGTCCATAATATTGAACAAACTAGCAGTAAATACAATAACCTGAGAAGCAGCCATGTAAGCTCACCACTCACAGCTTTTGTGACATTTTCAAATGGAAATAAAATTTTAATTAAATCTTTTATAAGGTCCCATTCATCTAAACATATTTGTGGTAAGGATGTATTTAAAAGTGCAATTGTCATCCGTATTGAATCTTCCAATTCAACAAATCGTTGTAACATGTAAAATGTGGAATTCCAACGAGTCTCTACGTTTTGTATAACTTTTTTCGGTGTTTCGATACCAGCACTTTTTTGTTGAGAAATTAATTTCGAGGTTGCAACAGAGCTTCTTTTAAAATGGCTAACGATTTGTTTAACTTTTGTTATAATATTTGCTATTGTATCTTCTTTTAAAGAATTTTGAACAATTATGTTGAGAGAATGGGCATAACAACTAAAGTGGCTCCATTGTAACTCTTGTGTTATTGCTCTTAACATATTAACTGCATTATCGCTTACAGCTAATAATATTTTTTTTCTAAATCCCACTCTAATATAAGTACATTTTTTCAAATTTTCTGACAAATTCTTGCTTATGTGACTTTAATTAAAAGGAGCACATTGTAAAAGCATGGACTTCATCTCAAAATTTTTACTTAAATAATGAGCTGTGATACCCATAAAACTATGTATCATTATTTACTGAAGTCCAGCAATCGGTTGTTATACAAACACTTGATACAGTTTTTATTTCATCTTTGCATTTTTTTAAACATCTCTCGTACAAAGCAGGAATTAGAGTTTTTGAAATAGTTTGCCTATTTGGCAAGTTATACGCAGGATTTAAGGCGTTCACAAATTGACGAAAACCTTTGTCTTCTATGATTCGAAACGGTTGATAATCGAGAGTAAAGAGTTTGAACAATTGATCATCTATGTTTTTTATCACATTCATCGGCATATTTTTAGGAGAAAAGAATGAAGACACGTTGGTTTGACGGGGTTTACAAATACTTTTTGGGAAAATTGTTGATGTAGAAGTAGTACTAATGGCATCAGAAGTAACTAATGCTGAACTCGCCTTTGAAAGATCTTTCGCAGATGTTTCTCTTACTTTTATAGGAGTTTGTTCTTGACTATCCTATTAATAATATAATAGTAGAAACTTAGAAAATTTTTAAAATATATAACTTACATGTTGGTTGGTGAGGGATCGATGGTATAACTTTGTGTTTCAATATTTTCTTGTCCTATAGTTATATTGACTGTTGGATGTTTGCGGTTAATATGTCTTTTCATATTCGAAGTAGAACTTTTGTAACATATTCTTTGGCCACATAAATTACATTTAGCAAAGTCTTTATCAACTACAGAAAAAAAATTCCATACAATACTGGTTTGCCTATTAGAACTCATTCTTAAATATTTATAAAATTTAAATTCCACAAAACTACAACCGACAACGACAATACTTATTATACAACTAATCGAAATACATATATCCTATTTGGTAAAGGAAGGTAGAGAAAATACAAATAAACCAAGTGATGTGTTTATTTTAATACATCATACATTTCTAGTCTTCACTTTTTTGAACAGTAACATTATGTCTCTCTACTAGACATTATATTTTTTGTATAAGAAATAGGCGATAATACTATATTTATGGTATTATTTTTGTGATTAGTCTAACGAATGTTTCTTTTTGTCTAACTTTAAACATTCTTTCTAACCGCCGCCGTCAATAAATTAAATACATTCAACACGTTTCATATTAGAATGACATGGGATTTTCTAGTGTTGCATTGAAAAGCATACAAAAATTATTTTAAACCTATGTATGTATGTATATCGTATGCAGTTTAATTTAAAAAAAAATCTATAAATTGCAATCTGACACCTCATTTAAAATGTAATAATTTAACTGCTATTTGTATATCCAAGCTGTGTGCCTAAGTAAACATAAGATTACCCTGACTGATCGGACGCAAAATATGACTCACAATCGGTCGGTGTCGGAACTGATTTGTGCACCTAGTTTGCCGCACCTAGTTCGGAACTGGAATCCGGGTAGGTGCACCTACTCCTCTCAAGGAGTAGGTTATATCATCTCTAATTTACAGTATTTGTTTTTTTTTTGTTTCTGCAGTCTTTTATTACTACATTGTACCTGTGGTACAAAAATATGTTGACAAATACATTAATTATATTAATGTCAATAAACTGTATTATACTAAAATGATGTATTGTGGAAGATGTATCATAACTGTCCCAATAAAATGTTCATATATATTTTCAATATTGATTATTTACAACAGCACCTGTTGCCGCTTTACAATTTTTCGGAATACACTCCTGATAAATAAATACTATTTCTAAATGTTTTATGCCCC
The DNA here is from genome assembly GCA_935421215.2 of Melolontha melolontha. Classification (NCBI taxonomy): domain Eukaryota; kingdom Metazoa; phylum Arthropoda; class Insecta; order Coleoptera; family Scarabaeidae; genus Melolontha; species Melolontha melolontha. The sequence continues at coordinate 133,378,566 of OW285235.1, read as the reverse complement.
ACAGGTAAACTCACAGCAGGTACTTCTTATAATCTTAGTGTTAATTGCAGTCATTTTAAGTTATCTTGACGAGAAGATACAAATATACAAAATTGCGGTTTTCGTGAACAATCAATTTTTGTCTTAACTTTTCGATGCAATTTCGTAATTCTGGCAAAGAAACGGACGTAGTCTCGATTTCTTCTTCGCTGTTAGAATCATCATTTTCGACTTCTCGTAGGCGTTCTTTTATTTCATCAATGATATCTTCATCAAGATTTTCCTTTTCATCGCAGCAACTCAAATATTTGTCTCAATCGGTGAATTCCTCTTGATTTTGTATTCTCGTCTCTTTCAACGCAATGTCATCGTTGACATCTTCATCCATTTTCTCGGAGCTTTCACTCAAGCTTTGCGAGTTCAATATTTTGCAATAAGCAAAACAATTTTTTATTATTTTCCTTAATTATTAATATCACTTCAGCTGTCTACAACGAAGTTTATGTTTGGCAGAATGTTGAGTTTATTGCTTACATCTTTACCTGTCGAGTTTGATCCCAATAAATTTTCTTCAATTTTTTTCTAAAATGAAGCATATTAGTTTAGTTCTGTACTTAGTTTTTAGGTTTTTAATAATGTCCATGTCCAAGGGTTGAGTCAAGGATGTTGTGCTTGGTGGCAGATATTCAAGGCTTATGTTCTTTAGAGTGTCTGTGTATGGATGAGCACCACAATTGTCTAGAATCAGAATTATACATCTGGATTGGCGTTCAATTTTTTATCCCAACTTTTCAGCCAATCTAGAAAAATTAACGACGCCATCCATGCATTCGAATGAGCATGATATTCGACGGACAATATCTCGATATTTCTGTAAAACAGCGAGGTCTTTTGCTTTTTCCAATAACAAGCAGTTCTTTCTTATCATTCCCCGTCATGTTCGTACAGCATAAAACAGTTATTCTTTCCATTGCTTTCTTCGAACCTGCTAAATTGTCCTTTTAAAACTAAGAGAACCACCTGGAGTTGCTCTATAATACAACCCTGTCTCATCGGCGTTGTAAATGTTTTCCGGTGTAAATTCGTTCAAAATTTCGGGAAGCCTTTCGAGTTTCCACCTATTAGCAGAAAAAGCATCAGCACTTGCTTTTTCCCAATGAACTTTGTTAAACTTGATGTCGTGTCTCTTTTTCCAACGAGAAAGCCACCCCACGGTCGCCTTAAAATTTTTATGCTTCTGGCTCAGCTCCTTTGCAAACTGTTCGGCTTTGCATTTTAACATAGTCACGGACATACGAACACCTCTTCTAGGTAACAATGTTTAGTAACAATGCCAAACCATTTGCTGAGTGCTTCGTCAACTTCATCACCTTTTCCTTCTCGCTTACGTTTTTGCTGCACTCCACACCCACTCGCACCTGCGATGCTAATTTTTTGCTCTTTTATTTTGTTTAACAGTTCCACTTTTTGAACAACACTTAAGTGTCTACGGGGTATTTTGAACGAACAAGCTCACACATAATTTGTATTACGTACAACTTGGAAGAGCGCACATTAAGAAATGACTCGACTTTTGTCCCCTCGGTTTACATTTCGCTTCTCGGAGATTTAGGGAACTCCCCCGATTTCTCGATGTTTTGTCCCGATAAAACGGTTTTTTGTCCCGATAAAACGGTGAAGTTTTACTTATTTTTGATTCCGTTTTATTAGAAATGTCCAAAAAAAGCGGTTGTCCCGATTATCCGAGGACCCAACTAAGCGGCATCGACTGTATCTCCTATTGAAAACTATTAAATTTATTTCCTAGTTACACAGTTTTATACATGCAAATGTTTATTGACCTCAAACTATATATGTATTTTATATACCTCACAAGTGTCCCCTATTATAAAATCAATAAAATATAATCAGGCAGTATTGAAAATAGAAGCAAGGTCGATACATAAATATGACAAAATATGTCATGTTCTACCAATGGTTTTCCTTATATAAACCTATATATGTGTATATTGTTGTATTTATAATGTACAATAGGTATATCATTATTACACGTACTAGACCACTAAATTATGTGCAAACAATGATTTAGAGAAAAAATACAAGTATACGGGTCCAACTAAATCCTAGTTACAGGGAGCATTGGTAGGCCATGAATAATACCCATGCCCGTGAAGCAACAAGATATTTGCTGTCGGTATTCATCTTAAACGAGAAGAAAAACGACAGCGGCCCCGGATTCGTTCTCGAGACCGTGACATAATAATCCAGTGACTTACCTATAGACCGGTATTTTATTGTTTGCCTACAAAATATATTGTTTATATTTTATTAGAAATAGTATTTTTTCTTAGCTCAAAGTCCAGAATATGCAATTCTCTATGAGGTTAATGAGAAGCGATTGCGGGGAAAGAGACGTGGTTTGGCAAGCCCAAAACAAGATCCATTCTTTAACAATTCAAACGCAATGCTTCGAATTATTATCTTGCTGGAATGTGTAGTCATTTTCCATTTGCAATTATTAAATGTTCTTAAGTAATATTTGTTTTTTGCCATACTATTTATCGGCCATCTGATATAAAAGTATTAAATTTTGCATTTTTCCAAAACTTTCGCTTCCTCTTCATATTACCAAGTCACGGCTTTTTCGAGCTACTCATACATAATAATTTATACTCCATTACCATATTAATTGTTTTAGGATAGGATTACTTTTCCCAATATTATTGCGATATCCTTTATTATTTTAACACTAATTCTTTTAATTCTTTCGTATTTCCACTTAAATGTCTTTTATTGCATATATGTACCTACAAACTGATCGTTTTCACAAGAAAACATGAAATTATGTTTTGCAATTACAAGCCTGGGATTAAACCGTAATGTTTTGATCCAATCGTTCGGGTATTTGGTGTCATGTTAGAGTTCTTGAACCGAAAATAGCTATTACCGAATAGAATTCTTGTTCGGGATATGATTGAAGAGGACTAGCATATTACTGTGAGAAGTATTCAAGCAACCCTAAAGATCGGCGAAAAAGCAATTAACACCATCTTACACAAACATTTGAAGGTATGCAAGCTTTGTTTTTGTTGGATTCCTCACAATTTGATTCCAGTTGAAAATGAAGATCGTGTGAGATGGTGCAGATTTACATTACAGCACTTTGCCAATGGATCGTCTCATCTAATGTGCAAGATCGTTAAATACAGGCGGTGAAAGTTGAATAAATTGTTATGTTCCCGAAAAAAGTAACAATTGGCAGGTTGGATCATTGGAAATGAGTCGGTTTCAATAAAAGACCGTCGTGCTGTTAATACAGATTGGTACTAAAATCGTCAAAAAGATCTTGCAACACAGTAAGGCTCGGGCTAATACTGCTCCTCGAACAAGTGAGTACATACGAGTATTTTAATGTTCAAAGCTTTGAAATAATACGTCATTTCTCCATATAGTCTAGCTCTGACAGCAAATGATTTGTTTTTGTTTCCACGACTAAAGGATAAATTATAGTGTTTACCTTTTATATCGGCCAAAGAAGCGGTCAACGCATTTAAATTTGAAGTAAGAAATCTATCGCAGAAAGATTGGAGAAAATATTTTTAAGATCGATTTTCTCAGATGCAAAAATGCATTGATTGTGGAGGACAATCCACTTCAAAATTATAAGTAAATGTGTTTCAATAGAACGAGAACAACGTGCGTATAAAGCTCTTGCTTCTTCAGTCAAGAAAAATATTTTTTCTTAAAATTGGAGGTGATTGCCTATCTGCTTCAGAATAACCAATATTTATTTAAAAAAATATATAGTTACTAGGCGGTGGAACAATCCTAAATTAAGTATTATATATTTTTGTTTTACTTTATAGAATCATCTTAAACAAGTCTAAACCATATATCCAACCTCCATTTATATCTGGTAGTCAAACCCTAAATAATATCAAGTACAAAATATACCGGGTGTCCTTGAAATAAAAAGACAACGTATGAAAAATTGAAAGATTAAACTATATACAATATATACCCCCGAAATTCCCTTTCATAAGCGAGAAAAAAAATGACAAAAATATTCCAAAAAATTGTGTCAAACTATTGATTATATCATAAATACTATCGTACACGAAACTTAAAGGTGACTCACCATAACACACAATGACCCACAACAGCAATAGTCTCGTTATTGTATATCTCGATTCAAATTCGTTCTGTTGTCTCTTGTTACAATTTTTCGATTAAAGGTTAAGATTAAGGTTAGGATTGTAACATAAATGCACGTAAAGCATACATCTTGCATGTTCTTTCAATATATCAGCTTTAATAATTTACAACTATAAATTTGTATAAATGAACGCCTGATTCAGGTTATTCAACCCTTGCCATAAGAAAACTTATCGCTTGTGTTTATAAATATTGACGCCTTTGAATGCAGTAGCGTATTCTGATTTCGACATTCCTATTTAAATTTCACAAAAAAACATTCTCGTAATTCACATGAAATTTTAGTAAGATTTTTAAAATTGGTTTGTAAATAAACCTAACACACATCATAATTTTTAATTACATATTTACTTGAATGTATTAAAAACCTGATTTTGTGCGAGATATTGACTTGAGCATACAGGATATTATGCCTTTTATAACACCGACAGCTGTTAGTATGTAAACATACTGTGTGTGTGTAACTTCAATAGAGGTACATATTTACATTCTGAATATCTTGAATTTATTGACGGCACATATTATAATTTTCAGGTGGTTTTTAATTTTGGGGTTCGCGTCGTAATTGAGTCACCATATTTTGGATTCATGTTCTATATAAATACATCTTTCCATTTTTTTATACGTTGTCTTCTTATGTCAAGGACATCCTGTATATGTAAATATCCTGCCAATACCTTCAAATGCTACACTGGTAACAATACACGCTTTATTCAAAATTCATTCATAATCATGTATTAGTAAATATTCATCAACAGATACATTCTACCCAATAAAAGTTCTAATACATTGATGTTATATTGGATGTTCAGTGAAAAATTTTCTTGTATTATATACATGTGAATATTATATTAAGCCATTAACTTAGTATGTAAAAATGTTATTATATTATTATTTCGGTTTTCCCCAAAAATTAATAATTTTGTGTACATATATTGACACAATTTATAAATATACAATATGTACGTTCATTATTAAACTTCTTTTAATTTAATTATCATAAACCTAACATCATAACATTACATATCCATAATCCATATACAAAATTTGCAAGTTAATTCAATGTCTGGATTCAAGTTGCACTTTGGAATTATCTGCGTCATTGTTCTTAGATGTATATATAAGTCTCCGTATTTATCAACATAATATTCACGTATTGTCTGCGTGATCGACACTAAATTTACCACCACCACCATTGGCCGAATGCTTTTATTTTCTGCAGTGCTGTACTTTCCCAGTTATTTTAAAGCTGTCTGTGAGTTAGATAGAACGTTGGTTTCAAAGATATTACATTTTTTTTGGAACATTAGTGTACAATAAATATTGTGTTTACTATATTTTGTTATTTAATTTTGAATTGAGGCAAGGTAAATATTTTCTGTTTAATTTTTTTATTCCAAAAAATGATTATATTTTAATTAATTATTATACTTTAATAACATTATATAATATATTTGGAAAATGTAGTTTAATTCATAAATAAAATTATATAAACATACATGTAATGTATTTTAAGGGAAATAAAGCACAAACCTTCAAAATATTAAAATAGACAACGCCATGTTGTATTTTGTATTTTTTTCAATAAATTCATTAGTTTATGCATTTGTTTTTGCACATTTGTTACTGAATTTTTGATAATTTTTGTACTTATTATACAATTATTGTCGTAGTTTTATAAGAATGTTCGCTGATAGTATACACGAAGAAATGAAGCTTGATGCCATGCAACGTATTTGGCATTCTAATCGTAGGCAATCTGCCAGCTTGTCCGTTTTTGAAGAATCTCAAAATATTGATCTTCTTACTTCGACGCAGGTATTTATTACACTTTCTTAATCCATGAAATCATTGCGAAAATGTTTGCTGATAGTAATTCAGTAATTTTCCATTACATTTCATTCTTAAAATTACACATATTCAAGATTAAATCTTATCTCTTACACAATCTGTCTACAAATATTACCATATCTCAGGTAAATGATACCATGTTAAGCCGATAAAATAATCATCATTATTTACATATTTAGCAAAATGTATGAATAGTGAGCAAGTTTCGATTGATAACTCCCAATCATCCAATTCTCTATAAAGCAATTGCATTTTCATAATCAGGAACGTTATCTTGATTGTACACAAAAAATATGTATAATTATTGTAGACTTCCCGCGATACATCTGCCAGTAGAGGGCAATATAAATTACGTCCGCCTCAGACTTGCAGCAGCATTGAAAATGATGAATTTCTGGATGTACAAGTAAGTTACAGGAGTTTACTTGTTAAGGCTCCATAATTAGGTATTTTTACTTTAACAAATACTTTGTGTGTACCTTTTTTTACAAATGAGTATAACGCTGATCACTTTGATTTTAGTATGTTATTATTCAGTTATAAAAGTTAACTATTAATATTATAATAAAATATCCCTGTATGTTTTTTTAAATATTAAAAATAAATATTAGCATTATACAAGAAATATGCACGCTCCATGGAAATCTCTAGCCATTTCTACTGATTCGGGAATTTAAAAATCACGGTGCAGTTAAAGTGTACATTGGGGACAGCAATTGCAGACAAATGAGCAGCTGCATTATCATGGTGAAACAATATTTTTTCTTCGCCAAATTTGGCAGTTTTTTCTTTAATTTAATATTGGAATGGTCCAATAAATTTGCATAATATACTATTGTCATTAGTAATGACCATAGTAATGACTCATTACTTTACTTTTTCAAATAGTCACTCTAACCGGAAGCTTTCCGGGAGATGGAACCACTATTTATTGCCTTCTTTGGTGGTCAATTGCTAACAAAAATCCATTGCTTCGACTATTTGTTCGTTTCTAACGTGAAACGATAAATCCATGCCTAGTCCATGGTTACATAAAGCCGCAAAAACTCGATTGAATTGCGCTTGTAAACTGGCGGACAAAAAACTGTCCGACTCATTTTAACGTTTGACAAACGTTTGACTTCGAATGTTTCTGAACACCCGTTATTTGATTTCAATTTATATAACTAACTAACGGGTGTTCAGAAACATTCGAAGTCAAAGTAGTCCTTGAAAATATGAAGTCATGTCTGAGATTGATTGATACATTTACTTAATACAATTTTATAGGTTATCATACACGCAAATGTCAGTTTATGTCGAAATATATTACTTTAATATGCCATATTAATTAATATAAACTAGTCAAATAATGAGTTTAGAAGGTAACAGTAATTAATTTGCAAATTTAAAATTGAGTATTTTAATATTTTAGAGAATTCTTGCTGAACAATAACACCTCTTCATGCGATAACTGGAAAAAATGACATAATCCAATTAATATGCTGTTCATTCTTGTGTAATAAAGCTCATCTAATCTGTAGTAACATGTAAAAAGACAATGCAGAATTAAGAGGAAATAACTTTACAAGTAAAGGTTTTATTCATCTTATAGTGACAATAGTATCTAGTTATCGTACTAGTTTAATATATTAACATTCAACAAATTATTGTAAGAAATGGCTTAAAATAAATTTGAAACAAATAAATTGTTTGTAGAGTCCTTAGATTACAACCTTATAATAAATATCATAAATTGTAGTTGTATAAATTACCAACAATAATGACCATAATTATAAAAGATGTTGAAAATGTCCACCACCTTCCAAGCATTTTACGCACCTCCGAATGCTACTAAATACATTTTGCAGTATGGGACTATTTCTAATTTCACTAATTTTATTTATAATTCTGTCTTGGAGATCTATATAATCTTGCACTGGTACTTGATAAATTGAATTTTTTAAAGAAAAGGCCATAAATAGTAATCACACGGTGTAAGATCACAAGCTCTTGGAGGAAATTCATGATCGCTGTTCAAACTAATTAAACGATTTCCAAACACTTCTTGTAAAATAATCATTGTTACCCCCGCTGTGTGAGCTCTAGCACCATCTTGTTGAACGTATCCCAAAGCTAGTTCATCATCGCGAAGTTGATTAAAGAAAGGCAATAGGGCAATGGTATTTCCTGTCGATATCTTTCGGCAGTCAAGGTACCATTAAAAAAAATTGGACCAATAATCCTTCTTCTACTTATAGCGCACCAAACACCAACTTTCTGAGGATGTAAAGGAGCTTCAACATAAAAATTATTGGGCTTTGTATCACTCCACCTTCTCATGTTTTGCGAGTTAACATATCCACTAACATGAAACCATGCTTCGTCTGAAGAGAAAGTTTTGTCTAGGACATCATCATTAAAATTATTTGTAAACCATTCGCAAAATACTACTCGTCGCGGATAATCAATATCGAGGACTTCTTGCAAACAAGTTTACGATATGGGAATAACTGTAAATCTTCTTTTAAAACTTTATGGCAAGAACCAACTGACAACCCGGTTTGTTGAGCAAGAGTTCTTACTGAAGTTTTAGGGGCATCAGTCATTATTTCTCTAACATTCCCAATCACTTCTTCTGTCCGGACTTGTGGCCGCCCACCACCCTCTTGGCGTCCCACACTACCAGTTTGTCGAAAAACTGGAACAATTCTGATTAGTGTAGGTACACTGAAGAGTATTATAATCAAAAGCAAGGTTGGGAAATTCATCTCGAAATTCTTCCAAACAAGCTTGAATTGAATACTTCCACTGGCCATCGATCTTTTGACCATTTCGAAAATATGCTTCAACCATGAATGCTTTGTGTACGTTAGTAAATACCATTTTCAAAATTAAAATATATAAATTAGTATCTTCGATATTAGATTCTGACAATTTTTGACAGACAACAGTTGACATTTAATAATTATTACAAGTCAGATACTTAAGTAAAGATATACGATTTATTGTTCAGAGCCCACTTGACTTTGAATGTTTCTGAACACCCGTTATAACAATTCATATGCTATTTTTGAAAGATCGATAACCCATTTTACAATGCAAAAATGAATCGTACAGTTTCTTTCGCCGCCGGTTTATATGTTCAAACACTACATTAAAATTGCCGGTGATTTTGTTTGTGGTTTCATCTTACTGTTTGTCATACCTAAATATTCATGCAAGATATTAAGTACTGATCTTCATAACCTGAGCCATTTCACACATCTCCAATCGACGATGACCAACGTTTTTTAATAGCTTTTCCCCTCAAAATGGATAAAAAAACACCGAATTTTTTTTTCCATATTCACAATAAATTAGAAATTTATTCGCTTTCGAAGCCTATGAACAATAACTGTTTGATATATCTACATACAGTTATCAAGTATAAGTTTTTAGTTCGTACTGCCCAAGTGTGAACCACAAATTGAACTTTATCTCTTTCTAACGCACATGAATATGCGCTGTAGTACTACAGACGTTTGTCATTTTAAGCTAAGACGTACGTCTTTGAAATATTATATTAAATAAAATGAATAAGTTGTCCAGAAGATAGTCTTATGATATGATATTCGACTTGTCAAATTATTTCAATATTGTTGTTTGTTGACTTCGTTTCCGGTATTCTAACTTCTAGGTTAAGCATTCTTCTAATTTGAATATTTCAAAAATTACAAAATCTGTTCTTTTGAGAACAATACGGATAATAAACAGTAATATCAGTTAGTGGCAATAAGTACGAAATTGTTGGATTATTACTTTGACATTTCTAATCTATTTATTTTACAGAATATTTCTTGGGTGCCTGGTAAACCTATAATTTGAAAATAACAAGTGTTCATTTGAAAAGTCAATCTAGTAGCATGTGATTTACTGAGAACATTTTGAAGTATGTCGTAAATTAAAATTTACTACTGAACCTACGAAGTCGTATATATTGACAGTTTCATACATACAAATAAATAACAAATAATAGGTATTTATTGAAAACTATAACAAATGTTGAAAATGTTATCCTTCATGATCAATGCACTTTAAAATCCTCCGTTCAAAGCAATTTATTTAAACCAGAATCGACGTGGATTTACGTTTACGGAACAACAAACACATACTAATATATACCGCCTCATTCCGAGCAAACGCAACGATCCGAATGTATGAATATTTCTCCCGCTCCTAATACAATTCCCCTGAATGCTGTAGGCGTGTCAACATCAATGTCATATATCATACATACTTACATATTATGGAGCCGCGTAAGAAAAATTATCTGATTACCAAATTACTATTAAAGGACTATAAATTGTTTAGTCCTGTGTTATGGTAATGAGTAAATTGCAATACGTTATACTGACGATGGTCACACAAAGCGTAATGATGTTATTAATAAGCGATTAAGAAAATTGCAAATAAGGCATCAAGAGATTTAATAAATTAAATTGTAATAATAAAGGCCACAAAAAACTATTCATAGTATACTAAATAAATTTCAGAACTAATAAAAACTAAATTAAATTCTAGTAATGTAAAGAAAAATTTACTCTTACAAATAATAAAATAAATTGTTCATAATGAGAAATTAATTATATAATAATGGAAATTCATCCGTTTAAACTCATCGCCGTAAAATAATTGATGATGTTTGGAATATTTATAATTACGAAAACCATTTAATTTTAGTATGCGGTTAACGGAAGAGCAGCATATGCCTCAATCATTGGAAATATCGTCAATAAGTGTCAAATTTGAATTCAATTCTATTGCAGCGCATACTAAAATGGACGTGTCATTAGGAACTCTGCGATTTGGTAATAATGGTTTTAAATTTTGTACAGAACCAGTAATGTCTATTTTCTTTTTAAGTCTACAAATTGTAGCTTTGTTCGGGATGGGCCTGTCGGCATACCTTCCGGCAAATAAGTCACATACTCTTTGATAAGAATTATCAGCGTGATACCATTTCATCATTTCGGCTTTCTCTTCTAGTGTATAACGCGGCATGATCACTATTCAAACGCTTAAGAGACTCCGTATAGGGTGACAGTGGTGACACTAATTTGTGACATTAATTGTCAAATGGTTGCGCGACAGACTGTTTTGTGATTGGCTAAAAGCGTTCAGGGGATTTTTATTCGGAGTGGGAGAAATATTCATACATTCGGATCGTTGCGTTTGCTCAGAATGAGGCGGTATGCGTCTTATTCTATCAAAATTTCAAAGTAACCTAGATTGACTTTTCAAATGAACACACGTTATATAATGACAGCTTTTACATTCTTTTCAAATATTTTAAAACTTATTTAAAATATAAGCAATATATAAATTAAGTAGAAATGTAAATTATACATCGAATTCATACATTCCCAATCTTCTTAGCCTAGATATAGTGCAAGAAAATTATTTCGGTATGTCATTCTTAATAATTCAAACATTTTTTAACACTAAAGATCATTTTCAATATCTGTGCATTCACTATTGATATCTGTTTTGAAATATTTCTTTTTAAATAAATTTTTGATGAAATATTCTCGTGAGTTTATAATTATAAATAACATTTAAAGTAATTTCTTCAAATATTAAAATCATTATTATTATTTTGACATGTAGGATTTTTTGGTTATATTGCAAGTAACATACTAAACACGACGTTTATATTTTATGATGACACAGTTATTTCCGCGATTGAATATTGACTTTATTTGACTATGCAGTACTGATTTGAATCACATGTTTTGAATTTGGCCTTGAACTGAAAGCTTATACTTTATGAACATACTTGAAATTTTGTATGTAACTTTGTTATAGTTATCAAATGTCGAAAATGTATGAATCTTGATGATCCTAGCAGCCTTTGTCGAAATATCACTATACCGTCAACCGGAGACCTATATTATATAATTGATTGAAATATGTGTTACATACATATACAATTAATTCAAATTTCTGTAACTTCGTTAAATACTTGAAGCATAACATTCCCCTGTCTCATACGCAAAATCGTCTAACCACCACAGTCAACAATAAGAAAATTTGTATAAGAAATTTTCGACATTTAATTTTTTATTTAAATATAGTTATAGTCGCAAAAATCTCGTATACCCAAAAAACGTCAAATTTTCATTTGGAGTGATGGTGGCTTTCAAACACAATTTCATCTAAGAAAAAACTTCAAATATTGTATCTTAATTGTTTATATAATTTAAGTATTTTTATTGAGAAGGGATGATACTTTTGTGTTCATTTGAAAAGTCAATCTAGGTTACTTTGGAATTTTGATAGAATAAGACGCATATATATTAGTATGTGTTTGTTGTTCCGTAAACGTAAATCCAAATGACATTTGATAATGTCAATCACAAATATCAGTTAGTGCATAAAATAATCGTGCGTCAATTCTGGTTTAAATAAATTGCTTCTCAGTTTTAAAATGGCTTTCACTTTAGAACATAAAATTTTTTTAGTCCAGGCTTATTTTCGAAGTGGTAATAAAATTGATGGTTTATGGGTTTATTCAGTTCAAGATTGCATGGTAGAATTTCAAGTTGAGTTTCCACATTTTGTAATAGATTATATACAATTTAAGAATACTTTGGATAGAACTTTAAAACTTTTTTCTGAAACTGGTGGTCTCTTAAGAAAATCAGACAGCGGAGCAGTTAAGAAACGTACACCTCAAGTTGTCAATCGTGTTGAAGAAATAATGGAAAATGAACCACAAACATCAGTTCGACTTTTGAGTCAACAAATAAATCTTTCTGTTGGTACAACTCACAAGTTATTAAAAAAAGATATGCAACTTTATCCATAGCGTGTCACAGCAGTACAAGAATTGTTAGAAATTGATTACCCACGTAGACTACAGTTTTGTAATTGGTTTGTAAATATGAACAATAATGGAGAACTTTCGAAAAGAGTCATCTTTACTGATGAAGCATGGTTTTATAAAACGGGATACCTAAATTCGCAAAATACAAGAATTTGGAGTAGTGAAAATCCACATGTAATTAATGAAGAATCGCTACATCTAGAGAAAATTGGTGTTTGGGCAGCGATAAGCCAAAGGCGAATCATTGGACCAATATTTTTTCAGGGAACGTTAACTGCTCAAAGGTACCGTACGGAAATTTTACAACCATTTGTCAATCAGTTGCATGATGATGAACTTCAAAATGCATATTTTCAACAAGACGAAGCACTTTGTCACTCTACTGCAGAATCTTTGGATTATTTAAGAGAATTTTTTGATGAGCGTATAATTAGTCGAAACACCGAAATTGCCTGGCCTGCACGTTCATGCGATTTAACACCTTGCGACTTCTTTTTGTGGCCTTATCTAAAAAATAACATATTTCGAACACCTATATTGAATTTGAATGATATCCTACAGAGAATCGAACAGAAATGCATGGAAATTAACAACAATCCAGTAATGTTGCAGAATATCATCAGAAATTTTGAACGGAGGATTTTAAAGTGCATTGATCTTGAAGGACAACATTTTCAACATTTGTTATAGTTTTCAATAAATACCCATTATTTGTTATTTATTTGTATGTATGAAACTGTCAAAATATACGACTTCGTAGGTTAAGTAGTAAATTTTAATTTACGACCTACTTCAAAATGTTCTCAGTAAATCACATGCTACTAGATTGACTTTTTAAATGAACACCCGTGTTGTGAAACGTAAAAGGTGTTAACTATCTTTACTATTTTATATTTGATTCTAATAATTTACAAAAGTGTTTATACCATACATGTCATTATTATTTTATGTAACTATTATCTACTTGTCAAAAAGAAAAACAAAAGTAACCAACTTATTTCCTACCACCAACATACCAGAAATAAATGCTAAAATAAGATATAAATAACTTATTTCAACACTCCCTCCTTTTAACATTTATTTTATCTCTTATATATTCGAAACGATATTTTGTGAGTCCTTTAGTAAATATGTCCGCCAGCTGATCTTCGCTACTAACATATTGTAATTCAAAAACTTCATTAAGTTTATCTCTTAAGAAGTGAACACGAACGTCTATGTGCTTTGTACGTTTATGTGCCGTTTCATCACTTAACATTTTTAATGCACTTTGATTGTCAACTTTTAGAGTTGCAATAGATTCACAAACACTAATTTCCTTACACAATTTCATCATTGGTATTGCTTCCTTTATCGCTTCTGTAGCTGCCACATACTCTGCTTCAGCTGTTGATAAAGAAACTTCCTTGACGTCTTGTATACCAATCAATTATTCCATCTTTTAATATTAGTGCATACCCTGAAGTGGATCTTCGTGTTGACACATCTCCAGCATAGTCTGCATCTGTGTAACAGAGTAATGGTTCTTTCTCTTCTGAATGGGGGTCAAATTTTAAACCATAGTCTTTTGTTCCACTAAGATATCTAAGTATTCTTTTAACTCCCTCCCAATGATTTGAACGTGGTATCTCCATATATCGAGTTAACTTATTGACTGCAAAAGTAATATCGGGTCTGCTAACTGATGACAGGAAGAGTAAACCTCCTATAGCTTCGCGATAAGGTGCTTCACACAAAGAACTGTCCTCATTTTCTAATTGTTCAATTTCTTTGTTGAACAAGGAACTGACACTGACTTACAATTGCTCATATTAAATTTGTCCAAGAGTTTATTAATATAATTTTCTTGTTTTATAAATATTGTTCCATCTTCCATTTTATTAATCTCCATACCTAAATAGAGTTTTAAAGGTTCAGTTTTTATTTCAAAATTGCTTTGAAGATAACTTAAAAGTTTTTCGATTTGATCTTTACTGCTAGATGCAACCAGTCCATCATCTACATATATCACTAAAAATAATATTTCTTTTTTGAAATTGAAAAATACACAAGGGTCATTTTCAGATTGCACTAAATTGAATTGCTTTAGTGTTTCAACAAACTTTCTATTCCAATTTCTAGGAGCTTGTTTCAACCCATATATGCATTTGTTTAACTGACATACTCTTTCAGTTTCATCTTCAAATCCTGTTGGCTGTTGCATGTAGATCTCTTCTTCTATTGGACCATTCAAAAATGCTGTTTTGATATCAAATTGTGCTAATTCCATATTATGTAATGCAGCAATTCGTAAAATTAATCGAATAGATTTATACTGTGCAACTGGACTGAAGGTTTCCAAATAATCTTTACCATACACCTGACTACATCCCTTGGCTACAAGTCGTGCCTTATAAATACCAGTTTCCTTCTTTCGAAATACCCATTTATTGTTAATTGGTTTCCTATTTTTAGGACATTCTACCAGAGTCCAAGTTGTGTTAGTGTTTAATGCTTCAATTTCTTCTTTCATTGCCAATTTCCATTTTTCGTCTTTTACTGCATCTGAGTATTCAATTTGCTCTGATGCCATGAAACATACATAATCATCATATTTACTTGGTATATTTATCATTGTGCGATTTCTTAATAACCTTTGTTCTGGGGAATTTTCTTCTAAAACAGTTTCCAAACTTTCTACAATTTTGCCATCTGTAAAAGCTTCTTGTTCCTTTGTTCTTGTTTGTGTAGCTTTTTCTTCTCCAACTATCAGTAAATTTTCAGACTTCCTTTTAAATATTACATCACGACAGACATCCATTTTCTTATCCACAGGAAAATATATTTTATACCCTTTTGTTTCTTCTGAATAACCAACAAAAATGCCTTCTTTACTTTTCCAATCCCATTTTTGCCTCTTTTCCTTTGGTATGTGAACAAAAACTTCACTGCCAAATATTTCAAATTTATCAAGATCTATCTTCCTCTTAAAAATTAATTCAAAGGGTGTTTTATCTGGAATTGAGCTAGTACCAGTTCTATTAATAATATACACAGCAGTATTTATAGCCTCAGCCCACAGACTTTTATCAAGCTGTTTCTGATATAACAAAGCTCTACCAGCTTCCACTAATGTCCGCATTTCCCTTTCAGCAGAACCATTTTGTTCTGGAGTATATTTTACTGTTAACTGATGTCTTATACCATACCTGTTTAAAAGTTGCTTAACATCTCTGTTTACAAATTCCAAGCCATTGTCTGACCTAAAAATCTTTATTTTGTGGTCTGTGTCTAATTTGAACCTTATTATAAATTCTTTCATTTTTTCATATACTTCATTCTTATTTTGAATGAAATACACGGTCCGGTAATGGGAATAATCATCTTTAAGTAACAGGAAATACCTCGATCCTCCAACAGAAGGTTTCTCCATTGGTCCACAAACATCCATGTGTATAATTTCTCCAGGATGACTTGTTTCTGAAGTTGAAGTTTGAAACGACTTTCTAGTATGTTTTCCAAAAATACAGGAATCACACTGTATATCCTTTTCTTCTGTAACATTTATATCATGCTTTCTTAAAATTTTTTTACATTGCTGGATGTTTTGATGTACCAAAATTTGGTGCCATTCTTCTAGTGAGCGTTCCTTTTTTGCATTCACAAAATTAACACGATTACAATGCTTGATACCCATTTCTATTTCAAACAAATTTCCATTTCTCTTTCCAATTAAAATTGTTTTATTTTGCTTTTTAACATGGCATTCCTCTTGAAGAGTTATAATAACATATCCAAGATCAACAATTGCACTTGCTGATAACAGATTACATTTAAGTTTTGGAACATGCAAAACATTTTGAATTGTACAACTGGTCATGCAATTTCCATTTTTAATATCTACCTCTATATTTCCTTTGCCAATTGCTTCTAATTTAGTACCATCTCCAATTATGATGTATTCTTTATTTGTTAATGTTTCATAATGACTAAACCATTCTTCATTTGCTGTCATGTGATGACTAGCACCACTGTCTAAGTACCATTTACTTGTGTTATCAGTGATATTACTGACAAGTGCATAATGATCATTGTTCGTTGCAACATTAGGACTACTATTTTTACCTTTCTTAAACCAACATTCTCTTTCGAAATGACCTTGTTTCTTACAAAAATGACATATTACATTTTTCTTTGAATATTTTCTATCTTTAGAGCCATATGTTTTATTTGTTTTTGTGCCTACTTTCTTGACCGTTAATGCTCCAGCTACGTTTGGACTAGTTTCTCTTGTTTTGATTCTATCTTCTTCTGAGATTAGTCTCGATGTTAATTTGTTCAATGTTTTATCTGTTGAACTGTCCCATGCTGAATGAAAATGTTTAAATTCCTCAGGTAATGTCATGAGAATTTTATTTATTAACATATTCTCACTTATTTCTTCACCACACGTTTTTAACTCATGACTTAAACTTTCCAAGTCAGCTATATGCTGTGCAACTCCTTCTCCCTTGTAAGTATATGTATAAAACTTTTGTTGCAAAGAATGTAAACTTGTTTCCGTTTTTCTACCATATAGTGCTTCAATTCCCACCCACATCTCATTTGAGGTTTTACATGCTATTAAATGTGTAATTACTTTTTCATGAACTGACATAATTATGGTTCTTTGAGCTTTCAAATCATTTTCTTCCCACACTTTCTTTTCTGCTTCATCATTTGAGCTTTTTATTTTACCTTCCACAATATCATACAAAGCAGAGGTTTTTAGTATGATAACCAACTGGAATTTCCATGCTTGGTAATTTGTCCCGTTTCCATCTAGTGAGATAGTTTTCTTTAATTCAACTACATCCATAATTTTTAAGTTGAAATTTCTACCTTTTGCTTATAACGCAACTGGGCCCATAACCTGTTGTGAAACGTAAAAGGTGCTAACTATCTTTACTATTTTATATTTGATTCTAATAATTTACAAAAGTGTTTATACCATACATGTCATTATTATTTTATGTAACTATTATCTACTTGTCAAAAAGAAAAACAAAAGTAACCAACTTATTTCCTACCACCAACATACCAGAAATAAATGCTAAAATAAGATATAACTAACTTATTTCAACAACCCGTTATATATATATATATATATATATATATATATATATATATATATATATATATATATAGATGTGTAGCTTGATAGGCTATCCGTGTACAATTTTGCCGGTAAGGCATCCGAACATGGCGAGGGGAAGGAAATTAGTTATGCAACTTAAACATCACAAGGGTGTGTTGCATTTACAAGTTGTTCTGGGGTAGGAATTTCATGTTAACGAAAAATTGAATGTTGGCTATCTTGGTCGATTTGTATTCGCCGTATTTAAATTTTGTGATCTCGTGGCCGTGTTATATGTTATAAACTTTCGTTGAACTTATTGTTTGTTTGTGTAAGTAGCATTTGGAACTATGGATAATAGTGTATAGTTTTACTATTTTTTTTATATTATTAGTTGTAGATTTTTTAGATTAATATTAACTGGATAGTGTCATATTCTGAAACATCAAACTACAATTTTTGAAAATACTAGTGTATTTCTTGAAATTCATTAAGAGTTGGTATAGATCCTAAATATATTTTTATACGAATTACGTGGGTTTATCATTTTCATTTGAATTTACATTTTATGATATATTTTGAAGATTTCAAGAAGGTGGTAAAGAATTAAATAGAGTATGGAGAAAAAGCATGTTTCGTTCGATTAAATTCTGCATTGAATATGTCTAGGAAGTTTATGTAATGACTTCTAATTTACATATATCGATTTCAATACAGAAGTAATCGAATGAAATAATATTTTTTCTTCATGCATAAAATTTGAATAACCCTAATAGTAATTTAACTACAGCTATGTTGGTTGCATACACAATTATCCCCTTTCCACGCATGGGGACCAGTCCACATGCTATACATAGGGATCTATTTTACTATTAAGTTACACATCTATATTATTACTAATCTGTGGTTGGGACGTTCAGAAATAGCATTTATAAACTTTCTGTTCTGCTAACGGAAACGTTAAAAGTTGACAAGTAAATAAGTTAAACTAGTTATTCCATTGTTTATAAAATTCAAAAAACATTTCGAAAATGGATATAATGACAGAACATAAAATATTCTAATACGAATAATCAAAATAATTAAAAATATAACCTAACTGCTGTATCCTGGCCTCTATGTTTGTTTACTTCACTGGTCATGTGACATTGAGTTGCTATTTGATTGGTTTGCCGTTCGACGTCATCCAACGGTAACGACGAATGATAAAAGTTGGTTATGTAGGAATGGAATCGAACGGCATCTAACGGGTGTTCAGAAACATTCGAAGTCAAGTGGGCTCTGAAAAAAAATCGTATATCTTTACTTAAGTATCTGATTTGTAATAATTATTTAACGTCAACTGTTGTCTGTCAAAAATCAATCTATCTCAGATATGACTTCATATTTTCAAGGACTACTTTGACTTCGAATGTTTCTGAACACCCGTTATAAATGGCTCCGTAGCTTCCCGTATATCCAACTTGGGACGGGAATGGCACCTGCGAACGGCAACGTCAAGTTTATAAATCGACCTTTATAATTAAAATTTACGAAAAATAGTCAATATTTTATTGGGCAGCTAACTGCCCCCAATCTCATGAACATTGAAAATACGAAATTTCTGATGTAGCCCTATTACTCAACTATTTTCACAGGTATTTAAAAATTAATTTCCATAAGTCTCCCGTAGCCCTAACACGTATGTTTCACCATGTCAGCCCAAATATTTTCTATAGAATTTATGTCTGTAGAATACTTCCACATTATTCTAATGAAACCATTATGTATCTACATTTGCTGTATAAACCAATTGCCAATTATTATGTTAAAATTTGTAGTTATTCTGAATCAGGTTCTTAATTTATGTGACTTAAAACAAATCGTAGCCTTGATTGCTTCTATTCTTCAAATAAGTGAACCTTTCTGTTATCTATTAACTTGCAGCTGAACGTTTGATTCAGTAATTTTTTTTTAAGAATAGCGTTTTGTTGCAATTTCGAAAGGATGGTCGCTTAAATATTGCAGCAAAATGTGATCTTGCTCCATGTTGAAAATTCTTGTATGACCGGTTCCTTGTTTCGGGTTAGAATTTCCTTAATTATCCCACTTTTACTTTAAACAGAATACCAGAGATCTATTTATGTGTATTTCTTCAGTGATTCCTATAATAGTGCAACCAATTTTGAATTATGTTTTAATTCTATCAACCTGAGTAAGTTTTCACGTCATTGTAAGTACCTATTTTAAATAAATTTACACGTCATATTGACAAAGTATATATTACAGAAAACTACAAATTAAAAAAAGACCACCAAATTTATATGTAGCAAACGCCAATTAAGTTGGCGCGAGGAGGGGTAAGTTCGCGCAGGATTAGAAGTAGTGGGGGGATTTGTATTTGGTTTTACATCAAATGTCGGATAATTCTAACCTCTGAGCGTGTATCACTTTATGATCCCCTAGCAAAGACATTATGTTCCGTCAAACGTCAATGACAAATGTATTCTGACAATTACTTGAGTAGTGGGGGTGGACGTTTTTAAAAACGGCTTCTGCGCACCCCCTCCTCGCGCCAACTTAATTGGTGCTTGCTATACCTAACTGTATATAAAGTTTTCAGTGTTTTTCAACTTTTATAATATAATTTCTTATTAAAATTATATGTTCACAGAAAGTATTTAGTAAAAACAAGTATTATTTATCTAAGTTCTACTACAAAGAATGTTGAAAACGATTTATAATTTATATTAATATTTATATATTAAAATTTGTAATGTAAATGCTTAAATGATAATTCAGGTATTACAATTTTCAGAATGTACAACAAAAGTCTGTGATACAAACGTCTAAACTAAGTACCATATTAAATGCATCAGAGTTGAATGACTTTCCTGCTAATTATGTCGTTCATTCAATGAAATCTCATCAATTCCCGGTTGTTGGAGTTTATGTTGATAAACGAGTTATTCCTGGATTTAAATATCGTATTCGTCCATTACCAAGTTTAAATGATTGCAACAACAATAAAAAATGCCTTTTTGGAGGTAGAGCGCTTACATTGAAGAGCATTGGCAGAGGATATTCAAGGCGATTTACATTCGAATCTGACAAAGACTGCTTAAACAACAATGAAAACTACTTTTGGAGCGATAATAGACCTGAAGGATATGCATTTGAATTGGAAGCGATTTCCGATGGAGATAAATTTACTATATTTGATGTGGCCAATCGTGAAGCTCAAGGAACTGTTGAAATAATGAAAGTAGAGGTAAATTAAAATTACTTTTTTTTTTTTTTTTTTTTACTTTGTTCGGTACTGTGTAAGTATCAGTATTCCAAACGTTGTTGCTAGAATCATCCCAGCAGGCAAATTCCAATAGGCTGAGTTTCTAACCATCATTCAACTTCACCTGTCTGTAAAGCGTCGTAAGTTAATCTAAAAAGAACCTTTTAATTTATTGTATTAGCATCTGCTATGACATTACTCACTCTTTCAGGGATATCAAATTGAATTAGGTACTACTGTTACTAAAGAAGGAATTGAGAAACGGGTAAAGGTAAAATTAACTGCAAAGGTTGAGTTCTATGAACTTGGAGTATCGAAACTAATACCAATCACTGGTGTAGTTATCTGTGTAAAACGCAAGAGCCAACAAAATGCACATATTTCTAGGGTTATTAATGTTAATATTAAACATCATAGATATTATCTTACACCTGGTTTCCAAAAAAATTTCAGAAGAGTTACTGTACATGGAATGGACATAGGAGATGTGCCTACAAAATATACTATGACCGGTTTAGAGCCTTATGAAATACCTGTTGTAGGTAAGATATTAAACGCATAAAATTGGTTGTCAATTACCTATAAAATAATTAATTAAAAGTAGTCTACCCAAAGCACGCAACTATAAACATCTAGTGTACTATAAATATCGAAGTGCATGTATTTATTTAAATTTCAGGTACTTATGTAGATCCTAGGATTTTGCCAGGATTTTATTACAGGGTTAGACCTAACCATCGCAAGCAATATTTGTTCCAAGGAGCATCTCTAAAACTGATTAGTATTGGAATAGGATATGCAAAGCGATTGACTTTTGAATCAGAATCCAAAATCAATCCTAATAACTATTTATGGTCTGATAACCACCCAGATGGTTTAGGCTTAGAACCAAGAGCAGTTCTCAAAGGAATGTCATTTTCAATCCTTGCTGGCAAACAAGTACTTGGAGAAGCTAAAGTATTTAGAGCCGACATGCCGCAATTTGAAGAAAGCATGGAAAAGGTAGATACTAAATAAAATCATTGTAAACATTTAACTTATTTCTTTCTTTGTTATTTAGGAAATGACACCTTCCGGAAAATTCGCCATAATTAAAAGAATTCATATTGATGTAATGTGTCATATTAAACTTGAGTTGAGTAATACAGTTGTTGCAGACACTGAACATTTAATGAGAGTGTGTGGATTAGCAATAGTATGTAAAGAACCCATCAATAATGAAGCAGAAATTATGAAGATTGAAAATATAGGTTTAGACTCTCAATTAAATCTTTTGTTTGCAACGACACAAACAGAAATAACATTCCTTCCATTATAGCAGATATAAAGTTTCTAATATGTCAATCTCATACCCCCTATTTAATAAAATATATTTTTGAGTATTATTTTTTGTTTATTGTTTATATTTTACAATGTTACATTATACTTGATTGGAAAATAAATAAATACTTTTACATACTTATTTATATACTATTTTATACTATTTAATAACCTCATAGATCGTGGAAAAATATACCTTTCAACTCGGTGTCGCATAATTTCTTCATTTCCTCTAAAAAACAAGCAAAAATTAGTTTCTAGTTAAAAAATTAATAGCAATCAAAGTATTGTGAAATATTTATAATATAATTAAAGAATTTTCTTTTGC
Organism: Melolontha melolontha; assembly: GCA_935421215.2. Lineage (NCBI taxonomy): Eukaryota > Metazoa > Arthropoda > Insecta > Coleoptera > Scarabaeidae > Melolontha > Melolontha melolontha. The sequence goes on along the minus strand of OW285235.1, from coordinate 133,355,663 downwards.
CATATAAAATTTTTAGTATTCATGAATTTGTACTTTACAACAGCAACTCCTTGTTGACAAATTCATATTCATAATTTTTATTGATGGGATCAGGAATTGATATAAGCACGGACATAACGTTGAAGCGCATAATTTCTGGAAAACCAATTGCCAAAATTTAGAGGAAAATTCGTTGAGTATTTTATGTTTGTCATTTTTACGTTGCGAAATGAAAAGAAAAATCAAGATATTGCAGTTACTAAAAAGACGGTTATAGTTTGTGATTGGACGGCAAATTCGTTAGTACTATCAAAGCATGACGATAAAAATTAAGGAAGTTGCTAATGGTCTTGAAAACATTTAAAATGACAATATCTCAATTTTAATTGGACCTGTATATAAATACAGGTCCAACACATACTTATACATATACCAACATGCAATCAACTTTGTTGAACATTTTCCAACTTTACTATATGTTACGTTTGAACGTAACGAATCCGTAAATGTAAAAGTACGTCCACTTTTCAATGTCAATAAGTTTTTAAGAGATTACACAAAATAACACATTAATGTTATTTGTTTTTTTGTAGAAAAATTGACCAAGTATTACACACTCCCGACGTCCCCAGCTAAATAAACGTCTGCGAACCGGGCGCAGACAGAACCAGTAGACGTGATTCATGAAGTTAAATTTAAACAGTATATTATTATTTCTTATGTCAAGAGGCCATAGCAGTAATATAAAGTTACTATCTTAGCAATAATAATGTATTTTATTCTGTAAGTAGAGAAAATAAAATTAGGACTGTTGGATATGTTTAGAGAACTTAAATATTTCAAATTTACTATTATTCTATATGTAAAGGCAAAAAAGTATTAGCAGATTTGAAATGAACGTAAAAAAGTATATTTTATTTCTGATGGTTAAAAACAGTAAGTTTGTAGACCAATGGAAACCGTATATATATGGTAGCATAGCTTTCAGTAGCAAACATTAATATACACCCAATGTAATGTGCCTTCAAAAACTTTCTTCACTAGAGACGGCCATGCTTTTTTAAATGGTTGGTGACAGTGCACGTAGTCTGTCACAAACGTATAATTTTGATATCTTGGTTATATCATGTAAATGTGTATAAATAATAATTAGTAATTTAGTTTTTGGAAAAATATTTATTACAATAGTCAAAATTAAAAGACAATACTAAAACAGCTGTTGGAAATGTTGACTATTATTTTGAAGACAAAGTTGAACTCTATGCTTCATGCTTTCAAAGCCATTTATTAGGATTTCTTGGGTTATGTCAACACCAGAACTCCCAATAGCATTGCAAAACTCTTCGATTGTATGATGTCTGATCTTGAAAATGGTATTCTTACATATGGAAAAACAAAGTAATCTAAAATTGTCAAATCTGGAGATCTTAGAGGAAAATTAATAATTCTGGTATCAAAAAATTTTTGCAAAAAAGCTATTGTTTCTTGAGATTTGTGCGCTGGTGTATTATCTTGCACCAGCTCTCTATTTTCTAACAAAAGGTTCGCATGTGAACCACTTAGTAACACCGTACAGCTGCGAGCAATAAATTTTGGTCCTCAATGTCATTGTAAAATTTGAGAAAATTGTCACAATGTAAATTTTTGCCCTAAATGATTATATCGATTGTCAATGAAATGTCAATATAAATTTGCAGTTTGTCAGTCTTGTTTTTTGAATTATTTTTAATATGGTCTTGATATCCTTTTTTAACAAAGTAATGATTATTTCCTTAATGGAAACTGGAACTCTCTGAAGCTACAATGGCTTTTCGTCTAGGACTTGCAAAAAGCTCCGTAAATTTTATTAACATGTGACAGATTAAATTATAGGTTATTACCATTACGACTAGTGTTGACAGCCAACGTTAACGGTTACATCGATAGATTTGTCGACAAATTTCGGTAGATTCCGTAAAAAAAACGGTAGATTTAAAATTTTAATATTATTACCTATGCATGCTGCTGACTATTGCCAATGAGTAATATTAAGTTAGATGTATCTACATAAGCTTTATTAAATAATAATAAACAATTATTTATAGGTTTCTACATACATATATATATATTTAATTCTTATTATACCTTTCTAAACAACCAATCTGCGATAAAAATTCAGATTGTATTTTCAGTTTCCTTTCTTTACTTACTGTTAGATACATATAAGTCTAGCAGAACTACAGAACATACAATATTTCAGAGGTGACAAGATAACAAAATTACAAAGGATAAAATCAAGTTTAATTTTTTTCGAAGTAAATAAATACAAATAAAACTATTACAGTAACTAAATAGAATGTTTTCTAAAATATAAATAAACATAATTTGTGGGATATAAATTATGATTATTCATTTTTAAAACCAACTTTTCCTCAATTGAAAAATCTTAATAACTTTGTATTATCAATAAATTGTTTGGAATTCAATAATCCACATATTATTACAGTGGCTAATCTGTTCCGCTGTTTAGTTTTTATTAAGTTAATACTTGAAAAGACTTTCCACATTTGTGGATGAATGTCGAAGGCAAAGTAAATTTTGATCAAAATCTAATAATATACTAAATGCCGAGTACCATCACCATACGTTGTTTCCTTAATCTCATGCCAAAATTCTTCAGTATCACTCGAATACGACCAAATAATATCAGTATTTCGCAAAAGACGCCATTCTGTATCGAAATTTTGTATATCATTAAGATCTTTAAGTAAATTTGGAAACTTAACGGCTACTTCAGTAATGGTGTGAGCAGTAGTACCACATTTATAAAAATTTTAATTTTTGTAAAATATTGTTTTTAGTTGCAGCGAGCATACTGGCAAATTTTTATTCTGATATATGTATACACACTGTCGATTCGCAATAAAAACAAATTTATATATTGTTTTATTTAATATTTATACAATTTAGATGAATAGTTTGGTAGTCCTCATTTTTTCGGTAGAATTGTGTTGCAAATCGGTAGAAATCATCCAAACTCGGTAGATCTACCGAAAAATCGGCATAGCTGGCAATACTGATTACGACTGTGTTGCAAAACAGCACCGAGTATTCTATCAAATACGGAATTTTGGGCAAGATGTGCGCGCTATCTCGGTATCATATGGCGTACTAAATATAATATTGTTGCCAAGTCTTTGTAGTCTCTCTATCTAAAGGATTATGATCAAACATCAAAGGTTTTGGTATGAAGAATAAGATAGCTTTTAGCGTTATTTTCACCAAAAAGTCTTCGTTGCTCATATTCTTAAGAAATCTATGAATAAATATGGTCAACTATAAAAGTTTGCGAGATGGCAATAATGTACGGTACCGAGGAATGCCGCCGAGGATACAATAAAAATGCAAGTCATAATGGCGTAGTGTTTACAAAATTATTTTTGAAGACGAACGAGTTTTTGGGTAAATTTGATTATTATTAATTGTTGTTTTGTTGTTATTAATTGTTGTAGTAATAATTAATTTAAAATTTCGCATCAAAATTTACTTTTATAATGACTTTTTCGAGAACCTACGCATAAAATTCTAGGTTACAAAAATCAATATTTTTCCTACTTCGAGTTATCAAAATAAACATTTCTTCGCTCTTCCTTCTGATGATGGTAGAAAACAGGGATGGGTGAACTCTATTAAAAGTTTTTCATGTATTGATGTTTCTTCAAATTCAAAACAAACATATATTTGCGAGGATAATTTTGAACAACATCTAATAATAATTTAGTGTCTTCTCATTTCATCGGGTTCAATTTATGTTTTTTATTGAGCCTAAAAGTTCTAAGATTGGATATGAATGAATTAGAAGATTCTTGTCTAAATATTCTGACTAATGATGAAAATGATTTTAATTATCAAGCTGTCACCGATGTAATGTAGCTTCCTCATAAGAAAAGCTTAATTTACCCAATGGTGAGGTTTGTAAATCTTCTTTATTTTCTGCTAACGTAGAGCCTCATCACACATTTACAATGTTTAAGGAATTTAGTAAATCAAACAATCTTTATCCCACTCTTAGTTTGTTATTATATGTTAAAACCCTTTATGATAAGATGGTTGTGTCGTTAAAATCTTTTAGCCATGGAAATTCTATTCACAAGAAAATGTTGGCAACTATGAGTTCAATTATTAGGAAATTCGAAAACTCGAGAAAAATTATGGAACTGATGCATTTGTAAAAGATAAATAGACCACGCAAGTGCTGTCGTCATTTTTGCGGAAGGTCAGGGATCGTGTTCCAAACAAACGGCATTTAAATTTTTTTCATAGGGTATTTCGTATTGTATTTGGAACGCGTTGCAAATTTGAAGTGAAAAGTTGTTATTTTTAAGTTAATTTTAATTGTTATTGCATGTAGGTATGAACGACGTTGTTTAAAACTGATATTAATAATATTAATTGTTTTATAGCACGGTTATACTTGAGTAACTAAAGTACAAAAGTGAGGTTAGATAGATATACATAATGGTGATGTGTTTTGCTCCTACTTGCAAGCATTAAGTGAAAAAAAGGGATGCACTATTTTTACTTTTCCTACAGAAAAGGCAGAATTATCGAGGTGGAAAAAGCTTGTTTGCAGTCATTGCTAATATTTTTTTCAAATAAAAAACACCATTGCCAAATATTTTGTTTTTAATAACTATAATATGTATATTGATATTTTGCTTACATACTTACCAAGTAACAAATGATATTAATATAGGAAGATTAATTAAAAATCGTTTTACCAAGAGTGACTATACGTTTCAAATGGCGCTTTAAATTTGTTTGGAACGTAGACCCTGACCTACCGTACAGAAAATGGCGATTTGACGTCACGCTTGCGTGGTCTATTAGGTTCTTGGTACGTTGGCAAGTTTAAGGTTTTCTAATATTTTGTAATAAAGAATTGTCCTTATATTATATTGTTGTTTATTAGAATTTGTTTATTTTTTTTTATGAGTATATAGTTTATTTTGTTTTATTGCAAGAATATTGCATTTTTTTATATATTGAATTTTAATATTTATTTTTCTTACATAGAGTTTAAATTAATTTTTTAACAGAATTAATTTTTAGTTATATGCACGTAAATACGAGTCTGTGATTTCTATATTTATAGATATATCACACTGATGAGATCAAAAAAGATCGAAACATGTATTTAGAGCATATTTAGAACAAAAAAACATTATAGTAATTTAAAAATACCGCGATTGTAGTTGTTTACGAATTTAGTACTACCAAATGAACATCAGAGGCGCTAGCGTAAGGGTTTAATTTTTAACATGGAATGTAGCACTTTTATAAGACATGCTCCTTGCTTGAAAATAATCCTGGATTATTAAAAATCGTCTGTTAGTGTCCCTACTTCGAAGCTGGAATTTTCTTGGACTACTACGAACAGTTTTGCATACGTTTGCATGCGTTTTAGTTATTGTGATCTGTTTTGTTTATTTTCTAAATTCTTAACGCTTTCGAATACTTCAAAGTTAAACTGAATTGTATATTGTTCGATATGGATAAATTAAATTAATTTTTATCAAGTTCATCCTCTTCGAGCTCAAAAAATGATAAATTAATATTACAAACAATATATGCAGCGTAGTTTTTAAAGCATTACCCTAAAAACGAATTGAATATTGTATTGGCATTGTATAGTATTACTTAGGGTATATAAAACAAAAATTTAAAAAAATCATCAAACGCGGATAAAACCCAAATATCAAGGTGTAGTAAATAAATAACAGAAGCAAAAGTAAATAAGTAAAGTAAAATAAGTTTTTTGTGTTCTGGTTAATTTATAAATCCTAAATAGTTTTGAATAGTAAATGATTTTTTTGTGTTTGCGCATCTTGTCCTACGCAGTTCTAAAACATTTTCATTTTGAGGAACCAAAACAAGCCTATTCTGTCAAAGAATGACGACGACCAAAATTTATTGCTCGCAGCTGTACATTAAGAAAATAAAATTTCAAGGCATATATAACATTTCTAACAAAATTTAGTTTTGCTTGTCGTATTAGGATATATCTCTTAGAAATGACTCAACAACATTAGTTTCAAATTAAATGTGAATGGAAATATTTTTGCAGGTAGCACTGCTGTAGTTTGAACAGCAAAGTCAGCATACTCAGGAAATAGAAAATGCTTGGGAATGTATTAAAGATACAATCCTAATGATGACGGAAGATAAAAAGGAATAAATGGTTCGAAGAATATTATGCGAACGCGATAGAAAGTGTTTAAAAAAAATGAAAACAAGTAAACATAAAATGTTGGAGGAAAGCGAAAATTTTCGGAGGAAATGGAGAAAAACGGATAGGCAAACAATACAAAAAAAAGTTTTAAGGAGATAGAATGGTAAAAAAAGAAAAGCAAGAACAATGTTATGCAAAGCCAGAAAAGAATTCAATAATTACAAATAGACATTTTTTCAGAAATTTATTGAACCCAAGTTATACAGGATTTATATTTTGATTAACTTGAAGAAGACAGACCACACTTCTGCTTCTGGTTACTCGTAAACTGTTTACGTCCAGTTTACGAGTAACCAGAAGCAGACAGTTATCGCATACCTGAAGATGGCAAATGTGATTTTGCCGAAACGTCGTCCAGAAACCAGCACCGGTCTTTACAAAGACCAAACATTGGAAACGCGGAAGAAAACCCGGAATCCAGTTACAACACACACACGGGGGGACGTATGCGCATATGTGCGTGAAAATTTGGGAACAGTTGGGCCCTAAAGGCTTGTAAATATAACCTGCCAACATTTTCTTGCAGTTTTCTGTCATTGTTATCGTTATCTGCCGTTGTACTAAATCAAATCTGTACACATCAGTTTCACCGCCTAGAAAGCGTCAACGTTTGAGAGATTTGGGAACAGTAATTGATATCGACATCTCCAAACATTAAGTAAGGTTTATATATTAATTCAACGACAATGTATTATAAGGAATGTGTTGTAGGGTTATCGAAATCAACTGTATTTAGGACAATTAAGGAATACAAACAAACGGGCAAACTCGCGCCTCCTAAACAGCGTGTAGAACAACACTCAAAACTTAGAAATTTTGATGAATCTGTTAAAAATTCTGTGTGATGGTTAGTGCACAGTTTCTTTTTCTAAAATTAACTTGCAACTCTTAATAAAATCATGGCAGAAATAAGTACTAGAGATGCACTTGTACCAAAAATGAGTCGAGCTACTTTACACAGATTTTTAAAACTTATTAATTTCAAATAAGTGTAAGTAAAAAACTGTGGTTATTATTATTAAATGTAACTTTTATTTCAGCTATGTCAAGCATAATGGGAAAAATTTACTGATAGAGGACGAAATAATCAGATGGAGAAGAACATATCTGACGACAATAAAACAGTACAGACATGACGGTTGGCCAATATTTTATTTAGATGAAAATTGGTTAAACGAAGGACATATAAAAGCTAGGGTTTGGATCGATGCAAGCATAGCAAGTGCACGACAAGCTTTTCTTTAAGGACTATATGTGGGATTAAAAAATCCAAGTGGGAAAGGCAGACAATTAATAATACTGCCCATAGGATCTGAATTAGGGTTTTCGAAGGATGAATTAGTGTTCTTTTAAGGTAGAATGACGTCTGACTCACCATGAAATGAATGGTACTGTTTTTGAAGATTGGTTTACGAAGATATTGCCAAAGTTACCAGATAATGCTGTAATACTGATGGACAATGCAACATATCATTCAGAGCTGAAAAGATACCAACTTCTTCCTGGAGAAAAGCTGCAATTCAAGATTGGTTACATTCCAAAAATATTGAATTTAATGCAGAAATGTTACGTGCCGAATTGTTGTATCCAGTACGTCTCCATAGAGAACAATATAATGTATATGTCACCGATGAAATGGCAACTGCTGAAAAAAAAATTGTATTACAGTTATTACCATATCATGGCAAACTTAATCCGTTTCGAATTGGTTTGGGCACAAATAAGAGGTGAAGTTGCTTCAAAAAGTAAAATTTTCAAAATATTACATGTGCAAGAACTTTTAATGGAAGCACTTAAATGTTACAGGGAACAAATGGAAAAATTATATTGCTCATGTAATTAAAGTAGAAAGTAGAATATGGGACCTAGATGGATTAACGGGCGATATCTTAGAACCATTTTTATTCATGTTGGAAACAGTGACAGGAATTGTTAGAATCCAGCATGAGCGAAACAGACTAATAGTGCATATGCTTCACTTTCTACTATGCTTTCCACTTCATTTTATTCTAATAATTTTATAATCTTAAGTTGTATTTTTGAGGTAGTTTTGTAATAAATTCGAAATGTAGATTTTGTCTTACTTTAAATTAGCAATATTTTGTAGGAATATGGATAACTTAATGGTAAATACATGAAATATTTGCGCTCGTGTTTTTCGGAACGTCAGAAATAAGTTATGTTAAGTATGTAATAAAAATGAATGATATTACAACAAACTACACTCACACGTACGGTAGGTCAAATTTTAAGCTGTGTGGACCGAGTTTTGGCAGGATATTTGAGTCACTCCTTATTCTGAGACAATACAGTATGTCAAAACAAGTTTTTGCACGATACAAGTGATGTAAATTAAATGCGTATTGTACAAAATTGTCAAATATGGCATTCAAACAAAAAAGAAAGAAGGAAAACCGATAATGGATCCAAGGAAAATTCCGAAGTGGCGAGTCGATATTATTCGTCAATCAATTTATAATATGTATAGACAAAATTAACTTCCTATAATACAAATTTATACTTAATATTTCTGGGGTTTCTATTATATTATAATCACTGTTTGCATTTCTATAGACCTTTACTGCAGGGTGCCTAATTAAAGTATTTACACATCAGCTTGCCGTCGCACTATATCTTGAAACAGACTATACAAACTATGTCGACGTATTTTTTAATTATGTCATGAACTTCAAATTGATTTTTTTGAACGAAAATCATTTTTCATTTGAATTTCCTATAGTTCCTTTAAAAGGTTAGAGTTCTCATATTTTTTCTTTTCATCAAGTGCTTACTTATTTGTGACGCACCACTTCTTCGAACTCTATGATATAACATTAAAGTTTCAGTTTTCTAATCCGATTCAGAATGTAGTTCATTTCTCTAAGCATTTTTCACAGAAACACCTAAAAGTTTTAATAAAACTATGTTGCTTTACTAAATCAACCACCCCTCGTATGGGTTTAATAGAATGCGTGGGATGCACGTGTGTGTACATATTGCTGTGTACTCGTAATTCACTTTGATGAGAATTAAATAAATAGAATAACGTATTTGATACGGGCTGTATTTTAAATACACCCAGTATAATTATCGATGGGATAAAAACTGAACGTAGAGAAATAGGCATAGAACGTAATTAAATAGATTGTGTCTTGAAAACAATTGTATATTACGTATCAAATCCAATATTTATAGGTTATTATTTATGTTAGGATTTAACAATATCTATAGCTTACATTTAGAAAAATACATGCTACGTACCAAAATTAAATGAAAATATATTAAAATCATTACTGGTATTTCAAAGATTCATATCTAACGTACTATTAATAAGTTTTTCTTTTAAATTAATATTCATGGTTTAATATAGTACTGATAACACGATTGATTTTTAATTGGTCAATTTTTATTCGAAAATAGACGACAACAAGTCATATATCAACAGTTTAATATTTAACAGCATATATAATGTAACCGGACAGACAATAAACAATTGTAACTAATGTAAATATTGTTTGAGATGATTTTGATGTACTTATGTTTATAAAAACCAAGCATTGTATTTAATGCTTATAAAACCAGTAAGTAGGTATAATAAGTCATCGATCATGGGTTAATAATATTGATAAACGTCGAAAAGACATTACAATGTTTAAATAATTCTTTATATGGTGTGTGGTGTCTGTGAAAAGGATGAGCATTTATTGTCAACAATGTATTCAAAACAAAATGACGGATTTAGTTGCATTTGGAGGGTAGAAAATTAAAAAATATACAGTTAGGTAGAAACGGATATGGAAGATGTACAAAACAACGCGTTAGTGTGAGGACATCGTTGACCTACTTTTAGATATGGAACTTATAGTTTTTTTTTAATGCGCTAGACGCATGAAGAAGATATTGAATACTGTTGTAAAAGAAGAAGTACGATAAAATATTTTTTTTATTTAAAGCATACGAGGTTCGACAGCCAATGAAATATCCGTATTACAAAATTTTGTTGTTAACTAAATTCAATTGGTTACCAAGTATAATAAAACATTTAAAATTGACCAAAGAACGCACGTTTTTAGAATGCAGGTGTATAAGTGAAAAATGGCATTATAGAAGATTTTTCTACGTTGAAAAAAACTCGAAGCGTTACCGAAGCTATATAAAGGCATAGAACGTTGAAGAAATTCTATTCTATTACGGACAACGATTCTGATCAGACTTAAATATACTTTGATGATAGAATTTGTATATAATTGTTAATTTTGAAATATTTTCAAGTTTAATTATTTGTCGAAGCGTATTCATTTTATTTTCTTTATTTTAATGTTACTTTTGATACAAATTATTAATTTATTTTGTATTTTAAAATTAATAAATGTATCACGAAGAGTTCGATAATTTATATGAAATACAAAAGTCTGTATAAAATCACGACGCACGATAATATTGAAGTTCTTAAATTTAGAATCAACATTTCAAGCGTACATGGTTAATTAATTTGTAATTAATTAATTATAATTCCTATTTTACAACAGATTTACTGATATCTGTGCTTTGTAATAAAAAATGCATGACTTAGGAATCGGATTAAGAATTTATATAGTGTGGAGATAGATGTTTCATACGGTAGAGATTATTTCCCACTAAATGAATATTGAATAACACACTCCTTCTAGTACAAGAATATCAGTAAATTCAAAAGATCCATAAAGCTTATATTTTATTGTATTAAGCAAAACACCTTGTGTCATAGCGTAGTGTTTGGAGGGTTTTTGATCCCCTAGATTAAGATAATACGCAAGTGTCTCGATTGCAAGATTTATAAAATCTGAAAAGGACATCAAAGTTATTCGTGTGTACTCCTGACAATCCTCATGATTTTATATGGTAATTTGAGTTAGGTTAACAAATGATTTATAATATTATATTGAGTTCATGATCTATAAATATTGAAAGTATAAACAATAATAATTTACTAAAGAAAACACTCGGTATATTTGTTTCACAAAATATATTTATTAAATCTCTAACACGTGTTTCGACTTTACAGTCATTGTCAAAGAGTTTGTAAACTGAACTAAAAATACACTTCTACCACTATTTATTAGTTTTTAAAGACTTTATTACGGCATCAATAGTAGGGGTATTGAAAAAATCCAGCTGTGTATTTGTGACATATCTATTAAGATTTATGACTTTTTTAATTTCTAATATTTCGAGAAAGTCAAGTCTTTTTCCTTCATTACAAGTATGTAAAAGTTTAAAATTATTGGTATTGAACAAATGTGTATTTTCGATGCAATGTTCCGCGAATCCCGTATTCATATTACCATAAAGAATAGAACTTCTATGCTCTTTAATACGTTCTTTTATTGAGCGTCCTGATTGGCCAATGTATATCGCATCACAATCACTGCAACTTAATTCGTACACACCTGACTTATCACACAATTCTGTTTTTTCTTTATTATTTACTAAAATATTTCCTAGATTTACTTTATTCACTTGGATGACATTTAACCCTAATTTATTCAGTTTATTAGAAACTTTATTGCTAACCCCAGGTATATAGTTGAGTATGTGAAACGTTTTATTCGTTTTTGTATATGTGTGCCCGTAATAAAAATTCTTCGTAAGGATAGTGCGTTGTTTTTTGTTAATCATTTTATCTATAAATTCTGTTTTATATCCGTTGTTTCTAGCTATTGTTTTTATGGTGGTTACTTCTTTTTCGTAATTCTCATTATTTAAAGGAAAATTAATCAGTCTATGTATAAAACTATGAAACGCTGCCATTTTTATATTCCATGATCGATTGGAATTTGCCGGGATTACTGTATCCGTTGTAGTGCGTTTTCTAAAAATATCAAACTCAAATCGTTTATCTATTCTTGTTAATTTTAAGTCTAAAAAATTTAGCGTTTCGTCTAACTCTTTTTCTATAGTGAATTGTATTTTATTGTTAAGAGAATTTAAATACTTGAGAAATTGGTCTAGTTGTCTATCTGTGCTTGACCACAGGCATAAAATATCGTCTACATATCTGCCCCAAAAGGAAATGTATTTTAATAGTGGACTGCGGTTGAAATTGTTTATGTGTTTAAATTCAAAATCTGCCAAATATCATTCAGCGAACAAAGGGCTTAGCGGGCTACCCATCGGTAAACCGTTAGTTTGTGTATAAAATTTGATGTGAAATTTAAAATAGTTTTGTTTAAGGCAAATATTAATTAAGTTTAATAAAGTATTCTGTGTTACGATGTTCGGGATAGACTTTTGAATGTGATTCTTTAAAATTGTTTTTAGTTCCACTAAGGGGATGGATGTGAAAAGACTTTTTATATCAAAGGAGACTAATTTCATGTTGGAAGTTAAAACAATATTCTTTAATTTGTCTATTAATTCAAAGGAGTTTTTTACTGCTTTGAGTGAAATGAAATTTATTATATCCGGTAAATGTTTGTTTAGCGATTTGCATAATTTATAGGCTGGAGGGTGAACGTAAGATACAACGGGTCTTAAGGGGATTGATTTTTTGTGTAACTTAGGTAAACCATATAATATCGGAGCTCTAGGGTTCATTATGGTTAAATATGTTTGCGGCAGAATATCGTTAAAATCTTTTTGCGCTTGTCTAATTTGTTTTTGGTATGTATGAGTTGGGTCCGCTTTGAGTTCTGAGAAATCATCAACATTTAATAAATTGCACATTTTATTAGAGTAGCTTTCTTCAGACATAATAATTACCGTATTACCTTTGTCTGCTTTACATAAAATTAAACTATTCTCCGAAATCTTATCTTTCACCTGTTTAACAATATTGATATCTTTCGATTTGTTCTTTATGTTGATATTATTACTCTCGTATTTTCGCGATATTGTATCTTTCGAGACTATCTAAATCCTTAGTGATTAATTCGGTGTTAGCAGCTAAAGTTTCTAAATTTTTATTACTATAACGATATGGCGAAAATTTCAAACCTTTAGCTAATAAAAGCTGTTCATCATTCGTGAAAGTTGTCTATGTTAAATTAATTACTCTCTCATAAAAGGGGGGCAAAGTATGGATTTGTTTTTTGTCAATATTATTAACAGAATTGTGAGACTTACATTTAATATGTGATAGTTTCTTTAAGTGTCTAATGTGTTGTTGTTGTACTTCGAAGTTGACATTTTCTCTTATTTGCCTAGCTAAGACACGTTGTATCTTACGTTCACGCTCCAGCCTATAAATTATGCATATCGCTAAACAAACATTTACCGGATATAATAAATTTAATTTCACCCAAAGCAGTAAAAAACTCCTTTGAATTAATAGACAAATTAAAGAATATTGTTTTAACCTCCAACATGAAATTAGTCTCCTTTGATACAAAGTCTTTTCCACATCCATCCCCTTAGTGGAACTAAAAACAATTTTAAAGAATCACATTCAAAAGTCTATCCCGAACATCGTAACACAGAATACTTTATTTAACTTAATTAATATTTGCCTTAAACAAAACTATTTTAAATTTCACAACAAATTTTATACACAAACCAACGGTTTACCGATGGGTAGCCCGCTAAGCCCTTTGCTCGCCGAATTATATTTGGCAGATTTTGAATTTAAACACATAAACAATTTCAACCGCAGTCCACTATTAAAGTACATTTCCTTTGTGATGTTGGGCCTTTGGGTAGCCCACGGGATAACAGGTAGGGCGACTTATGGTAAAGTAAGACACTCGCGAAGTTTGGGTAACATCGTATAATTAATATTTAACACTTAAAACTGGATAACAATAATATACATTCTTACTAACTAGTATGTAGACTGAATGTGTGAACGTGACTGTGTAAGTGAATCTATGAATGTCTGTTATATATCATTAGCTCATCCTCGTACTACTTAGGGAATGTTATACAACCCTGACATGCAACTTGTGTTTGCAAACAACTCGCGTGAGCGAGGACGTATTTGTAACATGCGTTACTGGAACGAGGCTGTGGCCTGGTTCAGATTGTTTGCATACACATGGATTGCATTACGTTATCACATCACCCTCCCTGGGGGTTAAGAAAAATAACGCTGAGGCGTTTGTTTTTCTTATGTTAAAATCTATACCTTTATTATTCTTGTAGTACGGTGATTACTAAACTATGACATATACTACTAACCTTAAAAATAGTTGCTTATTTATTACATGTATACAAGTTTCTTATTTCCTACTAACATATTTACACTTATTCTAACACTTATACTAATTGACATATTTGTATTTGCTTTTAGGCGTGGTAATGCTTAAGGCGGTTTTTGTGTATTTCGGTGTCTTTACCGTTTATGCAAACTGTTATGTTTGGCGGCTTGTCTGTTTTAGTTACTATAAAGGGGCCGTTATACAGTGACTCAAGTTTATTCCCTGCTTCGTTTTTTATTAAGACCTGATCGCCGACACAAAAGTGTGTGTGCCTGCGATTTCTATTTAACTTTTCTTGCCTTTTAACTTTCGATAGGATCAAATTATGTTTCGCATCGTGCAGGGCTGTCTGGAGTCTGTATTTCATTTCTGCGGCGTAATTTTCAAAATTGAATAGCGGTTCTATCGCGTTTGTTATTGATGAAGGTAGGGGATTGTGTTTACCGAAAACTAACTCATGCGGTGTATATTTGGTTTCAGTATGCACTGTGTTATTAAACGCAAAGCACCAATAAGGTATCCAAGTCGACCAATTGTCTTTATGGTTATCTAATTGGATTTGTAGGTACGCTCCGAGATTCTTATGTGTATTCTCTAATGCGCCTAACGTTTCGTGGTGGTAAGCAGTTGATCTTAATTGCTGTATTCCTAACAGTGAGCAAGTTTCCTTGAAAACTGCAGCCATAAACTCTGTTCCTTGGTCGGAAGCTATCTGTTCGGGAATAGCGTATCTTAATATAAAATTCTCGACCAGGGCTCTGGCTACTGTGGCAGCTTCTTTGCTTTGAATAGGATATGCTTCCACGAATTTTGTTAGTTCGCATTGGAGTGTCAAGATGTACTTGTTCTCCTCGTGGTCTTGGTTTAATGGACCTACTAGATCTACAAAAATCTTTTGGAAAGCGTATGACGATGTGGTCGTTACCTTGATTGGTTCTTTGTTTGGTATTGAGTGCTTGTGTTTTTGGCAATCACTACATCGTTTCACGAATGATTCGATGTCGTGCTTTAGTTTTGGCCAATAATAAAACCTTTTGATCTGGTTAAATGTTCGGTTTACTCCTCCGTGTCCTCCTGTACGTAGCATATGATAATCGTTGATGATTAGTTGCTGTGTTTCGTAGTCTTCAATTCTTACCACTCCTCCTATTACGTTTATCTTTAAATCGTTTGGCTCTCTCTTCTTCCATGGAATAAAATTTCTCAGGAAGTCGCTGTTCCTGGAATTGTCTTTGACTATACATATTTCCTGTATGTCGTGTCCTGCGCAGAACTCCTGGAGTGTAGCCAATAAGCGCATGTACTGCTGGGGACTCATTGTAACTACAGTCTCCTTCATAAAAATTGTGAGAGCATCTTCGTCGTATAGGAATACTTCCTTGGAACGCATGCTTGTTCCGTTACGACGCTGGAGGGAATTGAAGCTTGCCTTGTCTATCACTCGAAGTTCGATAGATCCCGCTGGCCTTTTCAACAGTTCCACAACCCCGGGGTGGCCTACCCTGGAGCCGGTGGATTCTGTGACTGCTGGGTTCGTAATGGTGTGATCGGCAGCTACCTGTCTTGACTGAGCTCTAGTCGTAACAAAAATGCTGTCATTAATCCCATTACTAACCTCCTTCAAGTCGTTGGAATCTATCTCTATCCGTGATAAGGCGTCTGCAACTACGTTCTCTGAACCCTTAACGTAATTGATGATAAAATCGTATTCTTCTAACACTAATCTGAATTTCGTAAGACGGCTAGACGGGTTGGTCATTCCAAACAAATATACTAATGGCCTATGATCTGTGAAGATCTTGAATTTTCGACCATATAAGTAAGGCCTGAAATGCTTCACTGCCCAAACCACGGCTAATAACTCTTTTTCAATTGTGCAGTAGTTCCTTTCCGCTTTGTTTAGGGATCGACTGGCATAAGCGATTGGCCTGTCGTTGCCGTTGGATAGTACTGCACCAATTGAGTAGCCGGATGCGTCTGTTTTTAGAGTAAACATGTTATCCGCATCGAAATCTGGATATTGCAAAACTGGTGGTGTCTGTAGGGCTAGCTTGAGCTTTTCGAATGCCTTTTGTTCCACATCGGACCATGTAAAAATCACATTTTTCCTTGTAAGGTTGTTCAAGGGATTCACGATGTTGGCAAAATTTGGAATGAAGCGTCTATAATAGTTGGCGAATGCGACAAATCGTTTTACGTCTTTTGCGTTCTTAGGAACCGTGTATTCCATTAAGGCTTTTATGTTGGAAGGGTCGGGTGAGACTCCTTCCGCCGAAATGACGTGTCCCAAATATAAAATTTCCTTCCGTAAAAAATCGCATTTGCCTGGGTTAAGTTTAAGATTAACCTTTCTTAGCCGTTCCAGTACTCTAACTAAATTCAGATTGTGTTGTCGGAGATTGTTGCCGAAAACTATGAGATCGTCAAGATATATGAAACATTGTTCATAATTAAGTCCTGACATTGCTATTGTCATGGCTCTAGAAAAAGCGCTACTACTTGTTTTTAGTCCCATTGGAAGTCGACACATTTGGTATTGATCTTTGCCGGTAGTAAATGCTGTGTAGGGACGGCTTTTGGGTTCTAATTCTATCTGGTGATAGCCTTGTGCTAAATCTAAATGAGAAAAATAGACTGCGCCTGAAAGCGAGTCTAAGATCTCGTTGATTGATGGCAATGGGAATTTGTCATCGACTATCTGCTTATTTAACAAGCGGTAGTCGATCGCTATCCTCCACTTCCGGTTTCCGTCCTTATCCTTTTTCTTGGGAACTAATAATAGTGGGGATGACCACGGTGACTTTGCCTTTTCTATAATGTCATCGGACAAAAGTTTCTCTACTTGTCTGTCGATCTCATGTTTTTGCGAATGTGGCAATCGATAGGGTTTAGAATATATCGGATTTATCTGCGGGTTAACCTGTATGTCTCCCCTGTATATGTTCGTGTGCGTAAGCTTATCTGAATCAAGGAAAAACACGTCGCAATACTTAGCGATAATTTTTTGCATCGTAATGTTTTCTTCTTTGTTTAGATGTGAGGTGTTTACTGTTTGTAAAACTTTGTCGACGCGTTCGACTGATTTAGTGTCATTACACCTGAAACTGCAGACGTTGTATTTATCAAGGTCTGTTACCGTAGGAGCGAAGTTCTTCAATGTCGCGTCGCTATCTCTTGTATTCAATATTCTTACGGGCACTAAACCATTTTTTGGGGTTACAACAGAGCCTGCTATAAATATACCTGGGGCAGCTTCCTTCTGGGAAACTACACAATCGCTACACGTACTTACTTTAAAATATTTGATTATTTCACAACGAGGCGGAATATTAACAACCGTGTCCTCGTCGGAATGCATTGGTAATGTAATTTGCTGACCTTCAATTGAAAACGTAATATTATATTTCTCGTAGTCTATAACGGTGTTGTATTTGGCAAGTATGTCGGAACCGATGATACCTATAAATTTGTTATCGTTTACATTTTCTAATACTGCAAATTTGTGCCTGACCTTGGCCTCGCCTAGGTTTAGCGTAATGAAAGCGGATCCGTTTGTTTGTGTTTTGCCGTTGATGCCGACTATGTTTACCTTCTGTGTTTTATCAACAATTATGTTTGTATAAATAGAATTTAAAAATATAACACTTATCGAAGCACCTGTGTCAACTAGAAATAGATTGTCTTTATTATTGAAATATGAATTAATATATGTTAAACCGTCGAGGTTAAAAAAATGTTGACTGGAATCTGTTTTTAGTTGACGACTCTTCGAAAAAATGAATTATCGTTATTATCGTCGCGCTGGGTCGTGTTTGATGATACAGCGAATACTCTGTCGCGGCTATCGCGTTTGTCGCGCCTTACAAATTTCTTTCTATAATATTGATTTTGATTGCCATGTGTATTGTCATGTTGAAAATTTCTTCGTCTATTATCGTTGTTAGTTTGCCTATATCTTCGGTACCGATTGTCTTTGGCTTGTGCATGATTAAACGTAGTTTTTGAATTGTTAAACGTAGCTTTTTTTGAGAAATGATAAATTGCGTTGCTTGCGGGGTTAAGTATCTGTTCGTTTGCAGCCTCCTGAATCGCGTCGCTTAATGTGCTAGGGTTGCGAGCTTTTATTAATAATTTTATGTTGGGGTCGCGGAGTCCATTTGCGAATGTATTAACTGCAATTTGTTCATTTGCAGAACGGAATTTATCTACTAACGTGTCGTCATCGCCTGCTTGCGTGATTGATAATTGCGCGAGCAGATCTTCTACTGTCTCGCCGTATTCGTTTATCGTTTTCGCGCCTTGTTTCGCATTGTATAATTGTGAAGTTAATGCTGCGACCGATTTTTTCGTAATGAAATAGCGTTTTAAATCTGTAATTAAAGCGGCATTGCTGGGGTATGTTTTGAGTAACCTTAATTTTGCTTTAGGGGATAACCGTGTTTTTAGAACGTATTTGGTTAAACTTTCCTTTCCCGCGTTATTTAACAAAGCGTCGTATAATTCGATCGAATCTATAAGTTGCAGAGTTACTTCTTCTTTACCGTTCATTACAGGTAATAAACTTGAGGCAGTGCGTAAATCGAAATTCTCAGCCATGTTGCCAATTGTTACATTTAAATTACTTAATCTGTTATTTAAAATTTCTGTAGCCTCATCTAACGTCGCGGTAATGTCTTTAATACAATTTTTAGTTGCCTCCCGGGTACTTAAACTATGTGCTACTTTATTAAAATTGTCCCTTATTTCATACAATCTAAGGTTAAAATTGTCTATTAGCGCTTGTTTGCGCTTAATTACGTTAATATCTCTCTTATTACTAACATTGTCTTTCCTTAAATTGCTAAAAAATACCTTTACTTCTTCGTATATTTGTGTGAATTGGTCGGGGGCGGACATGGGTGTTAGACTAGACCTTCTCCTGGCTTCGGTGGAACTCCAGTTGAACCTGAGCGGATAGGGCCTTCGTCATCCTCTTGTTCACGTGCCGGTATACACCGTAGCAGCAGCAGGACGTTAATATTACCATAACTCCCACGAATGCCACTACGCCGAGGATGTCGATGGTGTCTACGTTGTTTTTTATGTTGGCGTCATTGCCAGCGATGATTACCTCTTCCTTCGTCGCGTAATTGCCCATTTCGTGATCTTGACCTGCTACACTGTAGGTTTTTCCTTCCTTGGTCCGTTCCGGCTTCCTACATGTTCCCTGCAGTCTTAATTGACTGGCAGAATGGTCCTGAGCCGTAGGTAGGCAGAATCGCCATGTGATGTTGGGCCTTTGGGTAGCCCACGGGATAACAGGTAGGGCGACTTATGGTAAAGTAAGACACTCGCGAAGTTTGGGTAACATCGTATAATTAATATTTAACACTTAAAACTGGATAACAATAATATACATTCTTACTAACTAGTATGTAGACTGAATGTGTGAACGTGACTGTGTAAGTGAATCTATGAATGTCTGTTATATATCATTAGCTCATCCTCGTACTACTTAGGGAATGTTATACAACCCTGACATGCAACTTGTGTTTGCAAACAACTCGCGTGAGCGAGGACGTATTTGTAACATGCGTTACTGGAACGAGGCTGTGGCCTGGTTCAGATTGTTTGCATACACATGGATTGCATTACGTTATCACACCTTTTGGGGCAGATATGTAGACGATATTTTATGCCTGTGATCAGGCACAGATAGACAACTAGACCAATTTCTCAAGTATGTAAATTCTCTTAACAATAAAATACAATTCACTATAGAAAAAGAGTTAGACGGAACGCTAAATTTTTTAGACTTAAAATTAACAAGAATGGATAAACGATTTGAGTTTGATATTTTTAGAAAACCCACTACAACGGATACAGTAATCCCGGCAAATTCCAATCAATCATGGAATATAAAAATGGTAGCCTTTCATAGTTTTAGACATAGACTGATTAATTTCCCTTTAAATAATGAGAATTACGAAAAAGAAGTTACAACCATAAAAACAATAGCTAGAAACAACGGATATAAAACAGAATTTATAGATAAAATGATTAACAAAAAACAACGTACTATCCTTACGAAGAATTTTTACTACGGGCACACATATACAAAAACGAATAAAACGTTTCACATACTCAACGATATACCTGGGGTTAGCAATAAAGTTTCTAATAAACTGAATAAATTAGGGTTAAATGTCATCCAAGTGAATAAAGTAAATCTAGGAAATATTTTAGTAAATATTAAAGAAAAAATTGTGTGATAAGTCAGGTGTGTACGAATTAAGTTGCAGTAATTGTGATGCGATATACATTGGCCAATCAGGACGCTCAATGAAAGAACGTATTAAAGAGCATAGAAGTTCTATTCTTTATGGTAATATGAATACGGGATTCCCGGAACATTGCATCGAACATACACATTTGTTCAATACCGGTGTCTCGATTGCAAGATTTATAAAATCTGAAAAGGACATCAAAGTTATTCGTGTGTACTCCTGACAATCCTCATGATTTTATATGGTAATTTGAGTTAGGTTAACAAATGATTTATAATATTATATTGAGTTCATGATCTATAAATATTGAAAGTATAAACAATAATAATTTACTAAAGAAAACACTCGGTATATTTGTTTCACAAAATATATTTATTAAATCTCTAACACGTGTTTCGACTTTACAGTCATTGTCAAAGAGTTTGTAAACTGAACTAAAAATACACTTCTACCACTATTTATTAGTTTTTAAAGACTTTATTACGGCATCAATAGTAGGGGTATTGAAAAAATCCAGCTGTGTATTTGTGACATATCTATTAAGATTTATGACTTTTTTAATTTCTAATATTTCGAGAAAGTCAAGTCTTTTTCCTTCATTACAAGTATGTAAAAGTTTAAAATTATTGGTATTGAACAAATGTGTATTTTCGATGCAATGTTCCGCGAATCCCGTATTCATATTACCATAAAGAATAGAACTTCTATGCTCTTTAATACGTTCTTTTATTGAGCGTCCTGATTGGCCAATGTATATCGCATCACAATCACTGCAACTTAATTCGTACACACCTGACTTATCACACAATTCTGTTTTTTCTTTATTATTTACTAAAATATTTCCTAGATTTACTTTATTCACTTGGATGACATTTAACCCTAATTTATTCAGTTTATTAGAAACTTTATTGCTAACCCCAGGTATATAGTTGAGTATGTGAAACGTTTTATTCGTTTTTGTATATGTGTGCCCGTAATAAAAATTCTTCGTAAGGATAGTGCGTTGTTTTTTGTTAATCATTTTATCTATAAATTCTGTTTTATATCCGTTGTTTCTAGCTATTGTTTTTATGGTGGTTACTTCTTTTTCGTAATTCTCATTATTTAAAGGAAAATTAATCAGTCTATGTATAAAACTATGAAACGCTGCCATTTTTATATTCCATGATCGATTGGAATTTGCCGGGATTACTGTATCCGTTGTAGTGCGTTTTCTAAAAATATCAAACTCAAATCGTTTATCTATTCTTGTTAATTTTAAGTCTAAAAAATTTAGCGTTTCGTCTAACTCTTTTTCTATAGTGAATTGTATTTTATTGTTAAGAGAATTTAAATACTTGAGAAATTGGTCTAGTTGTCTATCTGTGCTTGACCACAGGCATAAAATATCGTCTACATATCTGCCCCAAAAGGAAATGTATTTTAATAGTGGACTGCGGTTGAAATTGTTTATGTGTTTAAATTCAAAATCTGCCAAATATCATTCAGCGAACAAAGGGCTTAGCGGGCTACCCATCGGTAAACCGTTAGTTTGTGTATAAAATTTGATGTGAAATTTAAAATAGTTTTGTTTAAGGCAAATATTAATTAAGTTTAATAAAGTATTCTGTGTTACGATGTTCGGGATAGACTTTTGAATGTGATTCTTTAAAATTGTTTTTAGTTCCACTAAGGGGATGGATGTGAAAAGACTTTTTATATCAAAGGAGACTAATTTCATGTTGGAAGTTAAAACAATATTCTTTAATTTGTCTATTAATTCAAAGGAGTTTTTTACTGCTTTGAGTGAAATGAAATTTATTATATCCGGTAAATGTTTGTTTAGCGATTTGCATAATTTATAGGCTGGAGGGTGAACGTAAGATACAACGGGTCTTAAGGGGATTGATTTTTTGTGTAACTTAGGTAAACCATATAATATCGGAGCTCTAGGGTTCATTATGGTTAAATATGTTTGCGGCAGAATATCGTTAAAATCTTTTTGCGCTTGTCTAATTTGTTTTTGGTATGTATGAGTTGGGTCCGCTTTGAGTTCTGAGAAATCATCAACATTTAATAAATTGCACATTTTATTAGAGTAGCTTTCTTCAGACATAATAATTACCGTATTACCTTTGTCTGCTTTACATAAAATTAAACTATTCTCCGAAATCTTATCTTTCACCTGTTTAACAATATTGATATCTTTCGATTTGTTCTTTATGTTGATATTATTACTCTCGTATTTTCGCGATATTGTATCTTTCGAGACTATCTAAATCCTTAGTGATTAATTCGGTGTTAGCAGCTAAAGTTTCTAAATTTTTATTACTATAACGATATGGCGAAAATTTCAAACCTTTAGCTAATAAAAGCTGTTCATCATTCGTGAAAGTTGTCTATGTTAAATTAATTACTCTCTCATAAAAGGGGGGCAAAGTATGGATTTGTTTTTTGTCAATATTATTAACAGAATTGTGAGACTTACATTTAATATGTGATAGTTTCTTTAAGTGTCTAATGTGTTGTTGTTGTACTTCGAAGTTGACATTTTCTCTTATTTGCCTAGCTAAGACACGTTGTATCTTACGTTCACGCTCCAGCCTATAAATTATGCATATCGCTAAACAAACATTTACCGGATATAATAAATTTAATTTCACCCAAAGCAGTAAAAAACTCCTTTGAATTAATAGACAAATTAAAGAATATTGTTTTAACCTCCAACATGAAATTAGTCTCCTTTGATACAAAGTCTTTTCCACATCCATCCCCTTAGTGGAACTAAAAACAATTTTAAAGAATCACATTCAAAAGTCTATCCCGAACATCGTAACACAGAATACTTTATTTAACTTAATTAATATTTGCCTTAAACAAAACTATTTTAAATTTCACAACAAATTTTATACACAAACCAACGGTTTACCGATGGGTAGCCCGCTAAGCCCTTTGCTCGCCGAATTATATTTGGCAGATTTTGAATTTAAACACATAAACAATTTCAACCGCAGTCCACTATTAAAGTACATTTCCTTTTGGGGCAGATATGTAGACGATATTTTATGCCTGTGATCAGGCACAGATAGACAACTAGACCAATTTCTCAAGTATGTAAATTCTCTTAACAATAAAATACAATTCACTATAGAAAAAGAGTTAGACGGAACGCTAAATTTTTTAGACTTAAAATTAACAAGAATGGATAAACGATTTGAGTTTGATATTTTTAGAAAACCCACTACAACGGATACAGTAATCCCGGCAAATTCCAATCAATCATGGAATATAAAAATGGTAGCCTTTCATAGTTTTAGACATAGACTGATTAATTTCCCTTTAAATAATGAGAATTACGAAAAAGAAGTTACAACCATAAAAACAATAGCTAGAAACAACGGATATAAAACAGAATTTATAGATAAAATGATTAACAAAAAACAACGTACTATCCTTACGAAGAATTTTTACTACGGGCACACATATACAAAAACGAATAAAACGTTTCACATACTCAACGATATACCTGGGGTTAGCAATAAAGTTTCTAATAAACTGAATAAATTAGGGTTAAATGTCATCCAAGTGAATAAAGTAAATCTAGGAAATATTTTAGTAAATATTAAAGAAAAAATTGTGTGATAAGTCAGGTGTGTACGAATTAAGTTGCAGTAATTGTGATGCGATATACATTGGCCAATCAGGACGCTCAATGAAAGAACGTATTAAAGAGCATAGAAGTTCTATTCTTTATGGTAATATGAATACGGGATTCCCGGAACATTGCATCGAACATACACATTTGTTCAATACCAATAATTTTAAACTTTTACATACTTGTAATAAAGGAAAAAGACTTGACTTTCTCGAAATATTAGAAATTAAGAAAGCCATAAATCTTAATAGACATGTCACAAATACACAGCTGTATTTTTTCAATACCCCTACTATTGATGCCATAATAAAGTCTTTAAAAACTCATAAATAGTGGTAGAAGTGTATTTTTAGTTCAGTTTACAAACTCTTTGACAATGACTGTAAAGTCGAAACACGTGTTAGAGATTTAATAAATATATTTTGTGAAACAAATATACCGAGTGTTTTCTTTAGTAAATTATTCATTATGTTTCACCAAGAGCCAACCGTGGATTCTATACATTATATTATAAACAATAAATTAATTTTATTTGATATCTTGTTGTATTATATCTTTGAGTTTACATTGGATGCTAGGCCTAGTTACAGAGAACCCGAAAGTAAACCCTGAGAGCTATCCATATTCAAAGAGTCAAAAGAGATATATGCGTGTGTAAAAATTTACATTATAAATAATTGTAGCCCAAATTATTAGAGTTAAACTACACAGCAATACGTTTCTTTATATCGGTATCGCTTCCGACCAATGGGAAGCGTTCCCGTTGGGATCTGTGCACCGTGTAATGTCTCGGGGTGTAGAAACTTGAGGTAGCGTCTTCTGAGCAAATTTATTCCCGTCTAAGATCACCAAGTCGGATGGGTAAAAATGTTTAGGCATTTTTGTGTGTACTTTTAGTACAATATGAAACAAACATGTAAATAATTTACATATCTGTAACTATGC
Source organism: Melolontha melolontha (assembly GCA_935421215.2). Lineage (NCBI taxonomy): Eukaryota > Metazoa > Arthropoda > Insecta > Coleoptera > Scarabaeidae > Melolontha > Melolontha melolontha. The sequence goes on along the minus strand of OW285235.1, from coordinate 133,330,394 downwards.
ACATGGACAATACACCTCGTATTTTCAGCATTTACTTCTGCTTAATACATATGTTTCTGCCATCTAGGCGTCCTCAGTTAAGCTAGTGAAGCAATGTATACAAATTAATACAAACCTGTTATAAACAACTGCTTTGTATCTGTATTTAAATATACTGAAATAGCCCGCATAGATCAAGCAAGTTCCGTCCTATAAGAAGACAACAATTTAATAATTGACATCTTACGGGCGAAACAGACTTTGTCTGGAGGGCTACCTATCGTTCGAACAGCTAAGCTGCTACGGGAAACGATAAAATACGTATGTAGATGTAGTCCATTAACAACCAGCCAGATGGCGGTAAATATACAAAAAGGTTTTGTTTAAGTATGACAATACGTTAAGCACGTATAAAGCGTTTGTACAATATGAAACAAACATGTAAATAGGACTTCTTATAGGACGGACCTTGCTTGATCTATCCGGGCTATTTCAGTAAATTTAAATACAGATACAAACCAGTTGTTTATAACAGGTTCGTATAAATTTGTATACATTGCTTCACTAGCTTAACTGAGGACGCCTAGATGGCAGAAACATATTGTCATGGATTTTTCCATGGACAAGAAAGGAAAATAATTGAACTATATATTAAACTTTTTTCTGTAGTACATTGATTAAACTTATCTATTTCAATTTTTGATGTTTATTTTATTTCAGACGGGGATCGTTATAAATATATTTAATTTTAAGTGATGAATTTTATTATGTTTGAAATTTTGATCCATCCTCGTATATTTAGGTTGGTCAGATGTTTAAAGCAGCCGCTATTCCGGATATCATATTGTTATGAGATGTGTATTTTTCTGTATATTTTTGATTTTGTAGTTGGTGGGGATATCCGTGCGGAGGTTGGAACTTCATTTTTGGTAGAGATATCGTATCTTCTAAAGTGACCGGGTTGTTAGAGAATAAGAAATTCATTTTTATTCTCTGTTTTAGTAAATTCGGTTTTATTTTTGTTTAAGCATTTTATTCAGGTGCATGTAATGTTACTTCGATTTTTGCGTGAGTTTGTGATCTTGGTGTGATCTAATAAGTATGATATCTCTCACGTAGTTTTTTTTGTGTTATCAGTGCATAGATCTATGTAAGTTTGATAAAAATATTTAATTTATATAATTGATACTACGTTTATTTTTATTATTATATTTTATGTATTATTTGTAATAATTTTGATATTTAAAATCGTATATGAGTATTAGAGAAAAATTGTCATGTTTTTGTTAGTGGAGTTTTTTCTTAAGGATAATATTTTACAACGTTTTAAATTCAGGTTGGATTTTTTTTTAAGTTGTGTGTTGAATTGTGTCGTGTTTTATTTTGCGCATGACTGTAAGTCAATTTACGCGGGTTTTGAAAACTTTGTTGTTTTTGACATTTGATATTGTAGGGGTTAAAGTAGAGGTCAAACTTGACAAATTTCTCCAGTATTTATTAGTTTTATATTTGTTCGAGAGTCACAGGGGGTTTTTCTCTGTGTGCGAGTCATATTCACAAAGAGTGTTTCCTCCAAATGCTACTGTTAATGTTGCTTTAGCACCCTATACATTCGGTAAAGGGATTTTTTTTTATTTTTTTTATTAAAAATTTGTAAATTAGCTAATTGTGACTTTTATTGACATTTATTGTTTTACTTCTAACATAACCTGGACCTATTCTGAGAAGAACGATCCGTGAGATGGGAGTTCGTGGAATCTACTAGACTGTACAGCCGGCATCATAAGTTGTAGTGTGAATAAAAGATTAATTAATAAGCAATCAAAAGCACATTCCACTGCACAATTTTGGCAGCCCAACGTGTCGGCGAATGAGAAAAGGAATTATTAATGAAATTATAAGCAAATAATTTGGAAATACACGCTAATTTATAAAATTTGGAGAGTAGAAAGTGTGACGTGAATATAACTAAGTTAAAAGAGTTATATTGAAGAAATAGAAAACAATAACAAGCAAAATGGATGGTATTTCGAATGTAAATGAATGGAGACAGCCACCACTAATTGGCAGTCAAGAGTCGTTAGAAGGTGCGAGTGCAGGTATAAGTAACCTTAATCTAAATCCCATACATGAAGCAGGGCAGGAAGGTGGTAACAGTAGAGGGATGATGGATATGATGCATGCTATGATGAAAATGATAATGGATATAAAACAACAAAATTACAATGACGTGGAGATGATAAAACAACAACAAATGGAAATAAAACAACAACAAATGAATATGATGCAACAAAACCATAAGGAGATGGAAATGAGGATGAATAGGATAGAACAACGACAAGTGGATATGGAGAGAAAATTGGAAGAGATCGTGGATCAAATGGTACCAATAAATAGCAGTAAACAAACAGATAAAGAAATAATAGATGAGTCATTTCCGTTAATAAACGAACGAAACATACCACAAAACACTGTTAGCGTAGATCAATCCTTAGAAGAAAAGGAAAAAAGAGAATGGCAGGAACAGAAAATGACGTATATGCAGAAACAAATTGAACAAGTGAGAAAAGAGAAGAGTGAAGCGAGTGTGCCTGTGTTCGTCCCTGTACCAGTACAAAATGAACCATTGCCGAAATTTTATGGTATGGCAAATACAAATCCTATGGGTTTTCTGAAAAAATTAAAAGAAAGTCTAGAAGATGTGCCGGGGGATCAAAAGAAGCTCCAAAAGATAGGGAACTGTCTCAAGGACGATGCGATGACCTGGTGGGACATGATCTCGGATGAGGTGAAGACGATGGAGGAGTTCGAGGTCAGATTTACCAGTCAATTCTGGGGAACAACAAGACAAACGAGGGTAAGAAATGATTTATTAGTTGGTAGATATAATAATAATAGTAATGAGTAGAGCTAAGGATGTTTGCGGTATAACCATGGTTATATCATGTAACCATAGTAATTTACTATGGTTACATGATATAACCATGGTTATACCGCAAACATCCTCAGCTCTAGTAATGAGTCACGAGCGTCGTATGTTATGAGGAGACACTCAATTTCAAAATATCTGCAACCTAAAATTACTGATAGAGATCTAATATGTCAATTAAGTACCCATTTTGATGCACAAATTAGTCAGGCAGTAGCCATTCAAAATATAAGTGACATGCAACAGTTTATTGAACTTTTGAAAAGATTAGATGATATGGAATATGGCAAAAGATATCAGAGTAATTATATAGATAGAAATGTTAATAGATCGCCATATTCTAGAATAGAAAATAACAATAATAATAAATATTCAAGTCCTCAACGAGTAAATAATTATGGCAATAGAAATAATAGAATGGCTTCACCAGGTAGAATAGACGTTAATAATAATAAAGATATAAGAAAGGAAAATTCATCAGAAGTTAAAAATTATACAGGGACACGTCCTAAAGATAGTAGGTGTAATTTTAATTTAGAAACACAAGATAAACAGGGTAAATTAGAATTAGCATGTAGTAAGGATTTTTAGAAAGACCAACCAAAAGGAATGAATGTAATGCATTGTATGAACAGTCGAAATACGCAATAAACACGGTTTTACCTCATATAAAGATTAAAATAAATGATAAAGAGTTAAGTTGTTTAATTGATTCAGGAAGTGAAACGTCATTTTTAGATGAGAATGTGATTGAATGTTTGATAAAAAATAATGTGGGGAAATATATGCCCACGAGTAAAATTACAATAGTGACTGCTACAAAGAAAATTTTAACAGTAGTGAATAAAGTTTTTATTGTTGAATTTATGATAGATGATAATAAGTTCATGGGAGAATTTATAGTATTAAAAGGATTAGGAAGGGATGGAATACTGGGAGTAGATTTATTAGATAAAATTAATGCAATAATCGATATACAAAAAAGGGATATAATAATTAATAATACGAAAGTCGAATGGATTAAGGAGTGTGAAGAGGATGGTGAAAAAATTATTAATAATATAGAAGAAGAGGATTTAAAAGTAAAGGAAGTAATGATGATGGAAGATATGGGTAAAGAAGAAAATGGAGAAGTGGAGTTCCCTGAAGATATAGATTTGATGAAATTGGACTGCAAAGAGGATAAGGAAGAAGAAGTAAAAAGTTTAATCAAAAAGAATATAGATTTAGTAAATAAATTTCCTAGTATTGCCAGAAATTACCAACATTCTTTAGAGGTAGATGAGACGAGACCATTTAAGGTGAAAAATTATCCCATTCCTAAGAATATTCAATCACAAGTAAATGATGAAATAAAAAGGATGCTAAGAGATGGTGTTATTGAAACAGGTAAAACGCGTTATGTTAATCCATTAGTAGTTGTAAAAAAGAAAACAGGAGACATTCGATTATGTCTAGATGCACGTCGACTGAATGAAAGAACAAAGCCTCAGTTTGAGACGCCTATTACGATAGAACCATTATTGGCGAAATGTTACAATGCAAGAATATATAGTAAATTGGACTTAAAAAGTGCTTTTTGGTTGGTTCCATAAGAAAAGGAGTCCAGAAAATATTGTGGATTTATGGTAGATGGACGAGTATATCAATTCAGAACTGTACCATATGGGTTGAGCAGTTCGGCAGCAGCTTTAATTAGAGCGATGCAACAAATTCTTAAACCATATGAAGAGTTTGTGGTTCACTACGTGGACGATATTTTAATATACAGCAGGGATGAGCAGGAACACTCACAACATTTGGAGAAAATCATGGAGGTGTTAGCAAGAGAAGGGTTAAAGGTAAATTTGAGTAAATGTGAATTTTATAAGAAAGAAATTAAATTTTTGGGATACAATATTAGTACTAAATTTATAAGTGTAGATGAGAGTAGATTGGAACTCATAAAGAAGTATCCTCTACCTAAGAATATAAGAATGCTTAGAGGATTTTTAGGCATGGTTAACTATTATAAACGTTTTGTACCATACCTGGCACGTATTGGTGTTCCTCTGTATGAAATGCTTAAAAAGAATGAAAAGTTTAAATGGACAGAATTAAGAATGAATGCATTTGAGGAGTTAAAGAAAGAGTTTTATAATCAATTAATATTAATATTACCAGATTTTAATAAACAGTTTATTTTAAGAGTGGATGCTAGTGATGTCGCTATAAGCGGAGTTTTAATTCAAATAAATGACGAAGGGATAGAACAACCGATATGTTTTATCTCTCGTATTTTGAAAAGCTATGAGGTTAAATATACCATTAGTGAAAAAGAAATGTTGGCTGTGGTACACGCGATTCAAAAGCTCAGATATTATTTATTGGGAAAAAGCTTTGTTGTAGAGACAGATCATGCTGCCTTGACATCACTTTTGAGTACACGTTTTAAAAATAATAGAGTGTATCGATGGTCACTATTGTTGTCAGAGTATACTTTTGATATAAAGCATATTAAAGGCGTTCTAAATGTTTCTGCCGATGCGTTGTCACGAATGTACAACAGTAAAAGTAAATTTCATTACGTAGAGTTGAATGAATATAATAGACACTATGCTACGGGGAATTATGAATTTGAGATGATCCTTCAGGTCCAGCGAGATGAAAGATTTGATGTAATAAAGGAACAATTAAGTACTAAAGATAATTATAAAAATTTTATTATGAAAGAGGGGTTGATTATGAAAGTGATAAGGGAAATGAGTTATATTGCTGTAAATGAGGTGTATGCAAGGCAAACGATGTTGCAAATTCATGAAAATTTGGGACATATAGGGGGATATAAAGTATGGCTGGTGTTTAGGGAGGCTTTTTATGCTAAGAAAGACCGCATAATCGCTAAAGATGTAGTTAGAAACTGCATTACTTGCCGATTGGGTAAACATAAAAATCGAACCTGCCAGTATGAGGTAAAGAGTATAATTACTCATGAAAAATTAGAATTGGTAGCTATAGATTATTTAGGGAATCTTATCCCAGGAGAATTAGAGTATAAAAATATTTTAGTAATGGTAGATGTGTTTTCTAAATTCGTTAAATTATTTCCCACTTCGCAATATAACACAGATACCTCTATACAGTGTATTGATTCATGGATTATGCATCAAGGGAAAATGAATAGAATATTAGCTGATAATGCTTCGTATTTTAATAATGATAGATTTAAGACTGCTTTACATGATCGTAATGTTGAAACTTCTTTCTCTTCCATACGTCATCCATGCGGGAATCCATGTGAGAGATATATCCAGGAAATAATAAAGTTTCTAAGGATCAAAACCTACGAAAACCATGCAGGATGGGTTGCTCATGTCCAGGATGTTGAAGACAACATCAACAACACACCCAACACTGTGACATTGGAATGTCCTGCGACTGTGATGTATGGGACGAAACCTGCCAGACCCTGGAATACACAAACTGAAAGGGTTGACAACCTGGTACAATTAAAAAACCAAGTTGCTCAAAGAATTACAATAAATGCACAGAAATACATAAATAAACAAAATGAACAGATTACTACGAGAACAAGATTTGAGGTTGGAGATGTGGTAATAGTAAAAAGCTATCGTTTAGGCAGAAGAGATCAAGGCAAATGTCAGAAGCTTGATCTGCCTTATACAGGACCTTATCGTATTTCGAGATGTTTTAATAATGTGACGTATGAGCTGTACTCTATGGATGGACGTAAGAAAAAGGGACGATATCATATCAGTGCATTGCATCCGTTTATCACACTACAGCATCAGAACGAGGATGATCCTGTTCAACAATAATGCAACATGTTAGTGCGGGGAACAAAGACAGGGTGCGACACTGTCTCAAGTGGTAGTGCTGAAATTTATCCTTGAAAAAAGCTCAGGAATGTTCTGACTTTGTTCTCGGATAAATTCGGGGATTTATGTCATGGATTTTTCCATGGACAAGAAAGGAAAATAATTGAACTATATATTAAACTTTTTTCTGTAGTACATTGATTAAACTTATCTATTTCAATTTTTGATGTTTATTTTATTTCAGACGGGGATCGTTATAAATATATTTAATTTTAAGTGATGAATTTTATTATGTTTGAAATTTTGATCCATCCTCGTATATTTAGGTTGGTCAGATGTTTAAAGCAGCCGCTATTCCGGATATCATATTGTTATGAGATGTGTATTTTTCTGTATATTTTTGATTTTGTAGTTGGTGGGGATATCCGTGCGGAGGTTGGAACTTCATTTTTGGTAGAGATATCGTAACTTCTAAAGTGACCGGGTTGTTAGAGAATAAGAAATTCATTTTTATTCTCTGTTTTAGTAAATTCGGGTTTTATTTTTGTTTAAGCATTTTATTCAGGTGCATGTAATGTTACTTCGATTTTTGCGTGAGTTTGTGATCTTGGTGTGATCTAATAAGTATGATATCTCTCACGTAGTTTTTTTTGTGTTATCAGTGCATAGATCTATGTAAGTTTGATAAAAATATTTAATTTATATAATTGATACTACGTTTATTTTTATTATTATATTTTATGTATTATTTGTAATAATTTTGATATTTAAAATCGTATATGAGTATTAGAGAAAAATTGTCATGTTTTTGTTAGTGGAGTTTTTTCTTAAGGCTCTACGCTATACCCGGCAATCCCACACTGAAATGAGTGTATTTTTCCGGCCTTTTTTTGGCTTCAAATTAAAAGTTGAAAGACCGCTCGATGTATGTATGACCATGTATCAATAAAAACTAGGTAGGTATTTACGTTTTTTTCAAAATTTTTGTACGGTTTGACTTTTATCGATAAAAAACAGAAAATCTATCCGGACAAATTTAGAGATAACCAGGCCAGCTAATGGAGTTATGAAATGTTTGTGTTGTAGGTATTTATAATATCTAGGTAGCTATACAGCCCGTTTTTGTCTAGATGTAAAAGTTGTTTAGTTATCAATAAAAATAAAAGTAAAAAACAAGCATCCGATACTCAACGTCCCTGAAAATATGCAGCCCACATTACAGCACACGGTAAAATAGAGTAGGTACCAAGACGTCATGTTGAGAGGGTCTAGTCATTTATATGTGAACAAACTAATTTGCAGCTAATAAATTACTGCATTTACATAAGTAAATAGTTTGTATTTAAAAAAAAATAGAATAAAAAAAATTAGAGATCTTTTTTCATAATACTTCTTATAGATTGATCTCTATGATACCTCGCGTCAATTATTTCTGGAAGCATTGCATTCATATAAAATTTTTCCAGATGTTGAATCATATGATGATTCCAGAAATCATCATTTCGTTCTATTACTATATATTTCAAATCGTGTTTAGTATAAACTACGAAATAACATTTCTCTCTTTTGGTGATGTGGAGTTGTCCCTGCACTTGATACATATAATTATCAAAAGGTTTTAGCAAAATTTTGTTACCATCATTTGCATCTAAGGTGCAATAATTAATTAATTTTTCGTTAATGGCTTCATGTATTAATTTATCACGCGCTGAATAAGGACATTTTATTTCGACAATAGAATCGAATCCAATTAATCCGTCAGGAGTGGCGCCTAAAAATTTTTTCTTCTCGTCAATGAACAAACCGCATGCCTCAACTTTCAAATTTGTAATTTCCATAAATTTTTGCTTGGCCCTTTCTTCATTATCTATGCCATACTGTAGAGAATTTGGTAGTTTTTTATTATTGAATCTATTAGTATACAGCATATGTTTTATTGTACTAGCCGTGTCTGTTTTTTCTCTCATTTTACAAATCTTGCCAAAGTTACTTGCCGTTAATCTTATCTGTCTCTCTTTTTCCCAATCGTTGTTATGTCTCTGATTCACGGTCCTAATTTGAATATTATGACAATCAGATAATGACAATTCATCAAGAAATTGTTTTCTCTTGCTTTCGTATTCCGGAATAGGCATGTCAGGTACCACGATTTTGCACGCTCCGTAATCCGAATCAGCACTTTGAATTCGAATTTTATTTTTTTTGCTTTTCTTTTTTATTGCTTGATTTAGTTTAAGATTTTTGAATTTTTCCAAATATACACAGTTAAAATTATCCCCATTAGTTTTCTTAACAAATGTATATACAAATGTCTCTTTATTATTATAATTTATGGCTGCCGCAAAACATCTCCCTTGGTACGAGCCTCCCAGCGAAAAATTTATTCTTTTTCCTCCCACGAATTTATTCACAACAGAATTGAAGGATTCTACGACGTTATTGTCTACGTCATAAAGTAAACTGGAGGATAAATTGGCTACTCTATTCAAAGACTGAAAAAATATATCATATAGAGCACTGCTTTTGAAATGTTTGTAATCAATAGTATTTGAATTGTTACCATTGTTACCATCTTTACTACAAAAATAGCTAGCACAGTTACTATGTTCTCCAAATATGTGGGCAGGTCCATTGAGAATATCATTTTTTAAGTTTTCAATTTTTTGTTGAAAAGAAACATTTTCATTTTTGCGGTACTTTATGGCACTAACTACAGCTGTTCTAAATTTAAGAATATTCTGCCGTAAAAAATTTCGTATACACATATCTGATCGAGGAGTTTTTGAAATTTCTCGTATTTTCGTACAGAAATTTCGCAACACATGATTTCGACACTCAATTTTTTCAATAAAATATGTTGGTCCGTAAGGTTTTGCTGTTTGAATTTTTTTATATACACTACTATCCCCATCACCAATAATAGTTTTATATCGCAAATTATGCATTTCTATTGACATTCTAAACCCATCTAGAATAATAGCTGCTTCCATAGAAGTTGAAGAACTGCTCCAGTTTTGAAAACATTTATGAGACGGAACATTTTTTTTATCGTTATTTTTACAAAATTTGCACATTTTATTTTTTACTCCTAGGTACAAAACTTTTTTAGTTCTGGTCCCAATTACGCACCCAACGCCCGAGAGAGCGTTATAATTAGACTTGTAACTTCGTTTTGACCAAGCTCCATCCACTGTTACAGTTATAAAAGGTATTCCGTCGCTATCAATTTCTCCTGCTTCAATTGCCAACTTACGTTCTTCCTTTCCTGCAGCTTGCATTTCTTTTAATGCTAACTCCTCTGTATTTTTTAGCACTTTTTTTTCTATGCGCGCATACGTTGCTGAAGACATTTGAGGAATGTCTAAAGCTGCGGAAAATTCTGTTAATTGTGAATGACCCGCCCCTATTGCAACAGTTCCACACACCGCTGCTTCATTTACTCCACATTTTTTATATTCATTTTCAGTACTGAATGTATCGGTTATTCCACACATGTTGCATTTATAAGTAAAAACACTTTTAAAACCAAAATGTTTTTCCGCTATTATTTCTACATTTTGAAAAGTACAGCCAAACATATCATGTCGTATTCCTTTTAGAACAGTAAACAGATGATTTATATCAACAATCCTACGTCCAGCAAGAGTAAAATTTGCAATATTGTTTAAATTTTCTGTTTCAATAAAAACCTCATCTGATATATCCGAATCAAAACTGTCGTCGCGTGCCGAATTTGTCTCAGTGAAAACAATTTGATTATCTACAATATTATCACGTTGAGACACTATTCGATTTTTTATCCGAATTTGTTTCATCAACTGTTTTCTACTTTTCCGTTTTGCAGCGGTTGTCAATCTTTTTTGGGAGTGAAGTCCCATTGTTAATTATATTTCAAAATTACAACAGTCACCAACACTAATATACGTATGCAATCTTTCGCATACGAATAGCTAATGAAAATAGTCCGAATATAATGCTAACGCACAGCAAAATTTTCCAAAATAGAAAAATCGCTCCGAAAATACAAGCACAATTGACAAGAACTAACAAAAGCACAGCAAATTCACTTATAATCACATGCAAAGCACAAGATGGTAAAAACCAATTGACCTTATGTTCAAGTATTCATCATATTTATAATTTTTTTTTTGACATTCCCACCCCTTATTTTTTAAGATAGGTGGGAGCAGAAAGTTGTTTATCATATGGTCATATCTTTATCGAATTATATACATTTTTCCAAGTAACCAGGTGATTAACTTTTAATGACTAAGAAGGATTAGAAAGCCAGGTAATGCGAGTTCTATACACTTGTATAATTATGAACAAATAAATATATTATTATTATTATTATTATATTATTATATTATTATTTCAATTAGGTATGTATGGGTAAAATTGTGTAGCTTTACTACCCTACTTATTTTATATTAAAACCTATTAAGTTACATTTGTTATAATAATACATCTATTCTTTATCTACGATTCAAAAAATTTTAGGCGGAAATACACAGATCATCTATCTGCTTAAAACAAGTCATAAATAAATCCCAAGTAGCTGATGTGTCAATAATCAAATTTGTTTGCTAATTTACATAATCCTTCGACCATCTCAGCAGGGCGTCTTGGTACCTGTCCGCTGTAGTGAGCTGTAATGTGGGTTGCATATTTCTGAAATGGTAATTTTTCGGGCACTAAAGTAGACCCTTAAGGATAATATTTTACAACGTTTTAAATTCAGGTTGGATTTTTTTTTAAGTTGTGGGTTGAATTGTGTCGTGTTTTATTTTGCGCATGACTGTAAGTCAATTTACGCGGGTTTTGAAAACTTTGTTGTTTTTGACATTTGATATTGTAGGGGTTAAAGTAGAGGTCAAACTTGACAAATTTCTCCAGTATTTATTAGTTTTATATTTGTTCGAGAGTCACAGGGGGTTTTTCTCTGTGTGCGAGTCATATTCACAAAGAGTGTTTCCTCCAAATGCTACTGTTAATGTTGCTTTAGCACCCTATACATTCGGTAAAGGGATTTTTTTTTATTTTTTTTATTAAAAATTTGTAAATTAGCTAATTGTGACTTTTATTGACATTTATTGTTTTACTTCTAACATAACCTGGACCTATTCTGAGAAGAACGATCCGTGAGATGGGAATCTACTAGACTGTACAGCCGGCATCATAAGTTGTAGTGTGAATAAAAGATTAATTAATAAGCAATCAAAAGCACATTCCACTGCAATATGTATTAAGCAGAAGTAAATGCTGAAAATACGAGGTGTATTGTCCATGTGCATAGTTACAGATATGTAAATTATTTACATGTTTGTTTCATATTGTACAAACACTTTATACGTGCTTAACGTATTGTCATACTTAAACAGAACCTTTTTGTATATGTACTTTTAGTAACGATTTTTGTGGAATTTGCTGCACACCATCTTTGATATGGCTTTGGAATCCTCAAAACCGGTGAATAACGCCATCTTCTCATTGCGATATCTATTTTCATATATCAATGCGCATTTTCCTTTCTTAATGCACGAAATATTGTAATTATAGGACGCTTCGTAAAACTGAACCATCGCTAATCCTTCGGAAGTTTTAATCTGCCTAACGTTGGATTGGATGTTCACTGATTTTGGTGTGGGATTAAAATGTGCCGCCATTATCACTCCTCGTGGGAGCTGCTCGGTTTTGAAAATTATAATATCGGCACCTGCTGCACGCGAGCGATTAAAGCGAAGTTCATGTATCTGTAGTTTTCGGTTTATGTTAGTGTATTGAATATTCGATTAATATTTGTATTTCACGCTATTTTAATATCTACAGTCATCATTCTTACTTTTTGCGTTAATATTTCAAAGTATGTAATAATTAATTAGGAATCAATAATACATATATCGTAACTTTGGTAACTATTACTTTATCTAACTTATTATTAAATTATAACAGTTTGCCGTCACGTTTAATATTATTTAGTTTCGTATTTATGGTTGTTAAAATTTTTTTATATGTACGATATAGTTTAAGATTCGCATTTATGCTTGTTTTTTTTTTGTGAAACAATAACGAATATCTTCGATTATATTATTTTATATTGCCTTACAAGACTGTGAACACGTAATATACCGCCTATATATCTATATATTTATATATATATATATATATATATATCCGTCTATCATTGTCGCGTCCATTAATTGACCATTCCCTATCATTTGGGCGTCCGGCTGTAATCCTGCGTCTATATACGGACGCCAAATTACATTGCCATAAAATTTATTTTCCAAGTTGCTCTCGACGTTCTCTATCATCGGGCAAATTTTTGTTCAGACGTCCAAATGATGAGTTAATAAAAAAATCCATATAATTTTGGTTGACCAAAATTCTGTTAGAGGTATCCCAATCGCATGCCGTATATTGACTCTGTATATTTTACTTTTAGTCAGCGCATAATTCGGCGTCCAGCAATTTGGCAACTTTGTATATAGGAAGAAGGGTAACCGGAGTTAAAATGATTTTGATCAATATGATACAATATTTACAGAGCGCTAGCAATATCTACTAACAAATAAAAATATTGATGTTAATTTTCAATACTTTTACCTAGTTGGTAGTCACCTAATAAACTTTTTGATTTAATACAAATAAAAATATTTTAGTAAACAATGATATACAGTACAAATCTCTTCCCTATAGTCAGTAGAATATGCATACATACGTGTATTACGTATGTGTGTGTTCGTGAAGTGAGAAGTAGGGATGGGGACCGGGGAGACGAGCAGCGATGCACGCCTTTCTCGAAAAGATACCCATTAGTTACAGTTTACTTGCAAAGGTGGATGGTTTGGTTAACTGTTGCGAATAGATTTCATTTACGTTTATTTATTCTATCAAAGTTCCAGTATTTGTTTTCTTGGTTTTATTAAATTTAAGGCTATTGATTACGTATAAGCTAACTTGTGTCGGTATTCACGATGGATATTTTTACCCTTGAACAAACAAAAATTGTAAAACACAGGGGCGGCTCGTGACGACGTATTTTGGTTTGCAGTACAATGATCCGAGTGCTTCGTGTATTCTCGTGTACTAACTGTAACGTTTGCTTAGTAAACACCGAAAACACACGAGGCACTCGTATCATTGTACTGCAAACCAAAATACGTCATCACGAGCCGCCCCTGGTAAAACAGTATCATCTTGGTCGCAGCATAAGAGAAATTGCACGGGTATTTCAAATTAACTTTCAACGTACCATTGCGTTTGAAACAATAAGACACATAATTAAAAATTTTGAAAAATATGGCTGTTTAAATCCGTTAAAACATACGAAGGTTTTATTTATTATGTATAGAAAATAGAAGTTATTATGATTTACCGCTTTATTTATTGTTATTGTTATAGGTATATCTGACATTGTTTTAAACGTTAAAAATATTAAAATCTTCCAAAAAGTCCACACTTATTTGTGTTAATTATTATATAAAGTCCCTATTATTGCCGCTAGTTCCACATTCATCGACGTTTATACTATGTATGTGCTTACATTCATATGTATGCATCGCAGGCTGCTGCTCCGTGCAGTCCCCACTCCTCGCTCTCGAACGCACACATACGTAATACACGTTTGTAGGTGACTATAGGGAAGAGATTTTTACTGTATATGATTGAAATTATAATAATCAACATTTGGTTATAAAGAAACAGATTGTTGATGGAATTTGTCATTGGCACAATAATTTTGTTTTCTATATCGATTTTTTTACGTTTTTTAATATATTACATAAATTGCTACATAATTAACTGTGCATCATATTGCATCTGTATCGTTCATTTAGTTAATATATGAACCATTAACCATATAACTTTTTACAAAAAAAACTTGCTGTTCAGCTAATTGCCATTGAACGAAAGCACTAGAAAATCATTAGAAAAGGATATAAATATATAGTTTTTAATGCAAGACTAATATGAATACAGTGATTTCTCTGATGAATGGTGGTGCTTATAAATATTTAGTGCTACTAATTTCAGTTGAACGTCGAAAGTATCGGTAGCCTTTATTATTGTCATTGTGTTAATTGTGTTCCTTCGATTATTTACTACTTTTTTTTATCGTTTAAAAGTAAATATGCTAAGTAAAACTAAGCAAAACTCGATGCACCTACTCATTTGTTTAAGTTAATACGAATCAGGGGATTCCTTCATTTCTTGATCCGATAAAAAATAATATCGGTATTGTACATACATATAATATGCAGATTGTATCTCTCACCAGTTATCCGAATAGCGTAACTGTCAGTGGAATAATAATAAACACCGAAATACAGGATTTATTATATATTTGATTTAAGAAAACGTTTTAGAGTGCGTCTCGAAAAAGTCGGCAATACAAAGAATTATTCCACTTTTCAATGATCGATGTAAAACTTACGTGTTTCTTGATTCTTGCAAGAGAACACCAGCAGGTGTCAAATTCCGATTTCGTAGAAACTTTCCAGATTAGTAGAGTACCTTAGTAGAAAAACTACATAATTTCTTTTCCGCGAAAACGCCCAATTTAGGGGTACAGGCCCCTCCAAAGTTTGCACTAATTTTTAATTTTTGCAAATATCTCCGAAACTATAACAAATATCATTTTGTTTTCTTAATAAAACTTGCAACATATTACATGGTCCCAAGGATGAGGCAACTCGTCTTCGAAAAAAGTTAAGCACGGGGAACGGAGTACCTCATACCCTCCATTTTTTTTTAAATATATTTTTTTTCTTATTTAGAAAAAACGGTCGCTTTTACGTACAAAACGATGGTATATAACAAATATAGAGAATTGATAATAATATATAATGAAAAAGGGCGAATTCTTTTTTCAGTAAAAAATTCGAATAATTAGCGTCGTATATGTAGAAAACATTTATTTAATTCACATCACTTAGCGAAAATGCAATTGATTTGCACAAATTTGGCAACTACGGGCACAATATAATATGTGTTCTTAATGCAATTTAAGGCTTTTCCCGACGATCGAACTTCAGTCTCTTAATAGCATAATTGTTAAGAGAGTGGTCCGGCAAACCAAAGGACGTAGGTTCGAATCCTGCATAAGGGCGAATTATTTTTGTCAGTAAAAAAATCGCATAATTAGCGTCTTATATGTAGAAAGCATTTATTTCATTAATATATGTAATTATTGCAATTATGATAGTCAGCGTAAAAGTGCTCAAAACACATTTTGCTTGCACCACGAACAGCGCGCAATAGCGGGTTTATTACAAATACTACACAAGGGCGTAGACTCTACATCTTTCATAAAACAAAACTGTACAGGATTTTTAAAGGATCCAAGTTTTTCATCTACGTATCTACTCTTATACCACGCGTACTTGAACACATCGAAAAAGCTTGAAGAAGAAAACTGGGAAAATTTGGGTTAGCAATTCCAGCATAATAATATTATTTCTCTGGTGCAAATCTATGTCATTGTTCATAAGAATCACCATATCAGAAAAAGTTCTAACGAATTTTTTCCAGTCTAAAACCAAACACATCTAGAGGTTGAGCCATCGGTGTCGAGTTTTTTTGGTATATTCAAAATGTTTAAAGTTTTATGTTCTGGTACCATTTTCTGAACTTCATCAACACAATGCCAACTCCAAAAATCAATAAAAGAACACCGTTTGGTCCGGTATTTGGGAAGAAAACATCCATTAGCCAGGTTTTGAAATGATCAGAAGTGAGCTTTCCAGATGTCGAAGAAGAAATATATACGTTACATGTCCAAACAATGATTGCGCAACGCGATGTCCAAATGCATTCGTAGATTCTTTCAATACTAAAAATAAAGCATCACTGACCTGTGATCCTATCACACTTGGAACTTTACGGAAGCTATACGGAACTAGACTCATGTGCTGTGACTCCACGTAAAATATCTCGATATCATTGTGCTAATGATAATATTGATTCAGATATTTTAGTGAATGTAACTTCATTAGGTATTTACTAAAACATTTCTTATGCGTACCTGTAAAACTGCAGGTTAAATCGAAAAATAGCTTATACGTGAGCTGTTTAGTTTTAAATTTGTGATAAATGTAAAAGAAAATCAATATGTTTATATAAAAAAAAGTAAGTTGATCTTAAAATGAAAGCGTCTCATAAATAAATCACCAATTTGAAATTCACGTCAATCCTAAAAATCAATTAACCCTTTTTAGACACATTTTTTTTTGGAAAATACATCGTTCGTGATACTTTATATGTTCAAAATAAATAATCCGCCAATAGAATTAATAGATAGATACTATTTTAGTTTATTTATTTAAATTTTTATCATTCAGCACCTTTTTAAGTGAATAGTATAGATAAAACGAGGTGAAAGAAAAAAAAAAAAATATATATATATATATATATATATATATATATATATATAACCTCTGATTTACAATGATTATATAATGACAGATGTGGAGTTTACTATAAACGGTGAACAGTGAGCTCATTGAAATATTCCTGTAAGATATTTAACTTTGACTAAACTGTATCGGCAACGGTGTCGGACGCTTAATGCACCGATACATGAAAGATAATATACGTTACGGACGCCAAATTGCCGATGTACTAAAAGGTGTTATATACTTCAGACGTTATATTGCTACTAGAGTGAAAGGAGTTCTAATTGATAAAAATTTAAAAGTTGAAAAATCTCAACTAAGTTAAGAAACGTAACTGTTTAAAGCGAGAAAGTAATATACTTGAATCAAAACTGACATTCTAGCTTTCCTTCTCAGGGACGCCAAAATGATGGATTATGAAAGGACGCGAGTTTGATAGTCGGATGTATATACCACGTGGCCCAAAAGTCGCGCAACGCCAAAATGAAATACACATGCGCCATTCTCCCCCTAATGCAAGGTTGACGGCTGGTCTGTCGGCAGTACAGCGGTTGTCTGTGTGTGAAGCAATATCTTGTCGGAGTTTGTAAGTGTGAGAACGCGTTATCATGGCAACAAGCCCACATTATCGGTATACCGTAGCGCAACGGGTATTCTTGGTGTCTTCGTACGATCGTTACCATGCTGATTATGAACACATTTTTTCTGATTTCGCGGTAAAATTTCCTGACTGTCAAGTTCCGAGGCGTGAGACGGTTTATCGCTTGATAAAAAGATTTAAAAAAAACGGTTCTGTGGATGATTTCAAGCGTACAGGCCGGCCACGTAGTCTGATGACAGATGATAACTTACAAACTGTAGCTCAGAGTTTTATTGAATCGCCTGCGCGATCTGTCCGAAAAACCGCAAATGAACTGGATATTTCTCGTTCTACTCTACAGTGAATAATGAAGGATCTAGGTTTGAAGGTTTACAGACCACGCCTCTTACAAGCATTGACATAAGATGATCCGGATCGTCGGCTACAGTTCGCAGAATGGTATGTCATTCAATGTGAAGCCTTTCAAAATTTCTTCAAAACAATTTTGTGGTCGGACGAAGCTCAATTTAAATTAAATGGGCGCATCAATAGACATAATTGTGTGTACTGGTCCACTGAAAATCCGCATATCACCATTCAAGAAGAATTAAACGTGCCTGGAGTAACGGTATGGCTTGGTGTTTGCGCCTTCGGAATCGTCGGCCCCTATTTCTTCGACAATACTGTAACAGGTGTTGCATACCTCGATTTGTTGATGGAACTACGTGAAGAACTTGCCAATAACCCAGTGTTTGCTGGTCAATGTTTAACTCTTCAACAAGATGGTGCTCCAGCACATTACGCTTTAATTGTTCGCGAATTTCTCGATGAATTTTTCCACGGATGGATTGGAAGAAGAGGTCAAGTCGAAAGGCCTCCGAGATCTCCGGACGTAACCCCACTAGATTTTGCTGTGTGGGGTATTTTAAAGGATAAGGTATTCCATCATCAGTCGCCGGATATTGAGACCATGAAAAATGTTATAACCGAAGAAGTCGCCAAACTCAATGATGACAAACAATTACTTCGGCGCATTTGTAACGCGGTTAAAAAGCGATGTCTGAGATGCATTGGAGAAGGTGGAGGACACTTCGAACATAAGCTGTGATCCCAAAGAGTCAGTTTTTGTTCAAACATGTTTGTATTATTTTTATTATAGAAGAATAAATTTTGTATTTGTACTACACAATTTCATTTCTTTTTTTTCATTCGGTTGCGCGACTTTTGGGCCACACTGTATATATATGTGTCCCGTACCGTTATGTTCAAATTTTAGGAGTGAATTTCAGGTAACAAAAACGCAAAACTTGTATATCCATTTTTATTTGTTTCAAAATTACAGATCTACGCATGTGATTGTCAGATCATGAAAAAAAATGTAATCCTAAAGACAAAAAAAAACTGATTTTATTTAAAAAAGTTCAATTAATAATATTTTCGAAGTGTCCACCTCCTTGTTGAATACAGGCTTGTGCCCGTAAGCCAACAGAAGAAGTACTTATCCGAATTTCATACTTGTTTTGTCGGATTTGCTCGGCAGCCAGGTGAATACGATCCAACAACTCTTCTCTTGTGTTCGAAACTTGCGCGTAGACTAAATTTTTTATGTACGCCCATAAATAAAAGTCAAGGGGATTAAGATCGAGTGATCTGGGTGGCCATGCAACAGGACCACCTCGACCAATCCATATTGGATAATTGACGTTAACCCAATTTCGGACAGCAATTCCGAAATGTGGTGGTGACCCTCCATGTGAAACCACATGTCTCGTCGAACATTCAGTGGGACATCCTCTAAAAGACCTGGCAGTTCGTTAATAAGAAATTGAAGGTAATTGTTCGCATTTAACCTCCCAGGAACAACGACAGGACCAATCAACAAGTCATTGATTAGGGCCGCCCAAACGTTAATAGAAAATTCATGTTGAAATTTAGATGGGCGTATAGCTTTGGGATTTTCTGATAACCACCTGTGCAGGTTTCTTAGATTTGCAACACCGCGTCTCGTGAACGTAGATTCATCTGTCCAGAAGACTGTTCTGCAGAAATTAAAATGAAGCCGTGACTTAATATCCAGGTAGAATAAACTAGACGAGCATAGTGGTCTGCCTCAAGCAAACCGCGTCCCCTGCGATAGTGATATGGATATAACCCCTCACGTTTTAAAATTCGCCAAACTGTCGTTCGTGGCACTCCTAGTTGTCTAGCGATTCGACGTACACTGAGAGTTGGATCCCTTGTAATAATAGCTACTGCTTCTTTCTCTAAGTCTGCTGGCAAATTTACTCCTCGGTCGAAAAGATAAGCACGCAGTCCGCATTCCCGAAATTGTCTGTGTACTTCCAGAAACGTTCTGTAATGAGGAATGCGCCTATCGGGAAACCGATGTCGGTATTCAATAACTGCTTGACGTGCACTGCCGTTACAGTAGCCATACACAAAATGCATGTCCGCATACTCTTGAGAAGAAAATCGGTAAGGCATTTTGAATAAAGAAAACGTGTTCACTCACTAATAAGCTGTGGTATGAACTGAAACGTAATGTAATCCTTTATTAAAAAATGCAACGTTAACAGTCATCTGAACATTTGTTTATTGTATGATATTCATGGTTCAGCACTTACGAAATAAGTAAGAACCTTCTTTATCATAAATCAATTTCCAGTACTCTTTTTTGTAGATCTCCAAGAAATTACTGTATGCACTACGACACGTGTTTATTTATTTTACGATAACATTTTATTATGCGACATTAACAATCACAGGCCTGTTATTGAATCATATCACTTTTTTTTAAATAAAATCAGTTTGTATTGCTTTAGGATTACATTTTTTTTTCATGATCTGACAATCACATTTATAGATCTGTAACTTTGAAACAAATAAAAATGGATATACACGTTTTGCGTTTTTGTTACTTGAAATGAAGTCTACTTTACACTCCTAAAATTTGAACATAACGATACGGAACACTTGTATATATATATATATATATATATATATATATATATATATATATATATATATATATATATATATATAAGGTAAACTTAATAAGTCGGCGATTAAAGGTCTGGTTTACTTCAGAGTATATATATTGTTTTAAATATATATACTCTGAAGTAAACCAGACCTTTAATCGCCGACTTATTAAGTTTACCTTATCATACCAAGGTCACGAAGATATTATATTTATATATATATATATATATATATATGTATAATTAATTGAAACGAAATTATCGACCGTGATATATTATCAAAAATTAATTTAAATTCGGGTAAGCGGTCAATTAAAAAACTCCTTTATTTAATAACCCTATATTTCGCAACAGACTTTGTCGCTTCTTCTGGGGTAAAAAATGTAGAGTAGAAATAATAAAATTGAATTTTATACATATAAATACATATATATATATATATATATATAAATATACGTATATATATATATATATGTATATATATATATATATATATATATATGTATATATATCTTTCTATTTTTTTCTTAGTCGTTCACTTAAATATAAAAGGTTGATTTTTCTTGGAATTCGGCTTTAGATAAATTATTCTTTAAATAAAAAACTTATTTGACGTTTCGGCATTTATTGTCTTCTTCGGAAATACATTGATTTGGAAAAATTTAGAAAAATACATGAATTATCATAGTGCCCAGCCATTTTCAATAAAAAAAAGTGTTATTATAAATCATAGCAGAGCTATGAAATTGACCAGCCCTCAATACAGAAAAGACATATTAAATAAAATAAAAACCATTTTATCAGACAATAGTTATCCATCCCCACTATATAAGAGAATAATAAAACAAAGAGCGCATAAAATGTATAATCACCAACAATACACAGTAAATGAACAAACAAACACACCGATAAAATATTTATCAAGTTCTTTTTAAAAAAAATATGATATACACATAGCTTACAAAAATCATAATAAGTTAAATTTCACCAAAACAAAATTAAAAGCGGAAAAGAAATCACACGTAGTTTATAGCATACCATGTAATGATTGCAGTGGCGTTTATATAGGTCAAACAGAATAACATTTAAAAGACAGACTGATTCTGTCATAAATATGCAAAAAACAACACAGCCTTAAAAAACACCTTCAATTACAAAGATGTTAAAATACTCCGAACAGAGAAAAATTACAAAGCTAGATCAGTATTAGAATTAATTCACATTAAAAAACAAGAAAAAAACGCCGTAAACGACCGTAATGAAATTGCAAATTTGTCAAAATTATATTTTTCTATATTATAAATAAAGATCATTTTAAGTTCAATATCAACACTCTATTTTACACAACTATTTTAAAGTCACTCGTATGATGTTAAAAATATGAGATTATATGCTGGGGTAAACGGAAATATAACATAATACTTGTAGCAAGCAGGTAGTTTTAAAGTTTACTTGACCTCCTTAGTATGTATAGTATATTCGTAAGTCAATAAGTGTAAAATTCAGTGTACATTTTATAATTACTAAAACAGTAGAAAATGCATTCAAATTGTACGTACCATACAATATACATATTACCATATTTTAATTTTTGTTTATACATCTAGTATCTAAATCAATGTATTTCCGAAGAAGACAATAAATGTCGAAACGTTAAATAAGTTTTTTATTTAAAGAATAATTGATCAAAAGTCGAATTCCAAGAAAAATCAACCTTATATATATATATATATATATATATATATATATATATATATATATATATATATTTATTTATATATATATATACAGGGCCTCACCCAATTGTCCGTTTCGATTATTTGCTATTATTGCTTTGAGGTTTATATACAAGGCCTCTCCCATTTGACTATATTGATTGTTTCATTATTTTTTGGAATTTACATATAGAGTTAATCAAAACACATATTTGTACCGACGTTTGTCGGTATCTTTTGAGGGGAGAACATCCCCAATACAATATTGTTGTTCTATTACGTAATGATATGTGTGTTAATTGGTAGTCATAACTTCCATTCACGGTGGCGCCCTTCTTAATTATAAATGTAGTCAGTTTCAACATCGTTGCGAAAAGAACCCCGCCGTCTTCACTGAAGCTAAGTATTTTTATTAGCATCTCGCTCACAAAAGGTAAGTGATTGGAACGCTTGCTGTATTTTGAAAGTTATCGAAGCCAGTTTCCGCGATATTTATTCTTGCTATCACCGGGGTAAGAACTGTGCTAAATATGTGGTTAGCAGCATAAGAGCTCGAAACTTTTTTTCGGATGTTACGTTTACTACGCGACAAGCTTTACTTCAAAATTAAATAGAGAAGATCTTTAGTTTCGCATCACTTGTTTAGAAAAATTCTACAACTAAGTAAATGTGTTATGCACAGCAAAATAAAATTCTTTTCTTAGCAAAATTAATATAAAATTTTATGAAATAATAGAAAAATAATACATACCACTAATATCTATTAAGTTCGCATTTTTCTGTTGAATAGTTATATAGAATTCTCTTGAATTAGAAGATCTTCCAACAACCCAATAATCGTTCATAGTTTTTACAATAATATCACCTGCATAATCTAGCATTGCTTTTCTGTTGTTCATATCAGCTATTATTTTAATTGAATCTCTTGGGCATGCTAAGTTTCCAGTTTGTTTGTTATCTAAATGTGTAGTGCTTTTATATGCTAGATTCATTTTATTGAAGTATATAAATCTAGGAGCATATTCCGATAAGCTACTAACTGTTGATATTTGTTCCGAACAATATTCCCCAATATCTGATACAATAGACGTTAATTTGGACCCCATGTTTTCATCCAATTCTCGTAAAAAGGATAAGGATATTTCTTTTTCATCTAAAACCAAATCACATTAGTATATGTATTAAACAACAAAAAAAAACACATAGTTGGAACAAAAAGTACGTCGAGTTATGTAGAAATTATTTCAAATCTATTTTGTAGCTTGTGGTTATTTCTAAATCCTTATCTAATGATGCAATCATTCTCTACATTTAATTTTGAAAATCAAAATATTCATAAAAAATCAAATACATCACGCATTAGAAAGCAATTTTTAGAGTTTAAATAATTTAGTATTTGGTTCTAGTAACAAATGTATCACACAGTCTCGACAAATCATGAATTTTATACAATAATTGTAATAAGTATATTGATGGGCCTAGCCCGCCTACATAGTCAGTACGAAGAATATGTTATTTCTTTAATATGCTCCATAAGTTCATCAGCCTATGAAAAATTCGTTCATAAAAATTATTTAGGATTACATTATCCATTGATTAATTCCACTAAATACTAAAAAGATAAAGTTCGTTTCTTTAAATGTCCCCTGACCTGGACTTGTCACTGGAGCATTTGACAAATCATAATTTCAGTCACCTACTCTATTGCCTCTGTCATTGTCCTACTGTTTATTTAATAGTTCGCTTATAAATAATGTAATAATAAACGAAAAATAATAGTTTTTTTTAAATTTGATTTCCTGACATTTATGTGTCTTGTTTATATGTAATAGTTTGCGTAACAGTTCGTTAGATATTGAACATAGTTGTAATTTGAAATAAATAAATTTTGAAAATAAAATTTTTTTCATTATAGCTGGTCGTAGAAGAAATAGTGTATGCAATTCGCATTTAATGGCTATTAACACACTCGCTTTCAGCTCGTGTCGTAACCCTCATACTCGTGGTCTTAATAGCCACCAAAATACGCATTGCATAATGTACTAACTGGAAGTTATGTCACAATGGCAGGTACTCATTTCGCAAAAGAAGTGCCCAAAGGCATCAAATGATAGAGCATGACAGTTTTGATAAAATATTAATAAAGAAATCTATTCGATTTTAATAAAAGACTGAAGGAAATGCATATGCCGAATGTGGAACTTTACGCAAATCTTGGATTTTTTTATTAAGTCAAAGGCGGCATATGTATGTAGTGGGGTATTATGTTTCTAGTGTCGAGTATTTCTGCGTTATGGTGGCAGCTTTCTATCCAACTTTTGGCTGTACAACTCGGCATTAACAAATCTGGAATTTAGACGAAGCTTGAAATGCACTATTCCATCAAAATTCTATCATAAGATTAATATAGTGATATCGACTTGATCTAATGCTTTTTATTAGAATTAATAAAACAAACCAACTTATCTGAAGACACCCATAGGTACAAAAAACAATTATCACTGATGTTTTCTAGTAATTGTCTACAGACTTGTAGAGCTTTTTTTTATAAATTTCCGTTGATCAATTAATGGTGTTTATAGAACGATAGTATTTTCTGAAACTCCCAATATATAATTCAGAACTACTAGCGGCTACTACTTAATATATATAAGTCCAACAGAAAAATTAATGTCCAATCCAACAGTACAATTAATGCGTATCACAGACTCGCATATTTATTAAAGTAATATACGTATAGTAGCATTATAATTTGTTTAATATGTGTATTTCTTCTTCTTCTTCTAATTTTTGGGGTGGGTGCCACCACGTTTAGGGACGAGAGCGTAGTGCTCTTTGTACCACCCCCAATACATCTCTCAGTTCCACTCTGTTAGTCTTGTGTTCTCGATAGTTTGAGTACCCTCGTAGGATCTTATAGATCTCTTCCGAAACGTTTGTCTGAGTTCCTTCAGTTCCTCACATGTGCATATTACATGAGGGCTAGTTTTCTCCTCTTTTTCACATCTCCTACACCAGGGCTCGCTAACCAAGCCTATGTTGTACAGATGCTTACTTAAAGGACAATGTCCGGTATATTTTTAATTTCTTTTTTGTTACGAGTCAGGTTGGCCGAAAACCTAGGGTCCAGCTCCCTTAGTAGTAGTTGACCTTTAGTTAGCTTCCATTTATTTTTATGTTCTCTTCCTAGCCATAACCAGATCTCCTTGTTAGTGGAATCCTTTGCGATTCCACATACGGGTTCTGGTCCTATAAAGTTTCTATTAGCACCTTCCTTGGCCAGTTCGTCGGCTATCTCATTGGCTTTAATTTCCTCATGCCCTGGCACCAATATTAGCGACACAGTATTGTTTTGTGTCAGTCTATTGAGGACCTGTTTACAATATTTCACCAGTTTATACCTGGTAAATGGATTCATAATAATTAATAGCTGATTCATGTTGATTTTTTTGTTTGCGCAGCCGGCTTCCCGAATTTCCTCGACGCAGACTGCCAATTGCAAACAATTCAGCCTGGAAAACCGTCGTATGTTTTCCTAGACTTCCTTCTGGGACACAGACCGCATATGCCTGCATCTGTGCCCCGATTGGATTGAGATCCATCCATATATCAGGTACCGGCACCACAATCGCTCGAGCGACTTTTTGCCTATTGCCTGGTCGGTATAAATATGTTCAACTTAGCTGTAAACATAATCTCAGGTGCCATACTGTCCGCCAGCATTTGAAATATCGGCTCTTTCAGTAAAGTTCCTGTGATATCCATATGCCCCCTACAACCTTATTAGGACACCATACGCCATTGGCCTTCAGCCTCAGGATTGCAGCCATGGCCTCTGCCTTTACAAATAGTTCCAGCGGAAGGAGACCCACGATGGCCTCCATGGAGGCGGTTCCCGTGTTGTTCATAGCTCCCGTGATTCCCAACAGAGCCCATCGTTGGAGACTCGTGAGGAACCCCACCGACGATGTCAGCTCCGTCCTCCTCCTCCAGACAACTGCCCCATAGGTAATCGTTGGTCTTACTACTGCTGTGTGCGACCAGTACAACAAGGATTAGAATAGGAGTGCGCGAACGCGAGCTATGTTGCCGGGAGGCGGAACGACTGAATGGGTGAGGTGCTGATGTGGTCCTCTACTGGGTGGTAGCCTAATATATGCGCTGCTAAACTCTAGGGGGGTCTGCGCGATGGGTAGACAGGTGTCATTCCACCTTTCCAGCAGAGAAGAGAGGAACCAAGCCACGCGACGCAAAACTCGACGCCGCGCAATGTACTCACCACTAGGACCGGGGCAGCAACCTGGCCACCCAGATTATTTAGTTTTCTCATGTTGGTAAAGGCTACCAACTTGGCTTTTTGAGGATTGACAATTAATCCCTCCTTAAGGCACCATCTTTTCACAATTTGCAGAGCATTTTGACTACTAGATGCTATAGTAGCGGTGAAAATACGCCTCTTTGAGGACATCCTTTTGTTGTCCTCATGGAGATCGTTTTGTTTTGCATTTGGGCATGAACTACTCTGCTACGCAGCATACCATGGACCTAGTTGCATGTGGTACTCTTTATTTTTCGACCACTTAAAGATCGAAGAATGGAAGAGCGTCGTGGTGTTATCAAAAGCCCCCTCTATGTCTAAGAAGACTGCAAAATGTGTATTTATTAGTGACCAATACGAAAAAAGGGTCGGGAACTTTTAATACAACGTACATAAAAGTGTTAATAACTAATTACTAAATACTTTCTTCTTCATTTGAACCAGATTCAGTTAAATGAGTCACAATAAAGTTACAGCAATTTAGGTAAGACTGTGTGCCTAACCACGCAAGGTGTGACATAAACGAACAAGATAGGTGTGAGGCAGTAGCCGGAGAAATCCAGTCAGATACAGGCGTTGTGTAATTTGCGAAGCTAGGTGATACTACACATATTTTGCATATTTCCCTCTTTCTCTAAGACATGCAAATTATTGTAAGAAGTCTCTCATCCTTTCTAAGTTTTTAATGTTCCTCTTATATGGTCCCTGTTACTCTTACCCTGATAAAAAACAGTACACCAATATCAATAAATTGTGTACAGGTTGCTGGAAAAGATCAAACACAATCGCCAAAATAAACTATGCGGGCTATCAAATTACAAAACATTATAACAAATTACAAAAACATAAAATCAAAAATTGCAATAAGCTATAATGAAAAAGATAACGAGTCCATAAGGAAAAACATGTTCATGGTATAATCCTAGTATATAGGATGCAAAATACCATCCACTAAAGAAGTTCTGAAAATCATTATGGTCGCGCCTGCATTTTCAATGTGTTCAGTGAAGTTCTTCACCACCTCCACCTAACGCTTTGCAAATATACAAAGCTCCAAACACACACTGAATGAAATTGGAAGGGTTTGGCGCGAAGTATCAGTTTACCCCATTGGGGCTCATTTTATTAGATTTAAGCTTTTACCTGCTTATGCTTACAATGCAAACAATGGCAATAAAATTAAAGATAACGAGCTCTTGTTTGTCTTATGATTAACGTATTTTCTCTTGCAGATACCCCTTCCTCTTGTTTTATTTTTCATCTTTTCTACTTAACCAGTTACAACAATTTTTTTCACATCTTGTGATCAGAACTTTTTAAAATTTTATATTTCAATCCAGTTTAATGTAAACTAAAAACATTTTTTTAAATCTTCAATTAGTTTCCGCAATTTTTTAAATACATTTGCAATTCATTCGCCACTACACCTATTATGTAATAAATATAAATGTTATATGTAAGTAACTTGTACAAAGCCATCCAATGACGATCCCTCCTATAGGTATTATATACTACTATGTCAACAGATGTTAGTCATCTTCACCTATGTACGAGGGAAAGTCAGTAATTAGGTCACAAAAAGGTATTATAAAAATAATTAGAGAAATAGTTAGCCAAAAACAAGTTTTATTTTTCAACAAAGTCTCCATCTACATTAATACACTTATCCCATCGCTTTATCAATGCCCCAATGCCTGCTGCATAAAAGTGTTTGGGCTGGCGTCTGAACCACGTGCGTACCTCTTGTTGAATATCGTTGTCACCCTCGAAATGTTTGCCACCAAGATGCTTTTTGAGTGGACTGAACAGATGATAGTCGCTTGGGGCCAGGTCGGGACTTTAAGCCGGATGTTCAAGAAGTTCCCACCCTAATTGCGCAATTCTCGCCTGGGTCAAGTGGGCCGAATGGGGCCTGGCATTATCGTGATGCAGCAATATTCCTCTCGTCAGTAGGCCTGGACGTTTTCGTCGAATTGCATCCCGAAGCAACAACAAAACTACAGTATGATTCAGCAGTCGCGTTCTCTTTTTTGTTCTGGAAATGGGCTAGGAGCACTCCCTGAGAATCCCAGAACACGGTAAGCATAACCTTACCAGCTGAGGGCACAACCTTAAATTTCTTTGTTGACGGCGAAGAAGGATGTTTCCATTGCATTGAAGCACGCTTTGTTTCGGGTTGGTAGTGGTGCACCCATGACTCATCACCAGTAACAATCCTGTTAAGCATGTTCTCCCCTTCCACTGTGTATCGAGAGAGGTGTTGCAAGGACAAGCCCATTCGAATTCTTCTGTGTTTCTCGGTCAGTTGTCTAGGTACCCACAGTGCGCAAACTTTGCTATACTGTTGCTATAAAAGTTGCTATACTGTCTATTGTTACCCGCCTGTCAGTTGTAATCATCTCTTCCACCCGTCGAAGCGTTGCATCTGTCGAAATCTGAACGGGGCGGCCACTTCGCTGATCGTCAACAACTTTTGAGCGTCCTTGAGAGAATTTCTGGACCCAGTTATATACGGCTTTACGCGACAAACACTTTTCACCGTAAACAGGAGACATTTCCTTATGAATATCTTTTGCAGAAAGTCCTTTTGCCCAGAAAAAACGCACAATAGCACGTTGCTCTTCCACAGTACAATCTTCGAGCACGGTCGCCATTTTAACACTGCCTGTGTTCGCGCACACCAACTGTCACTTGAGAATTATAAAGCTGGATTGTGGTGACACCTATTGACAAATAGGGAAACAACTCACTCCTATTTTCAGCTTTCCTACAGCAGTTTGTGACTTATTTAATGACTTTCCCTCGGATTTGCTCTTTTCCGTCATTTCAGTTTTTTTTTTTCTGTTTAGTTGATTGTTCATTCCAGCTATAGCAAACGCCAATTAAGTTGACGCGCGGAGGGGTAAGTTCGCGCAGGATTAGAAGTAGTGGAGAGATTTGTATTTGGTTTTACATCAAATGTCAGATAATTCTAACCTCTGAGCGTGTATCACTTTATGATCTCCTAGCAAACACATTATGTTCCGTCAAACGTCAATGACAAATGTATTCTGACAATTACTTGGGTAGTGGGGGTGGACGTTTT
Organism: Melolontha melolontha; assembly: GCA_935421215.2. NCBI lineage: Eukaryota > Metazoa > Arthropoda > Insecta > Coleoptera > Scarabaeidae > Melolontha > Melolontha melolontha. The sequence goes on along the minus strand of OW285235.1, from coordinate 133,300,595 downwards.
CAAAAACCGCTTCTGCGCACCCCCTCCTCGCGCCAACTTAATTGGCGCTTGCTATACATATCTATTTTGATGCCCTAGTAACCACTCATTACCCATTCGTGTGCTAGTCTTTGAGACGAACACACGTACATATTGCATTTAAACATACGACGGTAACCGTCAAAGCGAACCCGGAAGCAATGGCCGGACGAATTATTACGATAACAAACTTAAAACTAAATCCCAACTTCGTTGAACTCTGGCCACCTGAATTACTACAACAAACACAGGCGATAATCGATGAAACGCACAGCGAAAGTGGCGTTCAAGCACTACTACGGGCTTCACCGAGTTTATTTGTTATAAACCCAGATCAACCGAAGATACAAGTAGAAATAACAGATCCCGAACCGACCAAAAAAGAAAAACACCACAGAAAACAGAACATAATACATCCGGAAAAGAAAATCGAAGACTTCATCTACCCTAAATTGACAAAGAAGCTGAAAACAGACGAAACTACACCGACCGAAACAAAAAACTCCTACAGTGCCCTCGAAACCAAACCCGAGGAAAAGATGGAACAAGAAGAAGCTGAATTCACTCCACAACCGTCAACTTCAGGCAGCACACCCAGGGTAAGTGACAAAACAAACACCACACAAAACACAAACACGCAAAACACACAACATTAACACCGTACAAAACAAACTAGTGAAACCTGGCATTCACATCGAACCGAAAACTGACGAAGACCACCGCACACTTAAACACATACTCAACACAGAACACATTCAATTTTACACGTTTCAATTACGAAGCGAAAAAACACTAAAGGTAGTTATGCGAGGCATTCCTACCTTTATCACTGACACAGACATTACAAACGACTTGACTGACCAAGGCTACCCGACACTAAAAATCAAAAGAATGAACGGCAAACACGGCATACCTGCATCACTTGTACTAATAGAACTGACGAGACAATACAAATCAATTTACAACATACACGACTGCTGCGGACTCACAATTAAAATCGAACCGCTAAACAAACGGACAGACATAATACAATGCCACAAATGTCAGACATTTGGACACCACCAAAAAAACTGTAACATACACTACAAATGCATGAAATGCGGAGACGAACACTCAACACACCTATGTACAAAACCCAAAACAACCCCACCAAAGTGTGCAAACTGCGGTGGTCCTCACTTATCCACTTTCCTTAACTGTCCTAACAATCCAAACAACCCTGTAAACAAAACCACACCCAAACCCGAATACATACCAGCACCACCCCCAACAACGAACCCATGGACACAAAAACAAAGAAACACAACACCTAACACAACTGACGAACTAGCACTTGCCTTAGGCAATATGCTAATAACATTACACTCCACAAACGCAACAACAGAACAGATACAATACTTCGTAACGCAAACACAGAAAATAATCACACTTTACAACAACAAACATTAAACACACACATGACTGAAGCGCAAAAAACCGATGACCAGTGACTTAAACGCAAAAAGCGACAAACACACAGACTACACATACGCAACACAGGACCGCACAAAAACACACAACACACGATTATTTATTAATCAGACACAAACACGTCACAACCCTGGGAAATACGAAACAATGGAGTGGAAATGGAGGCAACTCCGACCACAACAAAATTCAAGTCTCATATAAAACACTCATTACCTAAAGTTGGAAAGCCTTTTATCTTTTCTGTGGCGAATGATGTTAAAAGATATCCTGTGAGAAACTGCCTAATGCATTGTTCGAGAGGTACCAAAATGCATTGTTTATGGAGCTCAATACTTTTGACACAAATTATTTTAGGATTTGATAACTTGTCACATTTGTATGGTATTACTATGAATTCTAAGAATAATGTTGATGTTCTTAAAATACAAATCCCCATATAATATGTTTCAGTTTGAATTATGATCAATTCATGAATACTTGTAAGCAATATTGCACTTTGGGATATTATCTTAAATATTTTTAAAAAAATTAATTATTGTTTTACTTCATAATATCCACTCAATTTAGTTACAATCTGTATACATACAATATTGTACTTATCTCTAATTACCTTCTACAAATAAGCAAACTGATGCACTTAAAGTTCTATATATCAACATATTGTATAAAACTAGTTTTTTCTTCTTAGTGAGATATATTTTAGGAAATTTCCCTACAACTTTTGCTGTTTTTAAATTTGCAGGACCATTTATAAATTTTCCATGATATAATGTAAACGGTGATGAAGGATTTCTGGGCATTGAACCTCCTTGAAGTTCAGTTTCCATATATGATGGTAGAAATATGTGCACTAAATATTGATATAATGTCTGCAAATCTTCAGGTTCTAAGCCACTCCTATAATACAACATTTAGATATAAAAACATTAAAAAGCTATAGAAATTTACCATATTACATGGTCATTATACATGAATAATGTATATTCAACAGTACTCTTATTACATTCAATCTCATTCAGAAAACACTGTACATTTAAAAAGTTCTGTTTATCTAACGGCAAAAATTGAATCCCATTGAAAATGCTCAATATGTCACAATGCATAAGTTTAAGTGACTTTAAATACTAAAAATAAGAAAATATAGTTATTTAATGGTATAAAATCTTTATAAGCACTTACAGTAACATAAAACTTTTCTAATTTATTTTTAAGAGCTGGTATATCACTTTTTTGTAGAGCACTAGTAAATGTACCATTAAATAATTTATACATACAGTAAGTCTGGCTCAACACAGCTTCGTAAACATTATCTTGAATGTCATTTTCAATATATTCTCTCGTTGCTGTACCATCCTTAGTTTTATCAACAAATGGTGTAGTAATTGTCTGTTAATATTTTAAAAATAGGTAAATTACTTGGCCTTGTTATTTTTATATTTACCATAACCATCCAAAAACATTCTTCCGGTTGAAAATACAATTGTCTTTTCTTTTGAGTATGTAGGGAATTAACAGGACATGATGGTTTAAAAGTCCTGAAAATAACATTTTATCTTTTAAATCTAACAACAATTACTAGATTCTAGTAACTTTACCTACCCAGTAAATTGTATGATAGCTTCTACAAGTCCTATATTTTTAATTTGAACATCTAGGTCATCCTGTTCTGGATAATAATATAATATTTTCTTGTGTTCCTTTATTAATAAATATAAAAGATTATAAAAGGCTAAAGTTAAATCAGATTAAATAAAAATGTAATTACCTCCCCTTCGTTAGGTCCATATGTTGAATTAAATATAAAAAAATTATTTAAAGTTATATCTCCCCTCATGATTCAAACCAAAACTAAGAGAAAAATACTAATTGATACTGATTTCATTTATCATATATAATAAACAAATGAATAGGTTATGACCATATATGTTTTATCTATGGTTATGACCAGTGAACCAAATGACAACTACAGGTTATTTTCTAAATTATCAATACCTACAGAGGGCAGCAAAACTTTTAGAACAAATGACTAATTTAAATTAATTATATTGATTGCTTCTTTGTAACGGGTGTTCAGAAACATTCGAAGTCAAAGTAGTCCTTGAAAATATGAAGTCATGTCTGAGATTGATTGATACATTTACTTAATACAATTTTAGAGGTTATCATACACGCAAATGTCAGTTTATGTCGAAATATATTACTTTAATATGCCATATTAATTAATATAAACTAGTCAAATAATGATTTTAGAAGGTAACAGTAATTAATTTGCAAATTTAAAATTGAGTATTTTAATATTTTAGAGAATTCTTGCTGAACAATAACACCTCTTCATGAAATTGTGTTCCAACCTAGAGAAACCCCACCACTAAGTATTAGCATTGTAGTAGTTTCTTCAGATGATTCTGAATTTCCAAATAATTTAATTTTAGTATTTAATATTATGTAAGTGAAGTACATTTTTTAATAACTTTTCACATTTGTCCACATGCTTACTAGTCAAGTAATGATTTAAAAGGTAACAGTAATTAATTTGCATATTTCAAATTAAGTATTTTGATATTTTAGAGAATTCTTGCTGAACAATAGCACCTCTTCATGCGATAACTGGAAAAAATTACATAATCCAATTAATATGCTGTTCATTCTTGTGTAATAAAGCTCATCTAATTTGTAGTAACATGTAAAAAGACAATGCAGAATTAAGAGGAAATAACTTTACAAGTAAAGGTTTTATTCATCTTATAGTGACAATAGTATCTAGTTATCGTACTAGTTTAATATATTAACATTCAACAAATTATTGTAAGAAATGGCTTTAAATAAATTTGAAACAAATAAATTGTTTGTAGAGTCCTTAGATTACAACCTTATAATAAATATCATAAATTGTAGTTGTATAAATTACCAACAATAATGACCATAATTATAAAAGATGTTGAAAATGTCCACCACCTTCTTCCAAGCATTTTACGCACCTCCTCCGAATGCTACTAAATACATTTTGCAGTATGGGACTACATATTTCTAATTTCACTAATTTTATTTATAATTCTGTCTTGAAGATCTATATAATCTTGCACTGGTACTTGATAAATTGAATTTTTTAAAAAGGCCATAAATAGTAATCACACGGTGTAAGATCACAAGATCTTGGAGTAAATTCATGATCGCTGTTCAAACTAATCAAACGATTTCCAAACACTTCTTGTAAGATATTCATTGTTTCCCCCGCTGTGTGAGCTCTAGCACCATCTTGTTGAAAGTATCCCAAAGCTAGTTAATCATTGCGAAGTTGATTAAAGAAAGGCAATAGTATTTCCTGTTGATATCTTTCTGCAGTCAAGGTACCATTAAAAAAAATTAGACCAATAATCCTTCTTCTACTTATAGTGCACCAAACACCAACTTTCTGAGGATGTAAAGGAGCTTCAACATAAAAATTATTGGGCTTTGTATCACTTCACATTCTCATGTTTTGCGAGTTAACATATCCACTAACATGAAACCATGCTTCGCTGAAAAGAAAGTTTTGTCTTGGACATCTTCATTAAAATTATTTGTAAACCATTCGCAAAATACTACTCGTCGCGGATAATCAATATGGATTTCTTGCAAACAAGTTATACGATATGGGAATAACTGTAAATCTTCTTTTAAAACTTTATGGCAAGAACCAACTGACAACCCGGTTTGTTGAGCAAGAGTTCTTACTGAAGTTTTAGGGGCATCAGTCATTATTCTCTAACATTCCCAATCACTTCTTCTGTCCGGACTTTTGGTCGCCCACCACCCTCTTGGCGTCCGACACTACCAGTTTGTCGAAAAAGTGGAACAATTCTGATTAGTGTAGGTACACTGAAAAGTATTATAATCAAAAGCAAGGTTGGGAAATTCATCTTGAAATTCTTCCAAACAAGCTTGAATTGAATACTTCCACTGGCCATCGATCTTTTGACCATTTCGAAAATATGCTTCAACCGTGAATGCTTTGTGTACGTTAGTAAATACCATTTTCAAAATTAAAAAATATAAATTAGTATCTTCGATATTAGATTCTGACAATTTTTGACAGACAACAGTTGACATTTAAAAATAATTACAAATGAGATAGGTATAGCAAACGCCAATTAAGTTGGCGCGAGGAGGGGGTGCGCAGAAAACGTTTTTAAAAACGTCTACCCCCACTACTCAAGTAATTGTCAGAATACATTTGACATTGACGTTTGACGGAACACAATGTATTTGCTAGGGGATCATAAAGTGATATACGCTCAGAGGTTAGAATTATCTGACATTTGATGTAAAACCAAATACAAATCTCCCCACTACTTCTAATCCTGCGCGAACTTACCCCTCCTCGCGCCAACTTAATTGGCGTTTGCTATACTTAAGTAAAGATATACGATTTTTGTTTCAGAGCCCACTTGACTTCGAATGTTTCTGAACACCCGTTATATTTTAAAACAGCCGACTGTATATGCAACATTGCATACAAAATCTGTTAACAGCACACAATTCTAAATTTCTTGCATTGTCATTGGTTGGTAAAGAACGTGACTAAATGGGCTTTATATAGCATTTGTGTGCTGTAAAATTGGGAGCTCAAACCAGGGCCTGTTAGCTGGATAGGGGAAGTGGATATAAAATAAAGTATGCAACCCAAAATGCTGTATGTACTTCGTATTGTTATCGTAGAGAGAGCCACAAATGCTCAGGTGACCATAATTTTTTAATAAAATTAAAATTTCACAAATGTTTTGGTGATTTTTGTCATTTTGTGGCGGTATTTGTATCTGCATTTGTGGTTATGTTATATGTATTTACATATGTATTTGCGTGTTGTGTGGTTATGTTATATAATAACAAGTGTTCATTTGACAAGTCAATCTAGGTTACTTTGAAATTTTGATAGAATAAGATGCAAATATATTAATATGTGTTTGTTGTTCCGTAAACGTAAATCCAAATGACATTTGATAATGTCAATCACAAATATTAGTTAGTGCATAAAATAACCGTGCGTCGATTCTGGTTTAAATAAATAGCTTCTCAGTTTTAAAATGGCTTTCACTTTAGAACATAAAATTTTTTTAGTCCAGGCTTATTTTCGAAGTGGTAATAAAATTGATGGTTTATGGGTTTATTCAGTTCAAGATTGCATGGTAGAATTTCAAGTTGAGTTTCCACATTTTGTAATAGATTATACATATACAATTTAAGAATACTTTGGATAGAACTTTAAAACTTTTTTCTGAAACTGGTAGTCTCTTAAGAAAATCAGGCAGCGGAGCAGTTAAGAAACGAACACCTCAAGTTGTCAATCGTGTTGAAGAAATAATGGAAAATGAACCACAAACATCTGTTCGACATTTGAGTCAACAAATAAACCTTTCTGTTGGTACAACTCACAAGTTATTAAAAAAAGATATGCAACTTTATCCATACCGTGTCACAGCAGTACAAGAATTGTTAGAAATTGATTACAGTTTTGTAATTGGTTTGTAAATATGAACAATAATGGAGAACTTTCGCAAAGAGTCATCTTTTACTGATGAAGCATGGTTTTATAAAACGGGATACCTAAATTCGCAAAATACAAGAATTTGGAGTAGTGAAAATCCACATGTAATTAATGAAGAATCGCTACATCTAGAGAAAATTGGTGTTTGGGCAGCGATAAGCCAAAGGCGAATCATTGGACCAATATTTTTTCAGGGAACGTTAACTGCTCAAAGGTACCGTACGGAAATTTTACAACCATTTGTCAATCAGTTGCATGATGATGAACTTCAAAATGCATATTTTCAACAAGACGGAGCACTTTGTCACTGCAGAATCTTTGGATTATTTAAGAGAATTTTTTGATGAGCGTATAATTAGTCGAAACACCGAAATTGCCTGGCCTGCACGTTCATGCGATTTAACACCTTGCGACTTCTTTTTGTGGCCTTATCTAAAAAATAACATTTTTCGAACACCTATATTGAATTTGAATGATATGCTACAGAGAATCGATCAGAAATGCATGGAAATTAATAACAATCCAGTAATGTTGCAGAATATCATCAGAAATTTTGAACGGAGGATTTTAAAGTGCATTGATCTTGAAGGACAACATTTTCAACATTTGTTATAGTTTTCAATAAATACCTATTATTTGTTATTTATTTGTATGTATGAAACTGTCAAAATATACGACTTCGTAGGTTAAGTAGTAAATTTTAATTTACGACATACTTCAAAATGTTCTCAGTAAATCACATGCTACTAGATTAACTTTTCACGGAGGATTTTAAAGTGCATTGATCTTGAAGGACAACATTTTCAACATTTGTTATAGTTTTCAATAAATACCTATTATTTGTTATTTATTTGTATGTATGAAACTGTCAAAATATACGACTTCGTAGGTTAAGTAGTAAATTTTAATTTACGACATACTTCAAAATGTTCTCAGTAAATCACATGCTACTAGATTAACTTTTCACGGAGGATTTTAAAGTGCATTGATCTTGAAGGACAACATTTTCAACATTTGTTATAGTTTTCAATAAATACCTATTATTTGTTATTTATTTGTATGTATGAAACTGTCAAAATATACGACTTCGTAGGTTAAGTAGTAAATTTTAATTTACGACATACTTCAAAATGTTCTCAGTAAATCACATGCTACTAGATTAACTTTTCAAATGAACACTTATTATACAGGTATGGTAAGGGTTCATCTTAAATGCGGCTTTCCATGTATAACAGAAGAATTCTAGGAGCACGTTGCCATATCGTACAGCTCATGCTACAAGAATTGTGCGCCTGCGTCATTTGCGTTCACAACGCTCCTCCCCGATCGTCATTTAACAGTACGTTCTCGCGGAAGAAACATCATTTAAAATAAAACATAACAATGTACTAACATATTTGGAATTTTTAATATAAAAATTGAATAAATTACATCAAATAAATAAAATTAAATTAAAACTTCTTTTCCAACTAAATAAACTTCTTACAACAATCAATGCAATACGTAAAAAACAATGTTCTCAAATAGAATACTAAAACGCAAACAAAAAGCATTCTTATAATGCAAATCAAAAGATGTTTCTAAAAGTAAAATAAAACAAAAAGATTATTCTAGGAAAACCGAATAAAAAAAATTCATAAGGAAAAATTGAAATTAAAGTAAGTGTTCGAATAAACTAGCATAAGAATTAATAAATGAAAACAATAATGAAGAAACTGGTAAAATTATAATAAATTTTAAATGGAAAGATATAATTGAAAGGATGAACGCGGGAAGGATGAAGACGATATAATTGACACCAGCGAAGGTACACTCTCAATAAGTGCTGGATTGGTACTGTCGCACGACTAGTTATACTTGTGGCACAGTTTAAAGATATGTATATCGAAGACTGATGCGTGGTGGGGACTAGCGATAGTGGCAACTGCGCCGAGTTTTTATACATAGGTTTACTGCCGATTATAAGTGTTGTCTTTCCGAACCTGTATATATATACAAGGTGTGTATAAATTGTCGTAAAAGCTACACGTAGCGACATTCTTCGTTCGGTTCTGAATAAAAAATCTTAATGTTAAAATGTCGTATCATGCTTCATAAATTCGTAAATGTCAAAATTTTACAGTAATGATTTTGATTGAACTCACTTTGAAATACAAACTTATTGTTCTACAACGTTGCCAAATGTGTTTTTCGTGGAAGTACGTTAATGAATAAATGTTTAAAACAAGCTTTTAAATCAAATAGAAAACGTTTACGAAATAATACTAGTAAAAATTTTTTCTTTAAACTAAATTGCATCTATCTCTATTAACAGATATCGAAGAGCAAAGGTTAGTTACGCACTAAAAGTCTGACATTTTAACATTAAGATTTTTTATTCAGAACCAAACGAAGAACGTCGCTGCGTGTAGCTTTTGCGACAATTTATACACACGTTATATATATATATATATATATATATATATATATATATATATATATATATATATATATATATATATATATATATATTTATATAACATTACGGCTAAGAAATTATCTAAACACTTATATATATATATATATATATATATATATATATATATGTTATATGGTTTTATCACTATATAGTCAGTTATATTTTCTTGTATTTGTGTCTATGAATCTTGTTTTACTTTAGTTTTGTTTAATTTAATATTTATATTTGTTTATAGACATTTTTTAGAGGTAACCCTTACATAAATAACAAACAGTGGTTTTATTTTAGGTTTCTCATATTTTCCGAATATTTTATTTGTATAAAGAGTTGTTATTAGTATTTAGGTAATTAGTAATTAGGACAATATGTGAAATAAAGTATCTTTTTCTATTTTTCTTTTAGGTTTTATTATTATTATTTTATTATATTATTATTATTTTTATATAATATACCTACTATAGTCAGGTACTCATTATATATATCTTTCTTGTTCATCTTTGGTCCCAAAAATTGGCTACAAGAATAATTTATTTCAAGTAATAACAAGCGATCATTAAAATTTTCACTCGTAGCTGGCCGTGAATATAAAAATTATGTCGTAGCTTTAGTCATTAAGATGATATTTCAAACATCTGTCAGTGTCAAATATATATTTTAAAGTTTCATCAAAAGAAAAAGTAATGGCCTTTAATGATATGCATAAAGCGTTTATGGTAGAATGTTACTTCCTGACATCTCAAAAAATTGATGGTATTTGGCAGCATTCAATAGAAAATTGCCTTGCGGAGTTTGAACAGAGATATCTAAATACTGTTCCTAGCTATAAAACTTTCCGTGATACGCTAATGCATTGTGTAAATCTCGTCAAACAGGCAGTATTTTAAGGAAAAAAGGAAGCGCTCCTCCTCTCAAGAGAAGTCGCGGCGTTATTGAAAATGTCAGACAAATTATTAACGAATCTCCTCAAACATCTATTCGTAGAGTTTCGCAACAAGTTGGGCTTTCGTATGGAACATGTCAAAAAATTTTAAAAAAGGACTTGCACATGTATCCATATAAATGAACTTCTGTACAAAATCTATTACCTACGGATTATGAAAAAAGAACACAATTTTGCCAATGGTTTATTCAAACAATGACAGACAATATTTTAAATCATACTTTTTTCACCGATGAAGCTTGGTTTTATTTGAAAGGTTATGTTAATTCGCAAAATATGCGTAAGTATGTGGTCCAGTGAAAATCCTCATTTCTACAGAGAAGTTCCTCTACATCCAGAAAAAATAGGCGTATGAGTAGGTATGAGTCGTCACCGATTAATAGGACCAATATTCTTTGAGGGCACGATAATATCGGAGAAATATCGTAACGAAATTCTCAGTGTTTTTACTAATAAATTGACTAATGATGAACTCCAGGTCGGATATTTTCAACAGGATGGGGCTACATCTCACGTTACACTTGAAAATATTCAGTTTTTGCAACAACTTTATGGCGATAGGATAATAAGTAGAAATACAGCGATTCCATATCCACCACGATCGTGTGATTTAACAGTCATGGATTTTTTTGTGTGGCCATATATAAAGAATATTATTTATGAAATACCAATTAATAATCTACAAGAGTTAAGACATAAAATCATTGAAAAATGTGAACACATCAATAACTCACCGCAAATACTGATCAATGTTTTCAATGCTCTACGAAATAGAGTGCGATTATGCTTGGTTGAGAATGGTCAACATTTTACACATTTTTTATAATATTCTATTACTTTGTATAAAAATTATAAATATATTTAATATAAAAGTCAGCATTTCAAATTATTTTTTAACAATCATCACTAGAGCTGAGGATGTTTGCGGTATAACCATGGTTATATCATGTAACCATAGTAAATTACTATGGTTATATGATATAACCATGGTTATACCGCAAACATCCTCATTCATCACGTTTGAAATTATAATGACAGATCTCCTCTAATAACTTAAGTTAGGACATACTTTATGTGTACATGGCTTACTTAAGCGAAAATTTTAATCACTCGTTATATGTATCAGTTGGACATAATGTTAATTTAACATATTTTATAAAATGTGAGCAACATGGTAAACAATTTTCAAATGTAGTTATAAAACAATTTATAAAGCTTATTATTTATAACTATTTTACTGGAGCTTGTCGTTTTTTAAATGGTAAAGATTGTAGAAACGAAAATTTAGACGATTTTCAAAAATACTATCGACAGAGAAGTTTAAAATTGCGTGTTTGATTTAACCTTTTATTTCAGTAATTGAAATTTTGTTAATAAGAAGATATGTTTCTTAATGTAAAATAAATATATTTTTCACCAGACTATTTATTATATCTCTCTTCATAAAATTAAATTTTTGAAATTCATAAATATCAATGGAGGCCAGGCGCGGCTCGTGATGAGTGCATGTACAATGATGCGAGTGCTTCGTGTATTCTTGTGTACTAACTGTAGCGTTTTCTTAGTAAACACCGAAAACACACGAGGCACTCGCATTATTGTACATGCACTCCCAAATACGTCATCACAAGTTGCGTCTGATGGAGGCACATTTAGAATTAATTTCTTTATACAATCTAACTGTTACATGTTTAATATTTGGATAATAGCAGGCTTTTACTACTTTTAACAATTTTTGTTTAAGAAAATTTATTTGGTTGTGCGATTGATAAATATGAATTTCATAACAAACGTATGGATATTTGCGTTTTCAAATGTTCATATTCTTACTTTTTAAAAAGTTTATAATTAATATTAATTATAAACTTTTTTTTAAGACGTGAGAAATACGAATTTCTTCCAATAATTTAATATTAAAAAATCCGCCACGAAACAAAATGTCCGCGTTAGTTTGTATTGATCTCGTAGAGTGTGCGCATAATCAATTTTGGTAACTAATTTTTAACATAATAATATGAATCCTAATGAATAATAATATGAATAGTAATGATTCCTTACTATTCATATTATTATTAATTAGGATTCATATTATTATATCATAAAAACGTCGGAGACGCATGCTATGCGCAGGATAATTTGGGAAGCGTTGGTCCCTAGAGTCTTGCCAAACGGAGTAATACTAATATAAATAAATATATATAAATGCACTATTTTGTTTTCCGTGTTTATTGGCGCTTTGTATGCTGTCCATAGAAAACTTTTGTTAAAAGTAACATTAATTTCATTGAAAAAGTAATTGACATGTTTGCTAATGTAAAACAATGGCGCGTGAATTTAATTTATAAAAAATGACATTATTGACTGTTCTTTTTTGTAGTACGTTTTTAAGTTAAAATACACATGAAATTTTGAACTCTTACTCCATTTGTTTGTTATTGTGGTAGGTTGATATTTATTTTTTTTTCCGGGCATGTAGCAAATGGCAGAACATCTATGATTAATGCTCACGCGCCGTCACTGAGATCCACCAATTTCAGAAAGGGCATTCCAGGTATTAATGTGAATAAAATCGCTTGGTAAGCTTATATTATCACACTGTCAGAATGACAAGCCTGCCAAAGTGTCGACATCAACATGCCATTCAAGATCTTATACTCGCCATCATATTCATCTTTTTTAATTTTTAAAAATCAAACAACAAATAGATGTCGTCGTTCAGCCTTCATCATTTGATGTACAGAAGTTTTCGCAATACTCAATTCCTGTGCAACTTCTCAAATGCTTTCAGTACCTTTTCCGCTTGAGTTGGTTTCAAGGCTTCCCAATACTGTCTCCATCTATCGTTATCAAATATCTAATTGATTTAAATAAATCAATGCTCTAGGGCCCGCCGCACTCCATATTACTCTCCATTTTAAAAAGGGACCCAAAAGAAGGGAGCATTTGAACGAGTGGAGTGAAGGGGGGGAATGTTTTAAGTGGTAGTTTGATATATATTTTTTAATGTTTTTATTTTATTTCGCTACCTACAAAAGGTGCAAGTAATAAAAATCCACGAAAAACTGATTTGTTAAAAAGTTGCTCAATACAAACATCCTCCTGGGACTTACCTTACGTGGGTGGGTTGAACTTAAAGTGACAAAGCAACCAGCCAGTGTCAAAGGCGTAAAGCCCAGTGAGATGGCCGTGCGGTTCTTAACGACTGACTACAAATTTAAGAATGGCACTTTCGTGATTTAAGAGCTGCTTGTTGTAGAGACTATACGACACGCGGAGTTCGTATCCGTGTTAGCGAACCTACCACAGACGGACTTAAGTGGTTGCGTAAAGAAAAAAAAATAAACAGGAGGTAATATCAAATAAAAGAAAATGTTCCACATTAAAGAAAAAGAGACAAGTTTATTTGAAAAACGTGGTGCAACTGAGATCAGGAAAATAAAAAAGAATATGAAAAAATGAGGAAGGATTGCAAAAAAGCTTTACGAAAATGTAAGAGGGAGTGTATGGAAAATGAGATGAAAAACATCGAGGAAGAAAATAAGAAAAAGAATACCAAGCGATATTACCAAAAAATCAACGAGCATATAAACATAAAGTGAGTGGTATAAGGGACAGGGAAGGCAAAGTAGTTGAAAGTGAGGAACAATATAAAGAAGTATGGGTAAATCATTTCAAAGACCTACTTAACGACAACCAACACGATGAAAAACCACTTGAGGAGGACGGCAATGCATTTTGCATTTTAGTGCAAGAACCAACAATAGAAGAAGTGAAAAGTCTACGGCTTTGGAGAAGATACATTCAAAAAAACATAAATGAACTTGTATTGTGTTCTTCACACCCTATTTTTAATAATATTTTTTTATATTATTAAAAATACTTTTGTATTATACAAATTTAGTGAGGTTTTACCCACTCAAGTATGTTTCAAATTATGTTGTTCTATTTACTTGAGGATGACTCGCGGATGGACAGCATTATTTAAGGATATACTACATTTGATTGCACTTCCATGTCATGTAATTATAATGTACCTTGTAATTGGGCCTAGCCTGTTGGGTATTAAAGTATATTATTATTATTATTAAAATAAAAAACTTTACATTTGAAGAATTCGAAAAATTCAAATATCTGGGTATTATAATACCAAACGATGGAAATAGAGATGCTGGAATAAAAGAAAAAAAATATGGTAACGAATAGAGCCTTTTATGCCAATAATAAATTGTTAAAGAACATAAATCTTTAAAATTAAAATTAATAAAATAAAAATATGTTTTAATATATGTATAAGACCAGTACAAATGTATTTAGTGGAAATGATGACAACGACTAAGACGAAGAAAATCTAAGAATACTCGAACAGAAAATATTAAGGGGAACACCTGATACTAAGTCAAGAGTCGTACATTTTAATATTAGCCCCATACAGACAATAATGACGAAGCTGTGGACTTGCGCCGATTGGATAGCTAATACCAGAAACTAACCTTCGAAGACTTTATGGAAGAATATTCTGGTTCGAGAAAAGCTCGATTTGGGGTGACCATCGAGAAACAGCAGGATTTGCTTACGGTGCCGCCAGACTACGCGCTTGCTCATTGCGTAGCCCGAGATCTGCGAATGGCCAAAGGAATTGCCAGAGAATTTAAAGAGAAATTTGGCAGAATCGAAGAATTAAGGCAGCAGGGACCAGCAATTGGGAAGAGTCTCTAAATAACAAATGAAGAACAGCCCATATTTTATTTGGTCCCGAAAGAACTGTCAAGCCTGAAGTCAACCTATCGTGCCTTATGGGAGGCCCTGGCCCACTTACATGAAGAAATTTTACAACAAAATTGGGTTGTGAATTGGACTGCCTGGACTGGAGAATTGTAAGGAGCATGTTAGTAGTAATATTCCATCATACTGGTATGGAAATTCTGGTTTGCAGTTACCGGCTTGAATATTCCTGTACACCCAGGCAAGATAAGACCGTGGACTGTTATTTCGATATTATGTCACAATGTAACAAAGGCCCTATCAAAGCATGACATGTTTCGGGACGAAACTTCATTTTTAAGAAGGGGGCAATGTGATGACTCATCCAACGATACGTCACGGCACCTTCGCGATAGATATAGAAAACTCGAGTGATGTTCGACGGCCGATATATAAGCCGTCGAGGAAGGCATTTATTCATTCCATACCTAATCATCGCCAAGTGTACTTACATAAATACAAATACATAAATGTGTTTATTGTTAGTAATTAGTTTTTAAATTGTTATTCGTTTTTATTATTAATATAGTGTGTGTCTAAGTTACCGTTAGTTTTATTTAAGAACCCGAAAAGACAAATACATTACAGTATGTTTTGACTTAAGTTAAACTTCTGTCAAGTAAGTAGTAATTCATGACATTTATAAATTAGTAACGACATGCGTTTTACAATACATAGCTATCCCGGACGTGAAGACTAATCGAACTCCCGTTACTTTAACGAATACATTTGACAGTGTCCCATCTTTCAACAATTTTTTCTGAAATTTTTTTACTATTCTAATCTTTAAAATATTTCACCGTCATTATTTACATCTAAACCCTCTTTTCAATAATGATTTCATAACAATATAACGAGCGATCAAGATAATTTGTAATCGAGTCAACCTTGAATCCGAAATCGTATGTATTTACTTGAACTGCACTTACATTACAAACGTCAAGTAAAATGTCGGTTGACAGCTAAAATAACAACAGTTAATGTAAACTATGCAACTGAGGACGAATGTATTTACGACATACAATTTCGGTTTCAAGGTTGACTCGATTACAAATTATCTTTATCGCTCTTTATATACATATATAGGGCCAGGCAAATGTGTGGGAACACCAGATTTCTGGCAATATTACGTGTTCTATTAAAAAATAAACTTAATAAAAGTTTTTGTAGTATTTTTATTCTACTCTATCACTTACTTTGATTTCCGACAACTTTTTCTTGTGTCGAAGGCGTCATCGGTAGTTTTTTAAATGGATCACCCTGTATATTTGAACATTTTTGGGTAGATACATTTCAAGAATTACAATGATATACGGTTTGGTTGGTATGTGACTTGAAATATAAAAAAAAAAAACGTTGGCTATAATAGTTATTTATGCACCAAGGGCGTTATGGGTATTATATTGCTCTGAGGTCTATACTCACGTTATGGGACATATCGCCCGGTTATTAAGGTCACAGGCGATATGCCGTGTTTATGGTAACCGTATCCAAGTTGAAATGAACAAATAATTCTTAAGTGAAAAATAAACATCTTTTTGTCACATACATCTGATAAAAAATATTCGTATTTTTATGTTCCCATGCAAACCTTTTAAGCAATAATAAAAGTATTGGAATTACTTAGTATTATTGACAGTCATACTCAATAGTGACAGATAGTTTCCATTCAACAAAAATAGACATTCATTATGGGCGAACTAACAGAACGTGAAAGAATTACTTTGTTAATGATGGTTGGTTTTGGAGACAGGCAGAGATCTCTACAAGATGCATGCAATAATTTTAATACCACGTTACCTGAAAGAAATATTTCAAAATCAACAATGTCAAGGGTGTTGCGAAAGTTTAATGTAACGGGAAGTGTTAAAAATTTGTCAAAAACCGGTGCTACAAATTATGATAATTCATTGGATGTTCTTATTAATCTTCAAGAAGAACCAAAAACTTCACTATCAAAACTGTCCTTATATCAGAATATTAGCGAGAGATCGGTAAAGAGGATATTGTCGAAAAATAAGTTTCATCCATATAAAATTCATGTAGTACAAGAATTAAGTGAAGATGATCCCGATTGAAGGATGCAGTTTTGTGAAGAAATGATGAATATGATTGATCGTAATAGTAACTTTATCAATAACATTTTATTCTCTGACGAAGCGATATTTTTCCTACATGGACATGTAAATCGACATAACTGTCGCTACTGGAGTGCTCGGAATCCTCATTGGATGGAAGAAAATTATACACAATATCCTCAAAAATTAAATGTATGGGCAGGTTTAATCGGAGGATAGATAATCGGACCTTTCATTTTTAGGGAAAATTTGAACGCTATTCGTTATTTACAATCATTGCGCGAGGAAATTGTTCCAGCATTAATTAATTTAAACCCCAAAAACATTTTGTGCCAATATAACATCTTCAACAATTACTTGATCTACTGCTTGTTTTTCTGAATTAATATTTCTTTTTATATACGAGTTTAATTATTTATAATTTTTGTTACTGGGTTGATATACAGTAAATTGCAGTTCTTGAGAAATGAACAACATTCTTATTACTACTAGGATTGATTAATTGTTCATTTGCAGCTTCTTGAATGGCTGCGGCTAATGTGTCAGGGTTATGTGCCTTTAAGAGGATTCTAATGTCCGTGTCGCGTAAACCATTCGCAAATATGTTGACCGCGATTTCTTCGTTGACTTCGCGAAATTTGTCGACTAATGTGTCGTCACTGGCCGCTTGTGCTATTGATAAATTAGAAAGCAGTTCTTCGATTGTTTCTCCGTACTCTTTTATTGATTTAGAGCTTTGTCCCGCGTTATATAATTGCGTAGTTAACGCGGTAATTGATTTTTTTGTTACGAAATGCTTTTTTAGATCCGTTATTAGGCCGGCATTGTTAGTGTATGTTTTACGAAGCCTTAATTTTGCCTTCGGTGATACGAGTTTGTAAAACATAATTTGTTAAGTTCTTTTTCCCCGCGTCATCTAACAAGGAATCGTGCAATTCAATCGAATCTATTAATTGTAGCGTTACTTCTTCTATACCGTTCACGACAGGTAACAAACTTGCGGCAGTACGTAAATCAAACTTTTAGGCCATATTGTCAGACTCTATACTTATGCTACTACTTAATCTATCATTTAGAATTTCTAAAGCTTCATTTAAATTAATATTTATGGATTTAATACAATTTTTGGTAAATGCTACGATAATTGAGCTATGTGACAAGCTATTGAAACTGTCTTTGAGCTCTTTTAACTTATTTTTGAAACCGTTTATGTGTACGAGTTTGCGCTCGATTATTGTTCTATTACTTCTAGCACTAGAATTGTCTTTTCTTAAATTTATACGGAATACCTGTATTTCTTCTTAGAGGTGAAGAAACGGTTCCGGGGCAGACATGTGAGTGACTTAGACCTTCTCTTGACTTCGGCCGAATTTCCTTTGAACCTGAGCTAATAGGGCCTTCGTCATTCTTCAGTTTACGTGCCTGCAAACCCCATAGCAGCAGCAAAAGGTCACCATAAGGACGACTCCCCCAAATGCCAGTATGGCGAGGATGTCGACCGTGTCCACGCTGTTTGTAACGTTCGCGTTGTTGGCTGCTATGACGACTTCTTCTTTTGTTGCGTAGTTCCCCATGTTTATCGGCTTACCATATGTTCGAGGGTTCGTTCCACTTTTCACTTAATTTATATACGGTTTTAAGTGGCTGGCAGGATCGCCATGTAATGTCACCTGGTCCCGGAGGTAACATTGTTGCCGAGGTAGTTCCATTTATACAGCAGGTTTATCAGTGTGATAAATAATATGCAGGACAACGATTAATAACATATAATTCAATAACGGTAACAACAATGATAACAACAGTAAACACTACATTATAAATATTAGGAACTAGGCTTGTACTGACTCTAGCTATGCAGTGACTCTGCTTGTAGAAACCTCTGTGTCTCGTTTTATACCTTTAGAGTGTGTCGTGTCCCCTTAGCCCAGTGACCTGGTTACAAGAATAAATCAATGTTATGTAAGATCATAACTCAACGAGGTCGTGTTGACAAAATGGATATTTTGATGTTTTTATGTTGATACACAACAGATGGATATAGTTTTGACTTCAGGATTTGCAACTATTGCTACTCATCTTTCATATAAATTCATTTTGGTACAGGGCTTGAGAAATTGATGCCTAGGTGATGTTCTATCATTACAACACATTAACACAAGACCTTATGGCAACCGTTATATATAAAGTAATAACAAATTGTAACACTTAATGACTTTCAGGTGAACATAGTAAGGTGTGAACAACAATTTTTTTCTACTTGCTAATTTATTTGCCATCCTACTACGTGTCACTTTATTTCATTCTTTAAACACGATTTTTTTATATTCACTATGTAAAAAATAAAATAAGTCAAAGTAATTAATTATTAATGCGATATATTTTTTAAATATTAAAATAGGGATTTTTTTTATCAACAACACATTCAAACTACGAGTATTATATTTATAATTGCACCTCTTCGAATCCATTGCTTTGCCCTGCTTTAGTAATAACTCAAGCTTTTGCTTAGATTCGTAAAAGAGACGGCACATGTATTATATTTAAAAGGCTTTTTATTTACAGAAACTACAGAAACAGAACTATTACCAAAAATAGAGACGATAAAATAAAAATAATAAATTGTAGAATTTTTGTTTTTGGAGCGTAGATGTAGGATTAAAATATTATTTTAATTTGCTACCTACAAAAGGTGCAAGCAATAGAAGTCGACAAAAACTTGCGTTATTAAAATGTTGCTCAATCCAACCGCCCTTCTCGGACTTACCTTGCGGGGGTGGGTTGGTTTTAAATTGACAAAGCAGCCAGCCAGTGCCAACGCGTAAAGCTTAGCGAGATAGCCGTGCGGTTCTTATCGAAACGTTGCTATACTGAATAAAAATTTCAAATGGGCGCCACCGCAATTTAGGGGTGCTTGTCGTAGTAGTCATACGTCACGCGGAGATCATACCTATGCTAACAAATCCACTAAGGAAGGACTAGCGTAATTATAAAAGAAAACAGGAGACAATGAGCAGATAAAGAAAATATTTCACATTACCAAGTTTATTATAACGGTTCTGTTAAAGAATAAAATCTACAAGTTTAAAAAATAGTAAAGAAAACGTAATGTGTTTCCAATAAACTAATAATGGGTGAGACCCTGTATATAATAATTAAATTAGTAAGTATATAGTTTAAATAAATTTCTAATCGAACACATCATGAACTTAATTTTTGAATTATAAAAATCAAGAGCAAAATTCTAGAGTCTAAAACTCTTGTACGTTAGTGTATATTTTGTGTAGTGTGTATTTTGTGTAGTGTATATTTTTTGCTTTACGCATCAAACAGAACAAAAAAAGTACAAAGGGAATACAGGAAACGGTATACCTATACACAAGATCTTATGTAATAGTTAACAAATTAATTTTTCCATTTATTTAAGTAAACTTAAGACTACATATTTGATATTTTCATATTTTCATGTTCACTTTCATGCTGCCATTAATATAAAATATAATAAAATTATTGATATGGTTACTCGCTGCAAACCCCTTGTAAAATATTAAAGTCTGGATTAATACAAAATATAAAATACTTTATACTTTAGTGGAAAGACCATTGCAAAATCTCTTGGATAATACTTTTTAGTTTATCATTTAACTTATTTAATTTATTTAAAGTGTCTGTTAATTTAAAGTTCCCTTTAACGGTTGTTTAGATTCTTTTATGCTCTGAGGGTCATCACCTAACTTTAATTACCTACACTTGTTAGAGAATCATGTACATATTTTGATCCAAGTTTTTCACGGGGCGAGGGCTGGCTTAGTAAGGAGATAAAGGGATGTCTGAACATATTTCTTGTATATATGTATTCTCAGAGGCGCTTTTAGAAACCGTTCTCTGATGAATTTAGAGACATGGTGTAATTCAACGGGCCAACAAGTGCAGCTAGTTCGAAAATAATTCTCTGGGAAGTTTACTACACTTTATCATATAAGCAGCAATATCACTTATAAGTAAAACAAATTTACTTTCATAATATCGACCAAGAATATCAGGGAGACATTCAGAAACTATTTGCTCTACTATAGTTCCATTGACTCGTTCAAACTATTAAATAATGTGATGTATTTGTCTATTCGGGTTCTTAAATAAAACTAACGGTAACTTAGACACACGCTATATTAATAATGAAAACGAATAACAATTTAAAAACTAATTACTAACAATAAGCACATTTATGGATTTATATTTATGTAAGTTCACTCGGCCATGATTTGGTATCGAATGCCCTCAATCCCTTCCTCGATGGCTTATATATCGCTGTTGAACCTCTTCTCAAGCGTTCTATATCCATCGAGAAGGTGCTGGAGGTACGATACGTGACGTATCGTTGATGAGTCATCACATTGCCCCTTCTTAAAAATGAAGTTTCGTCCCGAAACATGTCATTCTTTGGTTCCCTCGAACGATGGCTAAATCGACAGGTAGGGCCTTTGTTACATTGTGACGTCATATTGAAATAACAGTCTACGGTCTTATCTTGCCTGGGTGTACAGGAATATTGAAGCCGGTAACTACATACTAGAATTTCCATACCAGTATCATCACAGTCATCACAATAAGGTTTGTAATGTTGTATTGGATGTAACGTACCAGCTAATACATTTACTATAAAATTGCCCAGAATATCAGTTGTTTCGTCAATACTGATCTAAATAAGTCTATTTTAAATGTCGCATTTTATTTTATCAATTACTTTACAGTGAACCTTTGATAAGTTCCTCTTAACCTTAGCATGCATATCTAGAACAATATCTATTTTTACATAAACTGGCCCTCACAGGCCCGTTTATTAAATCTCATTACAAATACGACAACACAAATTTGATGAAATATAGTTACATTCAAGTGATCATTTCACAAAAAGCATACTTATTATATAACAAATATCGTTTATAGAGTAGAATAACAAGTAGTGCATATTCTTACACTGTATCCATTACATTATTATTTTTAGAATAAATACCTACCATTTTGCTTTTGCGATCTATTTTTAAAGGACACATTGAGCTTCTTTTTCTCGTTATAGTTTCGTTTGTTTGAGCTGTAGGTGGGTCAGAGATATCAATAATTTTTTTCATGTGCTCCACAATGCTGCCTCTTATGTTAAAGTTAGTTGATCTTCCTGCCTTATAGGGTATTACCAGTTCGTTTGTTAAATCTTTTAGAAAGATTCTGCGTTGGTGAGTAACACTAGCGTTATAATTTGAATCTTCTTTGCTAAAACGAAAAACGTATTTAGTACTGCCACGTCAATTATATTGAAGAAAAGCATCATAGGCCATCGCTTATTTTGCCTTTTATATGTGTATGTGGATACTATCTAATGAATAATGTCGACACCGCCTTTTATTTTATTGTTGTAGGAGATAATTTCGGGCTTCTTTTTACACTTATGTTGTTATTGAAGCAAAATAAAGAAGATATAACTAAACGATTTTTCCATGGTTTCATCTGCTTGGAAAATCTCACTTATTTTGACAAAACGCACCAACAAGAATAATATTTTTTTCCCAAAATGTACTCTTGTCATTGGAACACTCATAAAACAACATAAAAAAATCGTTATTTACATAAAAGGATTATATTATAATTTATTAAAACTATAACAAATTATAATTGGTTATTTGATTCCAACCACTCCATTTCAGAATCCGATTCATTTATTAAATGTATAAGAAATTTTTCAGGCTCCTCGTCAGTCTGTCCCTTTGGATATACCCCTTTTCAATTTTTTAACATGTTTGTTCTCTGCTTGTCATAAATCTGGAGTAACTTCAGCAAACGCCTGCCTAATTAACACCTCCATATCACAATTTCCATCAATATTTTGTGATGCTACTTTTCTTTTTACCAAACTCTGGAGTAACTTCAGCAAACGCCTGCCTAATTAACACCTCCATATCACAATTTCCATCAATATTTTGTGATGCTACTTGTCTTTTTACCAAACTCGAAATCAACTCAATCGGATTAAGATCACAGTGATATGGAGGTAATCATATCACTGTATGGCCTAAATCTCGTACATAATTATCAATCTTGTACTCTGGTTGTGGTTTATTTCGTCTTACTATCTCAAGTAACTCAAGTAACTCAAGTAACATTTTAACATTTCTGGATGATGTGGTATTGTTTTTAGTGTAAGCCAGGATATGATATTTGCCTTCTTAGACAAAGAGGTAGGGGCTTTATTAATTTGAACACTGTAGTAAGGTGCATTATCCATCACGATAATTGAATTATCTGGAATATTAGGTACAACTGTGTTTTGAACCATTTTGAAAAATTTTCATAATTCATTTCATCCTGGTAATCTACACACTAAGTATAAAATTATTGTCTAGAGACGTGTTCATTTGTAAAATCAAACAAAATGAAATGGTTATTGTTGTTTTTTTTTAATTAACCCATTCAACTTAAATAGTGTAAATAAAAATATATATTAAATTTCTGATGCTAAATTCAAAATGGATTGAGAAATCTTATGCAGCTCTAGGAATCAACAAAATCCATCAATTTGAATAACTATTACAATTATTGAAAACATTTTCTGTTTAATCAAAGAAAATTTTAACCGATAGTCGATCTAGAATTCTCTTGAATACGTAATATAATAACTGTAGTCGCAATCTTTGTGTTATGACTTCCCACTAAACACTTTATGATAAACACAAACTAGTTTAGAGTTACTGTTGAAGCTGACAAAATCAAACCGTAATAATTGATCGAGGTTGCTGAAAGTTAATATCAGTAAGACGTGAAAATGTGAATACTAAAAGTTGAACGAGTATGTCGCAAGTATTAGTGGTCTATGTTTAGATCTGTTTACACATGTAATCTTGTTCTACATACTTGCTAAAATATAAAAGAGAGATAAAATTACGAAGGTATAATTTAAAAATACTAGGTTACTAAATATAAAAAGTAGTGCTATTTTCTTATTTGAAGCAAAATAGTAATTACTCGTAAAATGTATGCTTGTATCTGAATCTGAAGCAAAATATCGGTGTATGCAATGAATAATTCCTTCAAATAATATCGTACAAAAAAAAAGACATTTTTTAAAATTCCTCTTACATAGTTATTTGAACAATTGCTATATATTCGCATAATTTAAACATATTTCATAACATCATTTTTATTGTATTTATTTTCTTAATTCTACATATTTTTAACATCTATATCATTAAGTATGTCGAGAACGACCGTATACAAATCAATAACTTATACAATTGTATGTGAAAAGTGTATTATTTTATTTATTTAACGATTTTATCAATATTAAAATAATTCATTTTAGTAGATGTAGTCCAAATCTTGTTTTCTTTGCCACTTCTTGGATGTTCTGAAATTTTTTGCATTATTTCCCATAGCTATCCATTCCATTAATATTCTGAAAATTAAAAAAAAAACTCTAGAATTAAACGATTTGATGTCATTTTTATATACATATACGTTATTATTTTAAAAATCTTAAATATATATCCGCATATCTAGGGCGCGTCCATATATATAACCACGCCTTTGATTAGCTTGCAAATACAAAATTCTGTAATGTTGAAAATGGTCAAGAAAGAATCAACATCCTTAGCACAACATTCTAAAGGATATAAGAACGTGTTTAGAGAGTGAGGCTGGTTCATTTTTTGGGTTTATTAGGTTTCGTATGAAATTGCACATATAAATTTCGAAATTATTCTGGATTTTTGGCAATTTAAACTGCTGATTTCAATACCCAAAGATGTTTGTATATGTATTTATCTACGGTTACCATCATAATTTAAGAGACACTCCAATTTCTATTTTTTAGAACAAGCTCTAAGCTGTATATAAAAGGAATTTCTATTGAAAATAGCTTATGAAAACTAAGGAAGTTAAGAGTGGTGCCTTAAATTATGGTCGTATCGGTACACACATGTTCTAGTACAGCCACAGATAAGTTTTTTACAGATAGCCGATGCCGTATAAAAACGAAAAATCACGTAGGTTGTATGCATGCTACCCATTTTATTACAATTTTTAATTTATATAGAGCTCTGCAGAAAGAAGTGGAGAAAGGAAACACATTAATTGGCGGGCACACTCTGTGCGCGTCGTACGGTTCCATCAGGGTTCCATTTCGACTAAAATGCCATGTCAAGTTTCGTATTCTTTTCAGATATTTGTTATAAATTATCTGTGGTACAACCATACATAGGCACTGTTTCAGGTAACTACATATAGCTTCCTAGCTTCCTTTCATAGTTAAAATTTAGTTTCTCCACTCTTTAACATGTTACAAAATTTCAAACTTGCTTTTATATGTATAAGATAGATACTACTAAACTATTGTCTGTCGAACATTAAATAGGCATGCCTGAACATGTGCTTGCATATTTCCTACGTCAAAGCACTTAAACCACGCCTATTTTTGTTCTGGAACCAATTAAATTAAGAATTTATGAACAACTGGCTATGTGGGTATATAAAAAGCTACACATGACTCTTTAGATTCAATGTTAAGTGGAATTTGTGACATCCGACCGTTTTTTTTTTATTTCGTAATGTCGCGTACCTGTATAAATAATCTAAACAGTTTCTGCAATGTATGTGAAGAATTCACTACTCGCCATCATAAGCGAAATATTACACCTTTATATTTTCACTATTTTGGCTTAACCATTGAACATAAAAACAAGCCATGAGCACGCAGAATTTGCTGGGCACGCTGTGCTATTACTCTGACGGGCTGGTCAAACGGTAAGAAAAGCGCTATGCCATTTGCAAGACCTATGATTTGGCGCGAACAAAAGGATCGTTCGACTGATTGCTACTTTTGCTGCACGAAAACTTTCGGGTTTTCCAACAAAAATAAGAAAAATATTAGTTATACCTAGTCTGCCCTCTGCTACTCGTCCAGTACCTTATTCGAAAGCCTTGACAGTACCAAGACCCATAGGTGTTTCGAGTGAAGAATATGATGTTACAGAACCAGAAGAAGCAAGTGTTAAGTTATCGACCACACGTAATAAATCAGTTAGAATTAAATGATCTGAATTTGTCAAAAACTAAAGCAGAAATTCTAGGATCTAGACTCCAAGGATGGAAACTGTTAGCTACAGGCACACATATTTCTGTGTATCGTGGTCGTCAGAAAGAACTATCACAGTTTTGTTCAACCGCCGAGGGTCTTTCATACTGCAATAATAGATTTTATGTTGGCATTAGGTCACCAACACCACCACGAAGAATAGTGTTTTTTTATCGATCCTTCGAAATTGAGTTTGAAAGCTGTCCTTCTACACATAGGACATGTTTATCCATTCATCCCCGTTGGCCACGCAATCCACTTAAATGAAACGTATGAAAATATCAGTTTTCTTTTAGACAGAATTAATTACAAAATATACAAATGGTATATCAGCACAGACCTCAAAGTTGTAGCAATTTTACTCGGTTTACAATTAGGGTATACGAGTACAAGAGTATACTGCTTTCTGTGTTAGTGAGACCATCGATTAAGAAGTCCCCACTTCATTGTTGACGACTGGCCAGTCAGGGCTGAGTATATTCCTGGACAAAAGAAAGTCACAAGTTGAACCTGATAAAATACATCTACCGCCATTACATATAAAATTAGGTTTGATGAAAAATTTCATGAAAGCAGTGGTTAAGGATGGCTGTGGATTCCACTACGTTAAACAAAAGATTCCCAAAATCTCCTATACAAAACTTAAAAAGGCAATTTTTGTAGGACCCCAACTTAAACTTCTACAAGATAAAAAATTTGAAGAAACCTTAAGTGCCTTGGAGCGTGTTGCTAGGAATGCTTTTCAAAATGCGACCCACAATTTTCTAGGAAATAGAAAATCTGATAATTATGTAGCACGTAACATGAGCCTTAAAATACATTTTTTGCATTCGCATCTGGATTTCTTTCCCCCGAACCTCGGCGACGTGATAGACACGGCGAAAGGTTTCGTCAAGATATTTCTGTTTTTAAAAAACGTTATCAGGGCAAGTGGAACAGTGAAATGCTTGGTCATTATTGTTGGACATTAATATCAGAAACTGGCAAAGAAAAGTAAAAAGTAAAACATTTTGAACAGAATGATACCATACAGCTCCATATAACGTATATACCTAATAATGTTATTTCGTCTACTTTTCAACATTTTTCTTTCCAAAACCTGACGTGCCAGAATAAATTTGTTGTTATTAGTATTGTTAGAAATAAAAGAAACAAAAATTGTACATAGTTTTCAAAGAAAAATTAAAAAAATGAAAATCTATTGACCCAATGTTATAAGAAACAATACATACTTTTATAGTTTAATAATTTTAATAACATATTTAGGAGAACGAATTTTACTTTATAGATAATAAAAGAAATTATAATATCAAAACTTTCTGATATATTATTTTTAAATATTAATGAATAATTAAATTAAATAAAACATGGGGAAGAGCATGTACAAACAAAAAATTATATAGTATTATGAAATTTCTAGTAACTAGTAAAAGCAACAAAACTCTAAATCAAAAAGAATTTCAAATCGTATGTTGGTGAAGGTTAGCAATTTTTTTTTATTCATAACATAATTTAAAATCTTTTCATTATATTGAAAATGAGATTAAAAATAATCAGTAATTATTTTTCACTGTGATTATTTCACTATAATACATTTATAATACACTGAATAGTTATATTAATTAAATCAGTAACTATTTTCTCAAAGTTTAATTACTGTATACAACAAAACCAACAAACATATGACAGATAAATAACTCAAGTAAAATTGATAAATCCAAATAAAGGTGACAGCTTATTACTAAAACGAATAAAAGCTTGACATTAATATTAATAAAAGATAGGTCATAAAAATGAATGAATGGTGAGTTAACGGTCAACGAAGACATATTTTCATACAAGCATTTTTTTTTATTAAATTTACGACGATTTTTTTTAAGTAGAATTCACTATTCCTTCATTCACATTTTATATTTGTGTATGTAACTAAAGTGCCTTATGGTACACTTACATCTGACACTTGTATCTGGACATTTGTGTACAGTGTACATACGATTTGCTGGGACCGTTTACATTAAGTGAAAAAACCGCTAGAAATGGCGCGATATAAATGTCTGAGACAAGGGTCTGATACCAAATTCAAAAAGGCTCTTTTTTCTTCTTTTTTATCTTTTTCAATTCACTGTTAAATGGTTTCTCAAATTATGGATTTTTCTCGAAATTTTGCCTGTCAAATTTCTCCATCAGTTCGTCTATTTCGGTTTTCGACCTCTCTTTTTTCACCCATTTCACAAATAGGGATATAAAATAACACCGAAAATAAAAACATGTAATTCGTACGTTCGTACTTATTGCTCGACACTTGACACATATTCTATATAATATGAATCCAAAATATTCTGAGTAAATTACGACGCGAACCCCGAAATGTGCCACCTATGAATTAAAAATATACAGAATATAAATATGTACCTCTATTCAAGTTACACACACACACACACACACCGTATGTTTACATACGTAACAGCAGTCGATGTTATAAAAGCTATAATATATTGTATGCTAAGGTCAATACCTCGTACAAAATCAGCTTTTTATACATTCAAGTAAATAATTAAAAATTAAGGTGTGTGTTAGATTCATTTACAAACCCATTTTAAAAATCATACTAAAATTTCATGTGTATTACGAAAATGTTTTTTTTTTTGTTTGAAGTAAGAAATATAAAATACGAATACCGGATTCAAAATGCCCCATTGTATTCAAAGGCGGCATTGTGTATGTTAAAAAAACCGGTAATTTTTGTTATGGTAAGGGTCCGATAATCTGAGTGAGTTGTTAAAAGTTTATACTTAAATTTTTAACAGCTGACTCAGATTATAGAGTACAGTGTACAGTGGCGTAACAACATTTGTTTAAATATCTTCTTTCGTCATTTCTTTTCTTGCTTATGAGAGGGAATTTTGGAAAAATATTCTACATAATTTAATCTTTCCATTTTTCATAGGTTGTCCTTTTATTTCAAGGACTATTTCTCTCTCTCTCTCTCTCTCTCTCTCTCTTGTGTTAATGACGAAGTAGCTTCCTGTTTCTGTACCGCTAATTGATGCATTTCCCTTCTTACGTTTATGTTTCAATTCGTCTTGCTTGCCTAGTTAGGACTAGTCACAGTCCCTGCATGGTGTTTCATAAACATCTTGATCCTCTAATGGTGTTCTGTCTTTGTAGGTCTGAAGGGCATTGTCTAACTTTTGTGTGGTAGTAGACACTGTATCTGCATTTTTATTGAGCACTGTACTGATACGGTTCGTTGTATTCTTTATGCACTGTCGAAATGCTCATTCAGTTCTTTTTTTGCTCTTAAGCGGTACTTTTATGTCGCTTATATAGTGGCTTATTTCTTGACTTCTTACATATATATGTATATATATTATACTATTCTTCTTCGAGTCAAACGTTAGGAACAGCCAAAATATTGAATAATTTAGCAGCCCCACGTTGGACCGTTAAAATATAATAATATTTGAGTCAAACGTTCACTAAAAAGAGTTTTTAAGTCAAAATATTAGACTTAAAAGAAGTAATATGAATTTAAATTCGAATCTTTACCCACGCATTATTATATACTTCTGCGCAGGACCAATAATTGATTGTAAACTTTTGCAGTTAACGATCATAACCATAGTATTTTGGTTTAAAAGAAAATTTGATATTTAATATAATTTGGGGAAATAACGAACATGAGTTCTCTAAGTATCTCCAGGCTCGTGAAGATTCTTGTTTGAGAAAGAAATTATAGGTATGTTAGTTGTTTATCTCAGTATTAATATTTAAAACTTATTGAACTCAAACGACTTGCTTTGGTAGCTTAAATTCTGTTTATTAAACGAAAAATCTCATCTTATGAGTTGAATATTTAATTAGATATATTATATTAGATAATATTTAACAAATTATTCAGAATAAACAATGGATTAACTATTTTTTTTTTATCGAAAACATAATTATAAAGTTTAAAGGTTATGTGGAATTTCTTATAGGTGAGAAATTAAACGAATCTACAGAAATGGGACAAATATTTGGCTATTTAAACAAATAGGTTCTGATAAATCAATCCACGCTTAAAAATGAATGTGTATATAGCTTCCCTACTTACAATGTTAAAATGGTTATTAATGGAAACTTTATTTACTTTCGGTAAGTTAATATATCTGTTTACTTAATAATACAAATAATATAGACTTAGCTCAATATTCTAACATCACTATTATCCGTTTATAGACCGTCTAGTCTCTGGAATTAAATCTTGCTTCCCTGACGTACGGCTGGTATATTTTAACTACAGGAACAACGGTCACGATCCTAGCAGATCTTGTAGGTTATGGTCCCCCGAATACTCAAGGTAAAACAAACTTTTTCTAAAATTCTAAATTCTGCTTTTCTAATTTTATATGTTTTTCAAAATTATCTTCTCAAAATTGCAACTTAATTTTTATTCCTCCAAATTCTTCTCCAAAAATCAACTTAATTTCTTATCGTGCAAAATTCTTCTCCAAAAATCAAGTTAATTTCTTATCGTGCAAAATTCTTCTCCAAAAATCAACTTAATTTCTTATCGTGCAAAATTCTTCTCCAAAAATCAACTTAACTTCTTATCGTGCAAAATTCTTCTCCACAATTGTTTCAATAACTCACCATAGCAACCCAACAGCTTTTTCTCTTTTTAAGCTCATTGGTCGCTTTAGTTATACCTAATTTTCCAAAAATTTGACATTTAAACTATAATTTTGATCCTTGATTAATATTATGAACTTATTGGTTTACAAATAAATTTTGCCTTCACACATAACCTTTGACTTTATCAAACATTAACAATAGTATACAAAATTAACTAAATTTACATAGTTCTATAATTTTGGGAAATGTAAGAAAGTCATATACTTTTAAAATTTAATTATAAATTTGATACTCTAAGTTAAAAAAACAATATAAATATGATAGTCTTCCACCTTCTACGAAATCCTAATAACAGAAATGTAACAAATTAAAGCTAGTGTTTTCAATAAGTTAATCAACATTTCATTATAATATATATATATATATATATATATATATATATATATATATATATATATCAATTGATATAAATGTTAAGATAATTTCTTAGCCGTTCATTAAATATATCAATTGATACATTCTTGGAGTTTTTTGGCTTTTATATGAAATATTTACAAATATCAAATTAGTATGTAATTGCAAAGTAAGTGAGGATGTAAACATTGCTGTCTACAATTTACAAAGCAAATCATACGAAATTTTAAATGAAAAATATTGTCTACGTTGGGACTTAAACCCAAGTCTAGGGTTTGCCGGACCGTTGCTTTACCACTTAAGCCACAATAGACCTTGGTATTGTAAACTGTTCAATACAATCATTTATCATAACAAAAGGCGCAAAATATAAAAATTAACAAGGAAAACAGTACTGCGTCCGGTATACGGACGCAGTAATGCGATGGACGCAATAATCAATGTACATATATATATATATATATATATATATATATATATATATTAATATATAAAGATAATTATTTCGTGACCTTAGTATGTTATGGTAAATTCAATTTGTTGGCGATTTATGGTCTGGTTTTACTTCAAAACGTATATATTAAAAACAATCCTACATGTTTCTGCAAATGATGCCTTTTTCAAGGAATATAATATATATATATACTTCGGTACTTCGACGGCCTGACCCCCGCCTCGTTGGGGCGGGGGTCAGGCCGTCGAAGTACTGCACAGAATTGTAAAGAAGTTGCCGGGAAAGGGCTGGCGGCCCTACGCAACGGCTGGTTATCCGACCTCTCTAAATTCACTACACTTACGCTCTCACACAAAACCACACACCCATAGAGAGACGCAAGCTGCCAGCAGCAACCAACACACAAGTTCATACCCAGAAAGAGACACAAATTGCTAGCAGCGAACAACACATATGTTCACACCTTGCTATCTATTTTTTGGAATACTAAGGCATGATTTATTATTATTACTGGAATGTATCTTTGAATAATTTAAACCATAGCAACTTAATTACTTGACATTTATATTCTGTCATTTATATTTTGTATACTCTTGATAAAGGCATACCGCCGAAACATGTAGAGTTTTTTAAATACATATATTTTTAAGTAATATACAGACCATTAATCGCCTACTGATTAGGTTTACCATATCATACCAAGGTCACGAAGTTATTATATATATATATATATATATATATATATATATATATACAAGGTGTGTATAAATTGGCGGACCAACTACACGTGGCGACATTCTTTGTCAAATTTTGAGTTAAAAGTCCTAATCCTAAAACGATTACATAGATAGATTACATAAGTGTCAAAATTTGACAGTAGTAATGTATTTGACTAGAACAACATTAGGCTGCCTACTTATTGTTTTACAACGTTGTCAGATGTGTTTTTCGTCAAAATAAGTTAATAAAAAAATATTAAAAACAAACTTTAAAATCAAAAAGAAAACTTTAACGAAAGGATAATAACAACAATTCTTCTTTCTTCTAAATTGTAGCTCTTTCTGTCAACAAATATCGAGTAATAATGCTTATTTCAAGACTGAAAGTCCGAACTTTAGGAACCTCGTGCATAGATATGGAGCATGGTACAACATTTTCGTATTAGGATTTTGGACTCCGAATTTAACGAAGAACATCGCCGCGTGTAGTGGGTCCGCCAATTTATACACACCTTGTATATATATATATATATACATATACATATATACATATATACATATATACATATATACATATATACATATATACATATATACATATATACATATATACATATATACATATATACATATATACATATTGTTGTGATTTTTTCCTCGAAGACAATTTTAAAATTTATAATTTGTTTATGTACTTTTATTTTGTAGGTCACCAGATATATATATATATATATATATATATATATATATCTGGTATATATATATATATATATATATATATATATATATATATATATATATATTTTGATTTTATTTAAATTTAATTCTGGTACACTTTTGTTGATGAGGACTGTATATTTTATATTTAGGTTTGACTTGGGCAGTTCCGGGAAGTTGTCCGATCTGCACTGCATTTTTGATTTATTCGTACTTGATATGTCCGGTCAATATTTCCGCCAGAGATTGGTTTGCATTCAAGTGAGAGAGTTGTGTGGAGATAAAAACTTCTTTTTATCTTTTATTTAAAAGTAATTTCGGATTTCTTTTGTTTTTAGTGTTATGTGCTTTAGTAAGTCATTATCGTAGTTTATACGAGTTTTCATTTTCTTGTATTTTGATATATTTATACATCACTTGCAATCTCTCTAATTAGTTTTTTTTTGTGTGTGAAAATTTTTACGCAGCGTAAGTCCTTTTTTCATATCAGTTTGTTTTATTTCTTTTCATTGTAATTTAATTGTAATTTTGATGATTTATATTTATCGATTTATTGTTATATTAGTTTAATAGATAGATGGTGAAGAAAACTATCATTTTTTATATGGGAGTTTTTATTGTCACGTTGTTCTAGAACATTTTGAAATTCAGGTTTGGAGGGAAAGTTATACTCGTGTTATTGCGCACGAGTGAATGTTATTTACGCGTCTGACGGTTGGATCTGTTTACGTTTGAAGTTGGGGTTAATTAAATTTTGAAATTGAAAGTTTTCTAAACAATCTATTAGGATTAATTTTGCTCGCGTTTCATTTGAGGTTTTCATTGTATGCGTGAATTATCATACAATCTTTTTCCTCTGGGCTTCTGTATAATGATGCATTAGCTGACTTTACATTTGGTAAATATTTTTTTAATTTTTTTTTAAATAAAATTTAAAGTGGAGCTGCTTGTATTATTACTAATTCATAATTATTTCCACGTTCCTTTACGGGAAACCCTGGATGAAGAGGAGTCTCAATTAAAGAGTAAAGCTGACTGAGTTCGGTGACTGAGTTAAGTTCAAGTTCGGACATATTGTGGTGAACAGTGGACTACCCTTCAATTAAACCCACTATTCACAGCATCTTTTTGGCGAAACCCAACGTGGAGCGAACATAGAAGAGGCAGACAAAATTACAAGTAAAAAAATATAGCACAATATAAAAAGATGGATGGTATCTTGAATGTAGAACAAAGGATAGGTCAAACTGGTTCCATGCATGAAGAAGGACACGATGGAGGAATCAGGGATAAGATTCTCCTGGACATGATGATGCAATTACAGGCGACGATGGACAGGGTGTTAAAAAAAACAATAGATAGACAAAAAGATATGGAAAGAGACAAAAGGATATGCAAATAAAAATAGAAGAAAAGATGGATGGAATAATTGATAGTGTAATGGCGATAGAGAATACAAATCAAGATAAAGAAATTATAATGGATACATTACAAGTGGTACACATGGGAAAACAACTAAAGGAAGAAATAGGACAAATTAGAGAAGAGATGGATGAAGTGATTAAAGCTAGTTTGGAGGATGTGCCTGATGAAGAAAATAAGCTGCATAAGATAGGGAATTGTCTTAAGGACGATGCGATAACCTGGGAGGACATGGTACCCGACGAGGTGAACTCCAAAGTAGACGTCAAAGACAGGTTCACTAGTCAATCCTGGGGATTGGGGTAGGACAAGAATTTTTATTTGATGAATTTGATATTAATTGTAATGAGAAAAGAGAGTCTTATGTAATGAGGAGACACTCTAATTTAAAATATTTTACTACTAGAATTAATGAGGTAGATATGGTGTTTAAATTGAGGAGACAGTTCAATGTAAAAGTTAGTCAGGCATTTGCCATTTACAAAATTAATGATATGCAAAGAAATAAAAGTAGTATAGCTTCTTCAAACAGAGCTTATAATAACTCAAGTAATGATATTGTAAAACAAAATATTTTAAAAGTTAAGAATTATAAAGGTACTAGATATAAAGGTACTCGACCTAATTTTAATTTACAGATAAAGGTAAAGAAAAAAATAAATCAGAACTTGTTAACAGTCAGGAATTTTAAATAGGCCCAACAAAAAGAAAATGTGTTGTATACTATTATAAATTGATGGTGCAAGGAAAATAGTTTTGCCTTAGATTAAAAATTAAATTAGGAATTTGGGAATTGATTTACTGGATAATTAAAAATATTAGGAAAAAAGGGAATGGATTTGGTTTGATTGATTTATTGGAGGAAATAATAATGAATTTATGGAAAATTAATACAATAATTAATGTTTATAAGGAAAATGTTATAAGTAAGAAGGAAAATTGATAAAAGTAATTGAGAATTGATTTACTAAAATTCTTTCAATGGAGACTGTGGTTAAATAAAAATTTAAAAAAGGTATATAACCCTTTACCACAATTATTAGTCGTATCCTAAATACGTATTTCGACAACTAAGTTGTCATCATCAGTAGGTAAAAACTACTAATTAAAAGTCGCACATGGGGCACAGTAAAGTAAGAAAAACGCTTCCGCACAACTACTATACACTGCATCCCTGTAAAAAAAAGGGATACAGTGTATAGTAGTTGTGCGGAAGCGTTTTTCTTACTTTACTGTGCTCCATGTGCGACTTTTAATTAGTAGTTTTTACCTACTGATGATGACAACTTAGTTGTCGAAAGACGTATTTAGGATACGACTAATAATTGTGGTAAGGGGTTATATACCTTTTTTAAATTGATTTACTGTATATGAAATAAAAAAATATAATTATAATTTATATTTATAAGAAGATTAATACAGTGTAACACGGTATAACAGAGAAGATTGATAAAATTTGAAAGAAAAAAATTGATTGAGAATTGATTTATTGCATTTGAAATTATATATACGAGTATATATATTTAGATGAGATAAAAAATATATACATTGATAAAATATAAATTGATGTATAATAAGAAGATTGTAACATTATATAACAAAGAAGATTGATAAAGTTTGATTAAGTTAATGGGCAGTTGAATTGTTGGATGGAATGATAATTAATGTAATTAACGAAGAAGATTGTTAAAGCAAATAAAATTTGTTTATAAGAAGAAGATTACAATACTATGTAATTAAGAAGATTGATAAAGCAAATTAAATTTGTTTATAAGAAGAAGATATACTATGTAATTAAGAAGATTGATAAAGCAAAAATTTGTTTATAAGAAGAAGATTATAATACTATGTTTATAAAAAGAAGATTATCAAAGCAAATAAAATTTGTTTATAATAAGAAGATTATACTAATATGTAATTAATGAAGAAGATTGATTGAAATTAAATATAATTAAAGAAAAATTATGGTGATAGAAGATTTATTTAATGCAAAATGTTTGCGAGTAAAATGATTATAATGTTGAATGAAGAAGTTTTGATTGTAATTAAATATAATTAAAGAAAAATTATGGTGATAGAAGATTTATTTAAGGCAAAATGTTTGTGAGTAAAATGATTATAATGATGAATGAAGAAGTTTTGATTGTAATTAAATATAATTAAAGAAAAAATATGGTGATAGAAGATTTATTTAATGCAAGATGTTTGCGAGAAAAATGATTAGAATGATGAATGAAGAAGTTTTGATTGTAATTAAATATAATTAAAGAAAAATTATGGTAAGAAGATTTTTATTTAGTGGGAAATGTTTGCAAGAAAATGTATTATGATGATATGGTATTTGTTTAATGATTATGATGATGATTTTGATGTATAAGTTTTAAAATTTTGTTTTTCTTTTGTTTATAATATCCATGGACTGACGCATGTCCAGGAGATCGAGGAAGAGCTCGACCATTCGGCGATGACTGTTACTCTGTGAGTGTGAGTGTTCCTTCGTCTACGATGCATGGTAACGAAGCCTATTTTATTATGTCAACAATAAATGACATAAGCTGGATTTAAAATGTCAAATCACTATGACATAAGCTTTATTATTGAAAATGTCAAAAGTTAATATGACATTGCTGAAAATTTTCGAAAAATTGGAAAGTTTATTTTTAATAAGAAGATGCAAAGTAAATGGGTACTTTGAAATCGTTCGCTCCACCGTTGCACCTGGAGGAGGATGATCCTGCTGGACGTAGTGCAACACCTGAGTGCGGGGAACGTATATGACAGGGTGCGATACTGTCGTCAGTGCTACGAGTGCTGACGACTATCCGATAAAAAAGATTTTGACATGTCTTGGCTTTTCTATCGGATAGCCTTGGGGATGTGTTGTGATTTTTTCCCCGAAGACAATTTTAAAATGTATAATTTATTTATGTATTTTTATTTTGTAGGTCACCAGAGATATATATATATATATATATATATATTTTTTGATTTTATTTAAATTTAATTCTGGTACACTTTTGTTGATGAGGACTGTATATTTTATATTTAGATTTGACTTGGGCAGTTCCGGGAAGTTGTCCGATCTGCACTGCATTTTTGATTTATTCGTACTTGATATGTCCGGTC
Organism: Melolontha melolontha; assembly: GCA_935421215.2. Classification (NCBI taxonomy): domain Eukaryota; kingdom Metazoa; phylum Arthropoda; class Insecta; order Coleoptera; family Scarabaeidae; genus Melolontha; species Melolontha melolontha. The sequence continues at coordinate 133,262,759 of OW285235.1, read as the reverse complement.
AATATTTCCGCCAGAGATTGGTTTGCATTCAAGTGAGAGAGTTGTGTGGAGATAAAAACTTCTTTTTTATCTTTTATTTAAAAGTAATTTCGGATTTCTTTTGATTTTAGTGTTATGTGCTTTAGTAAGTCATTATCGTAGTTTATACGAGTTTTCTTTTTCTTGTATTTGATATATTTATACCTCACTTGCAATCTCTCTAATTAGTTTTTGTTTGTGTGTGAAAATTTTTACGCTAGCGTAAGTCCTTTTTTCATATCAGTTTGTTTTATTTCTTTTCATTGTAATTTAATTGTAATTTTGATGATTTATATTTATCGATTTATTGTCATATTAGTTTAATAAATAGATGGTGAAGAAAACTATCATTTTTTATATGGGAGTTTTTATTGTCACGTTGTTCTAGAACATTTTGAAATTCAGGTTTGGAGGGAAAGTTATACTCGTGTTATTGCGCATGAGTGAATGTTATTTACGCGTCTGACAGTTGGATCTGTTTACGTTTGAAGTTGGGGTTAATGAAATTTTGAAATTGAAAGTTTTCTAAACAATCTATTAGGATTAATTTTGCTCGCGTTTCATTTGAGGTTTTCATTGTATGCGTGTGAATTATCATACAATCTTTTTCCTCTGGGCTTCTGTATAATGATGCATTAGCTGACTTTACATTTGGTAAAGATTTTTTTAATTTTTTTTAAATAAAATTTAAAGTGGAGCTGCTTGTATTATTACTAATTCATAATTATTTCCACGTTCCTTTACGGGAAACCCTGGATGAAGAGGACTCTCAATTAAAGAGATTAAAGAGTAAAGCTAACTGAGTTCAAGTTCGGACATATTGTGGTGAACAGTGGACTACCCTTCAATTAAACCCACTATTCACAGCAATATGTACATATATACATATATAGGAGATTTTCTTTATTTGTCGATTAAGATTAAGATCTGTTTTATTCAATATTTATTTATTTAAACTAAGCTGCTTAAAAATGTGAAAATACAATTATAAAAAATGAATGTACAATTATTGTGGGATAAGTTGTATATTTTTGAAAATGTTATTTTAACTGTGCTAAGATAAAAGCTTGATTTTTGGTGGTCGACTTGAAGTGAAAGCGATAGAGGCCGATGTTGAGGGGGAGACCAAGATCTGCAATGATACGAGAACGTTGTGTTGATTGAAATATATAAATTTAATTAGTTCGGGTTGCTTTTTGAGTGTGACCATAGTTGATGGTATTTCATATTTTATTCCCGATAATTCTACGAGATTGTTATTCTCGTAATTTTGATACAGTATGTGATTAAACAACGTTTTTTCTCGTAAACGTGTTTCCAATAATTTTTTTATGTAAGTAGAATTATATTCATAAGACGTCTTAATTAGAAAAGCTTTTGAAAGAGTATTTCTATTGTATTAAAATAATTAGTTAAGAGTCTTAATTAATAGAAATAAATAATAAAGATTATTATTAACATTTCTTTGTAATAAGTATAAATTGAAAATTTATTCGATGGGATTCATGGTTGTTTTTTGTACATGTTAGTTTTGCGCATGTGTTAAAATTTTGATCGTGTATTATTATTATACAGTGTGGTTCTCTAGGGAGAAATTAAAAATAAACTTTATTATTTTTAGATAAGTTTGATCGGAGTCATTAGAGGAAGTTTTTTCATCCACTTAGCTGTCAATTTACAGTGGATATATTTTACCTCGAGTATATTGTAAATACATTATCTTTATACTTTTTAAAGATAGTTTTTTTTTCTTTCTTGATTTTTTTTTGTATTAAAGATTCAGATTAAATTTTATTCTGTGTTTTATTCTTGCTATAACTTTACTGCTCATTTATTAAAATAAGTAACTTGTATAAAATAAATTTAAAACATATCGTGAACTATTTACTGGCGTCCAAATAACATTGCAGTTCCACGTCTTTCCGATTGGAACCCGAGAAGTAAGAAGTCTCAATTTTTGGAAATCAACCGGCTGAGTATCCTAGTTGGGAAGATTAGTTGTGGATGGTGGCACATTTATTCTACAAACCACTATTCATAGCAATATGTACATATTCATGAAGGTAAATTGCAGATCGCTACTCTACATTATTAAATTATAATATATACTGCTTAGATTTTTTGTCACTAGTGTTGTTAATTGAATTTTTTTCTTGCTTAATAGTAACCATTTCCTTAATTTCTCTTTTCATTATGTGTTGTTCTCTACCAATTATCTGTGTTTTCAAAATTGAAATGGTGATCGTGCTGCAGTTTGTATGTAAATAAGGCAGGTTTGTCTGTGTTGGAGTATTTCTAGGCTTGTATCCTTTTGTATAAATATTGTTTAATTTGACCTATGTAGTAATTATCGCAGTCGCGACAAGGAATTTTATAAATTATATTTATAACGTCTTTCTCGATTTTTTTCTATTTTAGCTTTGAGAATAGATGTTTAGATGCTAAGTTTATATGTTGTAGCTATTATTGATATAGAATGATAAAAATACCAATTAGGGCGTGCTGCCGCTGTCGATTTCGCGCTAGTGTAAATAACAAATTAGTGTTATTATTTTAAAACCTTTACTTTGGTTTCCTATCTGAAAAATAGCTAAATTCGGAATTTTGTTTATTGAGCTTAAAGTTATAAATTTATGAAGAATTCTTGAAACTAAATCAAAAGAGGTGTTACGCTCGAAAATTACCTAGAGACCATTCAGGAATTTTTAATGAATTTACTTCATTATTTGCTTACGTAAAGGCAATTTAGGCTTTTCATTATTCTACATTTTCGTTTATTACAATTTTATTTATTTTTGTTATTAATTATCGATCAACTTAGGCTTCTTCAAACTTTAATTATCTTCTCATTTGTACGTTCAAATATTTTGGATGGCTGTATACCCAGTTTATTTCCGGAGAATTTTCCTATACTTCGGCGCAGGCCGATCATTAGGATATTTTATGCTTAGTCACGCTGTTTTAACTTTTACTTTTAATTCTATTTTTGTTTCTCTTTAATCAATTCTTATATTGTGGTAATTTTTATTAGAATTTTGTGAATCTAATATGGGTGCTTATTTTGTCTTATTAATCTTTTAAATTCATGTAAATCTTGCGTTCACCTTTTCTTTCGCTTGTAGCGCCATCTTCACGACTTTTGGTTTATCTTCCAATTACAGTTCTCTTGACGTTTGTTAAGATATTTATTTTGTCTTTTATCCTTAATTGCGGTGTTTTAATTACCAATTTTCCGCTCGTTAGCTTCGTTGTTCACCCTTAAACCTTGTGAGGGTTTTTGGGAATTTATATCCTTTTCTTTCTAAATTTTCTGTCCATCGATGCTGTGTATGACGTAGATCGGTCCCCGACCGTTTCATACGTGCTTCTATCGACCGGCACTTCGTTCTTGATCTTCGTTAGTGCTAGATCTGTTTTATTTTTGTGAATGAACTTAGTCTTTGCGGATATAATTTTGGTGCTACCGCTCAAATAATTAAGTAATTAAACCAATTATACTTCGGAATCTCTTCGAGGACCACACCACGTGGAAGGCTGATTTAGCTTACGCAATTTTCCACGCAGTGGAGCATCTTTAAACATCGTACTTCTTTTGGAGGGGAACCGTGCAAAGAAACCACTATCCTCTTTCGAGGGTGTAATTGGAAACGGCGAGGGTACCATTTTCTAGAATTTTTGAACAAAATTTTCACGGCGTCTCTAAATGGCGTATTTTAGACATCATGGCGGCGAGAGTGGCAGTAAATGGTTTACCTAATTATAATTTTAAAATTGGTTAGTCCGAGCAATCTCGTGGAAGGCTTTTCCATATAGGACTGTTGTGGGGGCGATTTTGAGAACACAGTAGAAGTAGGTTTAGATAATCTAATTTTTATATTAAATTCAAACTTTTGCAAATATTATTAACTTGACTAAATATTATCTCGTTTACACCTAAGAAAGGCTTTAGTGAAGCCGTTTTCTCAGTTTGGAGCAGACGTTGTTTAGAATTCACATCATTTACATTAGTAACGTAGAATCCTGATAGGTGATATCGGGATAATTTCTCTTGGATTTAATCATATTGCTAGATTTTGATCTAGTTTGTTATCTGTAACTTTTACTTTCACTGCTTTACAACATCTGTTTGCTTTACCGAGACATTATTTCGATTTTGATCAAAAACCTTTGATAGCTTCAAGGCTAATTGCATTTAATTTTTAACAGATAGAGACTAGAACACCTGGTTTCTAGCATTCGATTATAATTTTATAAACAAGCTGGACGTCAGCTTCACTGGCAGACAGTTGTAGTTATTGTAGATCTAATTTACGTGGCAAAGATCCTTCAGACGTGCCTACGTTTTGTTATTTTCAATATCTTGGTGGAACGTCACTCATTAATTTTACAATATTAAAACTGTATAACCATATTGTAATAAAGAACCGAAAATTACGTATACATAATTTGTGTTCTGCTAATCTCAAGTTGCGATTGTGACAGATATCTCAATTTAATCATTATTTTTCTACCTAAACATACAGGGTGTCGACCCGACGAGTGAACTTTATTGATAGGAGTTCACTGTTTTACGCCTGGTGCGTTACTTTTATAATTTTGTTAGGGAAAAAGATAATCTGGGAGACTTGTAACTTTTTATTCGTTCTCCTTTTAATTACTAGCTTAATCACAGTTTTGGCGCTTAAAATTTGAATTAATATTATCTTTAATTTGAATCAATATTATGTTATAATTTGTATTGATATTTTCTTATATTTGAATTTTTGCTAACTTTGTTCTATTTTGATAACTTATTGAATATTGTGTATTAAGTCAACTGATTTCTATTCATATTTAATTTGAACCTACTTCGTGTTAATAAACTTTGTTATTGTTGACTTCGATTCTTTATTTGATCCCTTTTCCTACAAGTGTTGTGTAAAGCAAAGACACGTTTGCATCAGTAGCAAGTAATAAGGGGCTGTCTCTCTGGTTTTTATTGAAGCTACCGGAGTCCCACTCGCTTCCGTATTCGCGGATTCTCTGCGGGTTGAATGCGGTGGCGTCATATCCACCAACCAGCGACCTGGGGACTCGCGCACTCTCCAGATTCTAATGAGCTAGCCGGCAGAGTACTATCCTCGGGATGACCATCACCAGGTAGGTTCAGGCCAGAGGGGGAGAACTTGCAGAACATCTTGCAACCTCCTTATTACTTGCATTATTTTATTTTGGTAGCGTTCTGGTAGCAGAGGAGATGCGAACTTTAAGTCGTTGATAACCACCTGATTCAGTAGTAGATCATATTTGCCAAATAGTTAAAAACACACTAGTTTAAATTAATAACAGGTGTTCATTTGAAAAGTCAACCTAGGTTACTTTGAAATTTTGATAGAATAAGACGCAAATATATTAATATGTGTTTGTTGTTCCGTCAACGTAAATCCAAATGTCAATGTCAATCACAAGTATCAGTTAGTGCATAAAATAATCGTGCGTCAATTCTGGTTTAAATAAATTGCTTCTCAGTTTTAAAATGGCTTTCACTTTAGAACATAATTTTTTTTTAGTCCATGCTTATTTTCGAAGTGGTAATAAAATTGATGGTTTATGGGTTTAGTCAGTTCAAGATTGCATGGTAGAATTTCAAGTTGAGTTTCCACATTTTGTAATAGATTATATACAATTTAAGAATACTTTGGATAGAACTTTAAAACTTTATTCTGAAACTGGTAGTCTCATAAGAAAATCAGGCAGCGGAGCAGTTAAGAAACGTACACCTCAAGTTGTCAATCGTGTTGAAGAAATAATGGAAAATGAACCACAAACATCTGTTCGACATTTGAGTCAACAAATAAACCTTTCTGTTGGTACAACTCACAAGTTATTAAAAAAAGAGCGTGTCACAGCAGTACAAGAATTGTTAGAAATTGATTACCCACGTAGACTACAGTTTTGTAATTGGTTTGTAAATATGAACAATAATGGAGAACTTTCGCAAAGAGTCATCTTTACTGATGAAGCATGGTTTTATAAAACGGGATACCTAAATTCACAAAATACAAGAATTTGGAGTAGTGAAAATCCACATGTAATTAATGAAGAATCGCTACATCCAGAGAAAATTGGTGTTTGGGCAGCGATAAGCCAAAGGCGAATCATTGGACCAATATTTTTTCAGGGAACGTTAACTGCTCAAAGGTACCGTACGGAAATTTTACAACCATTTGTCAATCAGTTGCCTGATGATGAACTTCAAAATGCATATTTCCAACAAGACGGAGCACCTTGTCACTGTACTGCAGAATCTTTGGATTATTTAAGAGAATTTTTTTATGAGCGTATAATTAGTCGAAATACTGAAATTGCCTGGCCTGCACGTTCATGCGATTTAACACCGTGCGACTTCTTTTTGTGGCCTTATCTAAAAAATAACATATTTCGAACACCTATATTGAATTTGAATGATATGCTACAGAGAATCGAACAGAAATGCATGGAAATTAATAACAATCCAGTAATGTTGCAGAATATCATCAGAAATTTTGAACGGAGGATTTTAAAGTGCATTGATCTTGAAGGACAACATTTTCAACATTTGTTATAGTTTTCAATAAATACCTATTATTTGTTATTTATTTGTATGTATGAAACTGTCAAAATATACGACTTCGTAGGTTAAGTAGTAAATTTTAATTTACGACATACTTCAAAATGTTCTCAGTAAATCCCATGCTACTAGATTGACTTTTCAAATAAACACTTGTTAGTTCATTAAATAATTCTGTCAAGAAAGCATTATAATACAAAGGTATTTTTAATAATATAAAATATTATTAAAAATCTGGTGTGAAGAACACAAGATTTTTAATAATATTTTATATTATTAAAAATACCTTTGTATTATACAAAACTGGTGGGGTTTACCTACTCATGTATGTTTCAATTATTCTGATAGAAAACATTATTATGGCCAAACTGTGCGCGTTTTGTACTGTATCTTAGCTTTTCCGGAAGAAACATATATAATGAAGTTTAGTGAGCATATACATATTTTCTGAACTGTTTGATTAATTTTTTCAATTATGTTCAAAGTCATATAGCAATCCCAAGCATAGCCCAAAATACAACTATAAAAAAGGGAATGAAAACTCATTCAAAATTTTCAATGCTGAAATGATGAAAATGAGTTCCAGTTCAACCGCCACAAAAGGGAAGGAGCGTCAAGTAGTACATGACTGTGGATGTTTAGTCCACAGTACAGGAAAAATTAACAAATGGAATGGGAACAATAGAGCATGGAGAAACTATCTAGCTAATGACCTAGTAGCAAGTAATTAAAGAGATTAATAGAAGATCGTTTCAAGTAAAAAAGTGTGCACGACCATGCTTTTGAATGTGGCTCAAGTATTTGATCGTTTTTGACATAATGAACTGTCATCTAAGATAAATAAATTCCTTTATGTCGAAAACAGTCAGCTACTCAGATCTTACTTACCTAAGAGATTTATTCACGTGGAGTAAAATGGCGCATTGTGAACTAAACTTAATTAATGAGGGAGCGGCACAAGGTAGTGCGTTAGGGCCAGTGCTCTACCTATTATATATCAAGCGAGCCACAAAATTTGTATCTTAGGTAGGCTATGAACGACTGAGGTAGACATATAGGTCTCGTCTGAGCTTAGAGAATTGACGAAGTGTCATTTGTAAATAATCATAAGTCAAATTGACAAGTTACGATTTAACCTATTACTAATAGTACGATATGTATGTTAGATGACTTAATCAATCTAAGACATAACTGATTTAATCCATGGCATACTCCGAAAACTTTTTTTGTGTGACTTGGACGTGTAAAGTGTAAATGACTGAGTTATAAAATGGTAGATTAAACTAATTGAAACTAAGTCTAATTATGTGAACTTCACAAATAAAAAGAACCGGTATGTTGTAGTAATGATTAACAACGAATTTATTTTCCATTGTAACTCAATCAAGTTTCTAAGAATGGTACTGGTTGTAAAGCTCTGATGGAAGGAGCACATTAAATAAAAACAATGAACAACGACCTACAACTAAAATACAGGAGGTTATACTGCCTTGCTGAAAATAAATATATGCTTTCTACATTCAACAAAGTACTACTGTATAAACAAATTTTAAAATCTCTATAGCACCCAACTGTAGCAGTGAACTAGACCAGCAAATGTTAAGATAATTTTAAACTTCTAAAACAAAATGCTGCGGAGCATCCTGTGTGCTTCCCGGTATCAGAAACACTGATGTTTACCACGATCTAAGTGTAAAACAGTCACCAGCGAAATTAAAAGATGTACCGAAGTTCACAAGAAGAGACACCATTATCATAAAAAAAAACGCAGTCGTTTAGCTGCTAGACAGGATGAACTTAATATGGCATCTTAAACTAGTGAAATAATTTTAGCTTCAATAAAAGATATGATAGTGATAGTTTGAAACACTTCGGCAATTAATGTGATTGCGATTAGCAAAAAAAGTTAGAATTAAAAACTCTTTAACAATTTATGATAGCGTAAAATAGCAAATTATTTGTATTACTAGGTGTTATATTCCTTAGAATTTGGTCTGATGTGTAAATGTTTAAAACATCTATCGCATCTAATACCTTTATCACATTCATCAATTTGTAAGTTACACTTAAAACAAAAGGGATATAAACAGTTGTACGGTGCTTTTTGTTAAGACGGGTGGGTCAAAGGTTTATACTCGTAGGTGTTAATATTTTAATCAAACGATTTTTTTGTTTTTTCGACATTCTTTCGAGGAAGCATTGTTAATCAGAATTTAGCATAGGATCTATTAGAAAAAGTGCCCTAGATTTACAAATTATTTTCCAGAAAATAATGATCTAAAACTGTATTTTTCGTATGTTACTGGCGAAGCAAAATGACATTACAATCTATTACGTGAAGCCTACAAAGAATTTCATTATAGGTAATTACAAAATTTGAGAAATGCGTTTCACAATATATTGGGTTGTTGTTTAGCTGCTTATGAAGGAATATAATAAATAATTACGTTTTTTTTTCTTAGTAATACACGAAAAATGTGTGAGAGAATTCCATACAATATTTAAACTACGAGTATATATATATGATCTTCATACTGACCTGTTCACTATTTTCATATTCTCCGATCGTTTGCCAAAACGTAGACCCGTGCTTAAACGCATCTTTGAAAGGCATCCTCTTGTTGGTCTATTTTGTCCGTCATTCCTTCGTCGGAACATAGTACTGCTGCATAAACAAATTTTAAAATCTTTATGGGCCTAGAGCATCCAGTTCTGGAGGTACACTAAATCAGCAAATGTTAAGGTGATTCAAAACTTCTAAAACAAAATACTGCAAAGCATCGTGTGTGCTCCCTGGTTATATCAAAAACACTGATTTTCACCGCAATCTAAGTGGAGAACAGTCACCAGCAAAATTAAAAGATTTACAGAGGTTCACAAGGAGAGACACCATCGTCATCCATAACACAGCCATTCAGATGCTAGACAACATGACCTTGGTACGGCCTCTTAAACGAGTGAAACAATTTTAACTTCACTAGAGAAATGTCCTATGGTGCAGTAGTTTGAAATATTGCAGGAATTAATGTGATAGGGATCAGCAAAATAACGGACAACTGAATAGAGCCATGGGATAAAAATCAGAATTAAGTAATTTGGGTTTTGATAAAAAGACAAATAAAGTATTATAAACAATTATAAGGTGCTTTTTATTAAGATTCGTCATAGGTTTTTACTCGAACGTGTTAATATGCTAACCACATGTTAACATTTTTTCGAGATTCTTTCGGAGAAATATTGTTAATCAGAATTTAGCACAAGTTGTATTAAACAAACTGCAAATTATTTTCCCAAAAATAATTATAAGAAATAGCCTTTTTCATATTGTGATGACTCATCGAACGATACATTACGTAACACACTTCCGGTGTGTTCTCGATAGATATAGAAAGGGAAAGAACGAGAATAGAACGCTCGAGAAGAGAATTCCACAGCGATGTACAAGCCGTCGAGAAAGGGATTATTCAGGCAGTCAATACCGAATTATCGTCGAGTAAACTTACATAAATATATAAATATATAAATGTGCTTATTGTTAGTAATTAGTTTTATATTGTTATTCGTTTTTTATTATTAATATAGTGTGTGTCTAAAGTTACCGTTAGTTTTATTTAAGAACTCGAAAAGACAAACTTTACAGTGGTATTCAGGTGTGTGCGATTTAATAAATAATGAACTAAGTAGACAATTAAGTGTTAATTAAATATCTGTTTAAATAAATATACAGTGCGAAAAGACGTTATTTCAAATATCGTGATGGCCAATAGAATGAAACTCACGAAATTAAAAGTAACTGATTTAATACGAGAATTAGAGGAGAGGAATGAAGATACAACCGACAAAAAGGCAACGGCTTCGAAATGTGTTGATTCAAGGAGGCCAGGGTCCAGATAATTATGTCTTTCAGGTTCCAGGCGGAGATGCTGACGTGAATTCGCTGTTGATGAATATGGAGCAACGGCTAATAGAGAAAGCGCAAATTCAAATGCAACAAATGGAGCACAAGAATTTGGATAGTGTGAAAAGTTTAGAACAACGATTAATAGATAATAATTCGCAAACTTTGGAACAGCGTCTAATATATTCACAAGCATAGATGGAAGAAAGAAACCTAGAAACTTCTAGAATTCTCGAGAAAAATCTAGAAAAGAAATTACTGGAAAATTCTAGAACTTTCGAGAAAAGTCTGGAACAAATGGAGCAAACTTTGGAAATGATGGAAAAGAAGAATTCTGAAAAATCGTGAGCTTTAGAGAAAGTTCTAAAACAGCGAATAGCGGAAAACTCAGAAGCGTTAAAGGAAGAGGCTTTCATAGCTGGAGAGGAGAAAATTGGAGAACATTCTAGACTTTTAGAGGCAATAATAACACAGATGAAATTACCCGTTACCATGAGTCATTATGATCCCAAGCAGGTCAACGAAGAAGTTATACCACGGCCCATCGAAATAAAAGAAGAACTTGTGGCTATTTCGAAGATCAGAATCAAGCCACCAACCTTTGATGGAAAGACGTCATAGGCGACTTACCTGACGCAATTCGAAGCAGTCGCAGAAGCAAACGCATGGTCTTCTGTCGAGAAGGCTACTGCTTTAATCATAGCATTGAGGGGTGATGCTAGTGATATTGTGCAGACATTGCCTACTGAGGAACGTAAAGATTATTCTCAACTTATTAAGCGGTTAGAGATGAGATATGGTCATGCACATTTGGAGTAAGTATACCATACCCAACTGAAGAATCGATAACAGAAGAAAGGCGAGAATCTTCAAGAATTTGCCAGATAATTTCATGGAACACCTAGCTGCCCAAATGTTCATAGATGGTCAGCGGGAAATAGATACGCAGCAAGCATTAAGATTGGCACGACCGAAAACCTCGATCGATGCTTTGGCGTACGCACTTGAGTTTGAGACTGCAAAACAAGCCTCTTGGAACAATGCTCATGGCTGTACTGTCGATAAACAGGAAAATAGGGAGTTCATGAAGCAGGTGGTTAGTAGAGTTCTAAACCAGATCAAACCAAATAAAAGTGCGCCGCCATGCGGGAATTGCAGAAGAAACAGTCACATTCAGAATAAATGTGGTAAAAGGACCAAGAAGAATCGGCTGAGAATTCGCAAGCCCCAATGATTGCCCAAATCACATCCTTGCAACATCAAACCAATGGCTTGTATGTGGACGCATGGAGTACCAGTACAAAAACATTCTATATAGTCGCGAATGTAACATAACACCGACACCACACACAGAGATCCTCACTCCACCTCCACCCGATACCGACCTAGAAATATTGGCACCTAGACGAAGAACACGCTGGGTGCAACGAAAGTGTAAAGATTTCAAAATAGCAGGAGAGAAATTGCCGAAAGCTCGTCCAGAAAATAGCCCTTCACAGGGCTTAGTGACATCTACACGGCGCAATTCCCGAGAAAAAATAGATTTCGACTGTGAATATCTACCCTTCAACATATATATATATATATATACAGACTGTCCCGTAAAAAACTCCAACATTCATAATTCCGTTATTTATTGTCCGGTTTGATTTAAACAAAAAGTAAATTTAATAGCATCAAAAACACTATAAGATAGCAGTGTTTTATTTGTTTTCAATTGTTTTCATTAATGTCAAACGACAGTCAAGTCAGTGGCGGCTCGTGCTAAAAATTTTAAGGTGTTCTGCAAGTTTTACAAAAAAATTTACCTTGCACGGGCAGTAAGAGGTTGTCTCCCATCGACCTTATCGTGCTTTCTTCGCCTTCCGCACTGAAGTAATGGATTTCTGGAACGATTGTCAATTGTCACACGAAAAAATAAGAGTCACTAAGCACTACTTTACTAACAAATTATTTCTTATAAATTAAATCTATTCTACGTTCTTTTCGATTTGCAAATTTTGTTATCACTTTGTCATTAAAATTGTCTATTTCGGAGATAAACTTTTTTTCGATAGATAGCATGGAAAGAGATGTTAAACGATCTTCGGTCATTGAATTTCTGAGAAACGTCTTAATTCGATTTAGTGTTGAAAAGCATCGTTCGGCCTCTGATGTTGTCATGGGAGTTGTTATTATAATTTCTAATAATTTTCTAGTCTCCTTCAACGTATCTCCCAGATTGTTTTTTATTAAAAATTTTAGAAGAGGTAGTGCGCCTTTTAAAGATCTACAATCAGTTCTTGAGTAAATAACAGATAATTCAGTTCGTAATCTTTCTTTATCAAGGGTGGGATAATAGGAGCATGCGGAAGTGAGTTTGTCCTCAGGAAATTTACTGCAATACTCTCCAAAGCATTCCGAAAAAAAAAGTGATGCCACTACTAGATGCTCTTTAAAATGAAATCGATCTTTTGCACAATTTAGAATAACATCACACACCTCTAAAGCCGAAATTCGATGATTAAATCTGCTGTTATTTGGACGTTTGCGTTTTTCTGGTGGTGGCTCATCGCTTATTAAATCTGATACTTCACTTATGATGTTGTCAATATTATTTCGAACTTGGCCTATACTGCGTTCAAAATTTTCGATAGCGTCTTTAACTAGAGTGGGTTCAATTTTTCTTTGCTGCAATTGATTAAACAGGATATCTACATGTGGCATTACATGATTGAAAAAAGTCAGCCAAAAATTGAAGATCGGATCATTTAATGTACGGCGAATAGAGGCGGCTGCACTACAGACTGTGTTGTTGGAGAATTGTTCTTCTATTTCTTCCATACACTCAGTGAGAGAGGCCCTATTTTCGTACACAACATTAATGGTCCTGATATTAAAATTCCAACGGGTTGTAGCGCCGTGGGGGATCCTTCTGTTTACAATCTTGTTTAACACTTCTACTCGTTGGGGTGAATTATTAAAAAAGCCGGGAATGTCTTGTAGATTTCCAAAAAATACACGTACTTGCGAATTTGCAGAAGCAGCTTTAGATATAATTAAATTTAATTGATGGGCATAGCAATGTACATAGTGCGCAAAAGGGTACTTTTTTTTAATCAATGCTTGAACGCCTGCGTGTTGTCCGCTCATCACCGCTGCTCCATCATAACTCTGTGCAATCAGTTTGTTAGGTGAATTTTGAATTAAAGCATCTATGACACTTAAAATTGTTTTGCTAAGTGTTTCTGCATCACATTTTTCAGGAATGACGTAGTTCCAAAAACGTTCAATTGGCTCACCATCACGAACATATCTAAAAATAACTACCATTGAGTTTTTGCAGCAACATCCGTTGTTTCGTCCGCCATGATCGCCAAAAACGGAGAATTATTAATTTCCTCAATTATTTGTTCTTGGCAGACTTCAAGTATGCACTGTAACAAATCATTCTGTATTTCTTTGGAAGTGCCTTTAAATACCGAACAATTTTTTAGGTGCTCACTTAGAGTTGCATCTAATTCAGCCGAAAAATTAATAAGTCCACGAAATATCCCCGGATTCTCGGAAGTATCGCTCTCATCATGTCCCCGAAGGGCCAATTCAAAAGCTCCACAAAATTTTATACAATTAATAATTTTTGATAAAATATAACGATTCTTTGACACATTTTCATTATGTCTCTGTATATTTACCCAATAAGCAGAATCTAGTTGAGTTACCAAATCACACGACAGCGCTGGAGCGAATGCAGCACAGATGCCTTATAAAATCACCCATTGGTTTTAGACATGCGCGGGGGTAGCGCGGTGCGCGCGATTGTTTGAAAGAGCTCTGAGCGCCCGTACGTGTGGACCAGATAAGGAACAAGTGAGCGATCGCGCGAATTAGGTTGGTTATTCCACTGGTCGCCCAGGTCGCCTATTGCATATTATTTGATAATACATATACTACATATATATAACCGGCGTTAGTGTTGGAATTTCGGAAGCGTGTATCTCGGCTTCTACTGATCGGATTTTGATGATTGAGGTGTCAAATTATAGGGTTTGATGTCCTCTACAGGATAATGTAGAAAAATATGCAAATTTTTTGATATACAGGGGGAGAAATTTTCACAACAATATCGCTTTTATAAACATCAGAAATGTCGGAAAAATTATGTAAAAGAAAACTAGTTATAACTAATACAGGTTCACCCGCCCAATTTTTTGGGAGCTCTGCAGCACTGCAGCGCTTATGCGCCAGCCGCCACTGAGTCAAGTTTTTTATTTTAAATGGCAACATATATATTTTTGGCTATATTCGGATTGTATTTTTTTTCTGAATTCAACGATGTATAACATGTTTATTTTTGATAAACGTTTACTGCGAAAAAAAAACTTTATAAATTTCATCTTTGTCTTCCATTATTTATAAATATTCGAATGTGTCATGAAACATTTGAAATGTAAGTATTATAAATATTATTATAAGAAACAAAACACTTTACAATAAATGTTGAAATTGCCCGCCACCTTGTTTAACACATATCGCACATCTAATAATAAAAAATAAAAAAAAAACTTTATAAATTTCATCTTGGCCCAGTCCACTAGCATTATGTCAATGTGCCTTAAGTGTCAGTTTGACTTTATTAAGTTTTCTGTATTATCCTGTTTGAACGTTTTGCCGCAACAAAAAGCGTATTTTCGTTAAAAATGAATAACAATGAATTAACGGACATGTTACAAGTGTTCTTTGAATGTAATAAAAATCGCCTTCAGGCAGTTCGTCGGTACAGTGCTCGTTTTCCGGACAGAGAAGTTCCAGGTTCGAAAATATTTCAGAGAATTGAAAAGAATTTAAGAAATTATGGATAATTTACCAAACCAAAAACACAAAAACGGAAATTCTCCGAAGATAAGGAATTAGATGTTCTTCTTGCAGTACAGCAAAATTCAGGAACTTCGATTCGCGAAATTGCACATAATATTGGGGTATCAAAAACTACAGTTCATGGTATTTTAAGAAAACACAAAGTTAAACCGTACATAGCTCGAAAAGTTCATGCATTAGAACAAAATGAACCTGGCCAAAGAATCCAGTTTTGTCGTTTTTATTTAAATGCATTAGAACAAGACCCGAATTTTTACAGAAGGATAATTTGGACTGATGAATGCACTTTTAGCAACAACGGTATTTTTAATAGAAACATACATCGACAGTGGAGTACAGACAATCCGAGATTTGTAATTGAAAATAATTTTCAAAGACGTTTCAACGTAAATGTTTGGTGTGGCATTTTAGGTGATCAATTAATTGGGCCATTTTTCATAGATGATTGCTTAAATCAAGAAAAATACTACACTTTATTACACGAAAATCTCCAAAACTTTTTAGATAAATTACCTTTGGCAAATTTAAATAGAATATTTTTTCAACAAGATGGGGCTCCCGCGCACAACGCCAGAGCAAATACTGATTTGTTGAACACCCAATTTGGAAATAGGTGGATAGGAACATCCGGTCCTATCGAGTGGCCTGGCGTTCACCGTATCTTACGCCCCTCGATTTTTGGTTGTGGGCTTATCTACAAGATCGAGTTTATTTAACAACTCCAGAAAATGTTGACATTTTAAGACAAAGAATTATTAACACTTGTCAAGAAGTACCTGCCGCTTGTCTTTTAAATGCGACCTTTGGAGTAATTAGGAGATGTGCGATATGTGTTGAACAAGGTGGCGGGCAATTTCAACATTTATTGTAAAGTGTTTTGTTTCGTATAATAATATTTATAATACTTACATTTCCAATGTTTCATGACACATTCGAATATTTATAAATAATGGAAGACAAAGATGAAATTTATAAAGTTTTTTTTTTGCAATAAACGTTTATCAAAAATAAACATGTTATACATCGTTGAATTCAGAAAAAAAAACCAATCCGAATATAGCCAAAAATATATATGTTGCCATTTAAAATAAAAAACTTGACTGTCGTTTGACATTAATGAAAACAATTGAAAACAAATAAAACACTGTTATCTTATAGTGTTTTTGATGCTATTAAATTTACTTTTTGTATAAATAAAACCGGACAATAAATAACGGAATTATGAATGTTGGCGTTTTTTTACGGGAGAGTCTGTATATACGAAATAATAAAAAAACTGTACTACTTATCAAAACATTATATTGGGCGAGGCCCTGTATATATGTAACCAAAAATATTAATAAATGCTCAATAAAAGAAATTTATAAAAGAATATTTATAAATATATATGTAAATAATATTAAATGTATACAAATCTTGAACTGGACTGTGTATATGAATAAACTCTCCAACCTGAGCTTCATTAGAAATATAACTGACTTATGTATATATTTTTACACAAATGTACCGTAACGGACACATGTTTTGTTTTGAATGGTTGAAGGAATGGGTACTTTTTATTGTTTAAATGTCTATGCACAAAACTTTCACTACGGTTTATACAATACTGGTCTTAAAGTGATAAAACAGGGTGTCTGCATTATGTTAAAGGGAGGTAAAGAAGCGCTATGGAAAAATAAAATATATGACTGCCTGAGTATCAAATAAATGAATAGAGTGAAATTTGTTTTATTTTATCCCGATAATAGTTATAATGGAATTTCATCAAGTAAAGACTGAAACAATCCTATATTTTAAAGAAGCTAAGACTAGCTTTTTGGCCGTTTTGTACTAGATACTGTATCGACGAAAACCATCGTGCGGCCCGATTTGATTTCAAGGAATAAAAAATTACTTTCTAGCAAATGGAGACTTAGGACAGCTACTGGAGAAGCAGCTTCTGTGGCAAGTGAAGTAGATGTCAACTTTATCATAGGACCAACATCAATCCGACATCGTGTTCTCGTAGCCGACATAGAAGAAGAAATAATCTTGGGATTAGACATCATGAACACCTACGGCTTCCAGTTAAACATGAAAGAAGGCACTTTAAAAATAAATAATGAAGAATTGTTTCTTCATGGAAAAAATTGTGGGGATGTGCAAGTAATTACAGCAGAGAATGTTGTTCTGGATGCAAGGAGTGAGGCATTTTTGACGGTGTGCATGGAAGGTGATTATCTTGAAGGAAATGTTACAATGTTGGAACCAAAGGCTGATGATGACGAGGCGGGCCGGGGAATAGTAGTTGCCAAATGCTGGTTAAGACTCAGAAGACTGTACCGATAAGGGTAATGAATATGAACCATTACCCTGTTTCATTGAAGAAGGGTACTATTTTGGGGTGGTGTTCGCAAGTGTCGGTCGTCGTTCATCGTGTAGAGGCGAAGAAGAATGGATTCGTGCAGGTTCCTGAGAAATTGTCCAAGATAATAGATTCAGTCTGCCAAGGATTGAGCAAGAAAGAACAAAGCCAAGTTAAGGATCTAATCAAACATTATGAAAACGTCTTTGAAACTGAAAGTGGTACGAAAGGAAGAACCAATATTGTCATGCACAAAATAAATACTGTCCAATACGACAAGGGACCAAGAAGGTTACCACTGGCAATGCGTGAGGCAGACAAGCAGATTATACAAGATATGGAAAGCCAAGGAGTAATTGAACCATTGACCCATGGACTCACCAGTGGTCCTTGTCAGGAAGAAGGATGGATCCACCAGATTCTACGTAGACTATCGTCGTTTGAATAGTGTGGCCAAAAAGGACAGCTATCCTCTCCCAAGAATAGACGATACGCTAGACACCTTGGCAGGAGCAAAATGGTTCTCCACTCTTGACTTGAAGAGCGGTTATTGGCAAGTGGGAATGGACCCCCAACAAAGAGAAGACTGCCTTCAGTTTAGGTACAGGGCTCTGGCAGTTCACAGTCATGCGATTTGGACTGTGTAACGCCCCAGCTACTTTTGAGCGTCTCATGAACACTGTACTGAGGGGACTGTCTTGGAATACCTGCCTGGTTTATCTCGATGATGTGATTGTGGTAGGGAAGACCTTTGATCATATGAAAAATTTGGAAGTAGTAGACATGTGGTTTCCGGAAAAAGAGTTGCTGTGGATCCAGAAAAATTAAAGGCTGTCGAAAGATGGCCTGTACCAAAAGACAAAGATCAGCTAAGAAGCTTTTTGGGATTGTGCACGTATTATCGATGCTACGTTCCTGGATTCTCTAACATTGCATAACCATTTACCCGCCTTACAGAAAATCGAGCATTCACTTGGAACAACGCATGCTAAGCGTCCTTTGAGTTGTTAAAAGGAGCTTTGATCAGTGCACCCGTTTTAAACTATCCACTGCCATCTGGGAAGTTTGTTCTGGATACAGATGCCAGCAACCTCGGGACTGGTGATGTGCTCTCTCAAATCCAAGATGGACAAGAAAAGGTCATTGGATACTTCAGCAAGACCCTGTCCAAACCAGAGAGGCACTACTGCGTAACCAGACGGGAACTGCTGGCAGTAGTTAAAACCATTGAGCACTTCTACAAGTATCTGTATGGGCAGAAGTTCTTGATCCGCACCGATCATGCCGCTCTGAAGTGGCTCTTGCAATTTAAGAATCCCGAGGGTCAAGTAGCTAGATGGATTGAGAGGCTACAGGAGTATGACTTCGACATTGAACACAGAGCAGGCCTCAAACATCGAAATGCAGATGTTCTTTCCAGAAGACCTTGTTCAGAAGATTGTCGACATTGCAACCGAAACGAAGACAAATCGGTCAACGTTCTTCGAGCCACCGTGGTTGATGACCAATGGCAACCTGACAATTTGCGCGCAGATCAAGAAGCTGATCCGGATCTTGCAGTTTTCAGGGCTTGGAAGAGAAATGGGCAAAGACCGACCTGGCAAGAAATTGCTACTCATTCACGAGAATTGAAGTCATACTGGACACAATGGGATTCCTTAACCATGGAAGACGATCTACTGAGACGTGAGGTCGAAAATTACGATGGAAGCGAGCGGAAGATGCAAATGGTGGTTCCCAAGAAAAGAATATCAGAGGTATTGCGAGAACTCCATAATGGTGCTTCTGGAGGAAATTTTGGCGTTCATAAAACACTGGAGAAGGTGCGCCAGAGATTTTACTGGGTGAATTGTTCACGAGATGTGAAAGAATGGTGCCGAAAGTGTGCTAATTGCGCCGGAAGCAATGGTCCCCAGAGGCGTCGACGTGCACCCACGCGCCAATACAATGTGCGAAGCCCATTTGAAAGAATCGCCATAGATGCCGCCGGATCTTTTCCAGAAAGCGACATAAGGAAAGGAAATAAATACATAATAGTGGTCATGGACTATATCAAATGGATTGAAGCATATGCTCTACCAAATCAAGAGGCTGGAACTGTAACAGACGTGATTGTGAAGGAGTTCGTCAGCCGTTTTGGTGTACCCCTGGAACTTCATTCCGATCAAGGACGAAATTTCGGGTCCAGTCTATTCGAAAAGATTCGGGAGAGAACTCCGATTGTCCTATGACTTAAAGTTTGGGAGCAAGCCTAGTGAAGATCTTGCCGGAGAAGATTATATCAGCAGGCTCAGAGGACGCCTAGATAATATCTATGAACAAGTAAGACATAATATCGAAAATGCTAGTGACATAATGAAGGAGAGCTACGACATCAACGCTGAGATGAGTGGTGAAGAAGGCGATCTGGTTTGGTTATATAATCCACAACGCCGACGGGGCCTGTCTCCGAAACTGCAAAAGACTTGGGAGGGGCCATACGAGGTTTTGAAGCGGATTAACGATGTAATATACCGCATCAGGCGAACACCTCATACTAAATCTAGAGTCGTACATTTTAATCGATTAGCCCCATACTCTGGAGACAATAATGACGAAGCCGCTGACTTGCGCCGATTAGTTGCCAATATCAGGAACTAACCTTCGAAGACTTTATGGAAAAGTATTCTGGTTCGAGAAAAGCTCGATTTGGGATAACCCTCGAGAAACAGCAAGATTTGTTTACGGTGTCGCCAGACTACGCGCTTGCTCATTGCGTAGCCCGAGATCTGCGAGTGGCCAAAGGAATTGCCAGAGAATTTAAAGAGAGATTTGGCAAATTCGAAAAATTAAGGCAGCAGGGAACAGTAATTGGGAAGAGTCTCCAAATAACAAATGAAGAACAGCCCATATGTTATTTGGTCACGAAAGAACTGTCAAGCCTGAAGCCAACCCATCGTGCCCTATGGGAGGCTCTGGCCCACTTACGCGAACAATTGTTACAACAAGACATTTTGAAATTAGCAGTTCCAAAATTGGGTTGTGGATTGGACCGCCTGGACTGGAGAATTGTAAGGAGCATATTAGAAGTAATATTCCAACATACTGGTATGGAAATTCTGGTATGCAGTTACCGGCTTGAATATTCCCGTACATTCAGGCAAGTTAAGACCGTGGACTGATATTTCGATATGACGTCACAATGTAACAAAGGCTCTACCTGTCGATTTCGCCACCGTTTGAGGGAACTAAAGCATGACATGTTTCGGGACGAAACTTCATTTTTAAGAAGGGGGCAATGTGATGACTCATCGAACGGTACATCACGTAACAGACCTCCGGTGTGTTCTCGATAGATATAGAAAGGGAATAACGAGAATAGAACGCTTGAGAAGAGAATTCCACAGCGATATATAAGCCGTCGAGAAATGGATTATTCAGGCAGTCAATACCGAATTATCGTCGAGTAAACTTACATAAATATATAAATGTGCTTATTGTTAGTAATTAGTTTTATATTGTTCTTCGTTTTTTATTATAAATATAGTGTGTGTCTAAAGTTACCGTCAGTTTTATTTAAGAATTCGAAAAGACAAACTTTACAATATGTTACTGAGGATATAAAATATCATTGTAATAGATTATGTGAAGCCTGTCGAACTATTATATATAAGCACCTATAAAACGTGAAAAATGAATTTTACTGCAGATTGTGTTATTGTTTACCTGCTTATTGAGACCAGTTTGAACATTTTATTTAATGTTAAAACAAGCTTTTATTAAAAGATCTGTGACAATGCTTTGCTTACAGAATTATGATAACTAATGACGTTTTATTTTTTAAGTAAGAAAATATTATACAATATATATTATTGTCCATGCAATCTTTAAACTAATTTATATATACAGGGTATAAATGAAATACGCCGACGTACACTAGTAGTGGAATAGATAGATAAGACAGCAATTCGAATCTACAAACAAATTTATTCTATCGAAACTTTAATTTTTGCAAAAATTTAGCAACACAAACTTTTAAAATAGGGTTCTGTATTCAGATTGAGTCTAAATAAATCCAAATTATAACGAGCCATCGCAAAAAAATCATAATTGGAGTAGACTGTGAAATTAGGTTGATACTTTAACCACTTCCACATAATGACGTTTATTATTTGACATTGAAACTATAAGTTTGTGTCAAATTTTTCAAAACTTTTATTAAGAAAATTGTTTGTGTTTAGATGTAAATGGACAACATTTTCAACAACTTCTGTAGCTATATGTAAATTTTGATTACGATTTCGATATTAAATAAATTATTTGTTTTCTTTTTTGTTGTAGTATCATTTCAATGCCATAACCTTTTTTTACAATGAAATCGAATGAAACTGTCAAGCATCAAGTAATGTGTCATTATGTGGAAGCGGTTAAAGTACCAACCCAATTTCACAGTCTACTCCAATTATGAATTTTTTCGATGGCTCGTTATGTTTATATGTTGTCGATTCAACAAACAAATAGGCATTTATTTTTTCAGGTTCACAAAAAATACCCTTCACATTTCAGTCCTGTTATGCGTCATGTATTTAATTCATTCTCTAGATATACATTTTTTGCATCAGCTGTTCTGTTGTTATTTATAAGCAGGTCAATGGCCTGACCTTTGGAATATCTAAATAAAAATTCCTAATCGAGTTTCCTTCAAAAGTTTAAAGGATATGACAGTTTTGTGGTGATATGGAATTTGTAATTTAGTTGTCTTAATATTAAATTCACGCCAAGAAATAATAAATTACATTTGTAAGCTTTAATTGAATGTTCATATTTTTTTCTTTGTTCTATTTGCTTCTCTATTTAATCACAATTTCTTTCCTCTAAAAGGGCAGATTTGTGTGCATATAGCATACAGCAACGTGGTCTGTCTAGGGGCCGGACGAATACCCAGTCTGGTATAGTCCGCCATGTCGTAAAAGGCAACTAAAAGGAATCCGAATCGATTTATTCTCTCCATCCGGAATATCGTAGTGGTCTGTCTGGGGGCCGGACGAATACTCAGTCTGGTGTAATCCGCCATGTCGTAAGAGGCGACTAAAAAGAGTCTTGGTTAGTTTTCCCGTTTTTTAGATCATTTTGGGAATACTTTTTTTTTTGATGATTTTCGTTCATTCATTGAGATAGTGTTCTTGAATCTTTAGACATCTTAGTATATTTTCTGCGGATCTGTTCTTAGGTATTGAGTTTGTTTTTTTTATTATGACTTTAACTATCAGTGAGTTAGTTTTTCTCTCGATGCTTTCATTGCAGTTTTTTTATATTTGTGGCTATTTCAGCACTTGCGGACGCGTAAGGTGGCGTTCTATTTACTTTCTTTTAGGCGTTTCATTTATTTCAGTCTCTGCTTTTGCGTTTCGAACAGAAGGGCGCTTGTTTAAATGTCAACTGTGTGTGAACATCGGATTGGTTCCGGATTGTCAACGGCTTCTGGCTTCTGGAGCTCTTCATCGGCGTTGTCGGATTTAAAGGTATTTATCGAATCGTTCGAATTGAGATTGCTGTTCTGTGAATTATTCTATTAGGAGTAAAGGAATTACTAGCTGGTTTATTTTCATCAACCACGTACGCTCACTCTATACGCTAGAACTTTTATAGTTTTCTTTTGTAATTTAATAGAACGGAAATTATCTGAATTAGTTGTTATTTATAGTTTGTGATTTTGGTTGAATCATATCTGGGTTATTCTGTTTGCCGAGGTTTCGTTTTTTTAATTATCCTTCTTCGGGAGAATTAGTTCTTCCTTGGCTTCGTTTAGTACGGATTTTTATGGTAAGGTTGGATCTTGTTTCGCTGAGGGTTAGTCCTTTTTCAAAAGTTATTCTTTATCGTGTTGTTTTGGTTCAGTTCTTCGGATAAAGTTTAACATGTGGGATAATTGAAATACTCTTTTTGTCTATAATGACGTAGATCCAGCTTCATTTAAAACTGGACATGGAGTGGACTTCAATCTCATTTCTATTTGTGCTCTTGTTATAAGTCTAAGTGGTTGTTCTGGAGATGGGATCGTCTTCAGGTTTGAATTGTTCTGAAACAGTAGTCTGTTCGCAATAGCGGTCCTAAAAATTCAATTTCGATTATAGAAATTGACGTGTTTGTGTAATACCGTTAATTTCTCGTGGACTCCACGGATCAATATAGATTTATATCTTTATTCTACAGAGTCCTCCAATTTGTCTGTGTTTGAAACCACGTGTTATACAAGGGCAAAGAGCCAGTGGGTATGGTGTTGTAACCCTCCAACCCTAAATCAAGCACCTTCGTTTTTTTGTTTGGGACCAGGAGTAAAACTTCCACCCGTTTTCCTTCTTTCTCCTGCCGACGGACGAGAAAAGGTACTAGTCCTTAACGCTATAATTTAATGGTCATTGACGGACGGTATCATACAAATCTGTATCTAGTAATGAGTTTTTTTTTGTATATATTAAAATATTTAGAGTCTCTCAATTTTTGCTGGCATAAAATTGCCATTAGGTTTTTTCTCGTAGAGGAAAAATTGTAATTAATTTAATAGTTAATAGTAATTTAATAGTCACTTTTATTGAAAACTTTGTGTGAAATATATTCCTACATATACTGTGTGGAATCATAAAATTTATTCAGAACTAATTTTGGTATGTAACTTCTGTATTTGTCTTTAGTAAAATTACTGAATCATTCAATTTTTTTTTATATGTAAACTATTTCTGCATGTACAGTGTGGGGATAAAGCATAAACATGTGCCCCCACGAGCGCTAGTCTTGCGCCAACTGATGTACTACCTTTACTTCCAAATTTGCCCAACTCACTTCAATACATGATTGCCCAGGAGATCTTTCGGCTGAAGACCAGCTCAGTTTAGAGGCGAGTGGAGGAGAGGATCTTATAACAAAAAGGGCACCGCCATTTTATCCATTCAGCCGCAACAGAGAACACAGACTCTAAATCAAAGAAAACAACCCAAATCAAAATAATAACAATGAGGATTTATTATCATTCAGAACCACAAAAACAATACCAGGATAACGTATACAGAATATAACAATAAGAGTGAAAGTTGAATGAACAAAACTAGAATTAAATATGATCAAAGCGATCCTGACATTAAAATAGTGATAAATATTTAAAATTCACCAAGGTTGCTAATTATATATATGAATAATTAAAAAATGAAAAGTTAAAGTTGAATGAATAAAAACTATAATTAAATATGATCAAAGCGATCCTGACATTAAATTAGTAAAAGATATCTAAATCTCACCAATTTGACTTCTGATAGAATATTAAAATTAAGTTAATAACGAAAAATTCGGGTAATGAGTAAAAGACAGTATAACATATAAATGAAATAGTTGACGATGTAGACAATAAAATTTAAATAAAGGTGAACATAAATTATTTGCACATAAAAGCATGTGGTTTAGATAAATTGACAAATATTAGGATCACCAGATGGTATAAATAAAAAAATTAAAGGTTAACGTTGAAATAATCTGACCAAAAATGGAAATCAATTAAACTAATAAAGTATTACACAAACACGTCAATTTATATAATCGAATTTGAATTTGTAGAACCGCTATTGCGAACAGACTACTCTTTCAGAAAAATTTAAACCTGATGACGATCCCATCTCTAGAACAACCACTTAGACTTAAAACAAGAGAACAAATAGGTCGACGTGTGCGTTCGGTCCAGTTTTATACACACCACCTACTGCGTCATGTCAGAAAAAGCATTTATGGAGGGTATTCCAACTATCCCACAATTAATTTATTTCCGATAAGAAATCGATCATAAAGGAAGGTTAATAGTCAACTTCCACTTATGAAGTCGCTAAGCATAAATTAGCTCGTACAAAGCCACAAATAAATACTAATACTAGGTCGCTGTGTGTCTATCGATCATTGGTACTAAATCACAAATAAATAAATAATAGATGACTCTGTAGGCCTACATATCGTATTTTAACAATATTAAATGCCTAATCATTTTTAATGAAAATATCTTCTGAAATTCCACAAAAAAAATATCGTGTTCCTACACTCCCAATATTTTATATTAGACACTAATAAAAAATATATAATGCTGAACAATAACTAGCATAATTACTATGTCCAGATGAAACCTAAAAGCGCATGCGTAAAGCTAGTAGTACTCAAGAATACCTAACCTGAATTGTAAATAAACAATCTGAATGAATTTAAATAAACTACAAGGTAATATAGAATGATATAATATTATTTAAATAGGAAATTAACCTTTTAGAGATGTCCTATAAAAGCAAAGTCAATGAAAATAAACCCAACTGCCGTTACGATATTAAAAGAGAGGCTTAAGTTACAATAGGAACAATTCACTGACAGTAGTACGTATATAATCAAGTTAATTATTAGGAATCAAGCAGTACAAGAAAGATATAATTTTAGGTATAGATAAAGTTCAATTATTCCACTGGTGCGTTAGAGCCTAAGAAATAAGGTCGTTTAGGAAGCGAATATAACAGAAGTAAATTGACGGAACAAGGCAATTAAATTTAAGAAATTAGTCGTACGATGAAGTATGTACTAATTAAATATGCGGAAGCTTAGCAAAATATGCAGTGTTATTCAAAAATAACGAACGACCAAATGCAAAATTAAGATAATTTAATTTTTCAGCAACTCAAGTAGTACGATAATTAGTATATAACCAATAGCTGACCGAATTGTACGAGGTCGAATTTGAAGTATAACAAGGTGGAATGCTTAAAAGAGATGTTCAATGTGGCTACCCCACGTGGTCTTTCATGGCCACGGCACTTCATAACTTGGATGCAATGTACCGCGATCTCTCAATCTATCCACGGCTTGTGAAATTAAATCATTTATTGGATATTTTCGGTTCGCGGATAGCGTTGCAGTTATAAATTTATCAGAGTCGGATCGAGCTACGCGCATTTATTAAATATTTTTTTTCCTTCATCTCGTTAGAGGCAGAGTTTTCGTGCATTAGCATTTTATGCCTAATATTATTACAGCTATTACATATTCAAGTTTGTCGTGTATTTCGTTTACACCCTGCATAGTGTATATAGATATATATATATATATATATATATATATATATATATATATATATATATATATGTACATATATACGTATATATATATATACATATATATATATATATATATATGTATATATATCGAGCGTTCTTGAAATGAAAATACAGCGTATGAAAACTGGAAAGATGTAATTATATAGAATATCAATTCAAAATGTTTTCCCAAAATTCCCTCTTATAAGCGAGAAAAGAATGACAAAAAATATTAAAACAAAAATTCTCACGGCACTGTACGATCAACTATATCAGAGACGATATCTTAAAGCTGATTTACAATAATAATAATAATAATAATAATAATAATAATAATACAATTGTCTCATTCTGAATTGTTATATTTCTTACTTCTCGTAAAAAAAGTAATAATGTCAGTTCTAAAAGTCCACCAATTATTGTTAGTATGATTTTTAAAATGGGTTTGTAAACACACGTCTTAATTTTAATTCACTTGAATGTATAAATAACTTGATTTTGTGCGGGGTTATTGACCTTAGCATACAGTTTTTTTAACATCGACTGCGCTGTAGCGTATGTTGTATTTATTTTGAATTAATAGGCGGAACGGGATACAATTTTCAGGGGGTTTTAATTTTGGGGTTCGCGTCGTAGTTGACAATATTTTGGATTCATATTCTATATAATTACATCTTTTCATTTTTCATACGTTGTCTTTTTATTTCAAGGACAGTCTGTATATATATATATATATATATATATATATATATATATATATATATATATAAATGATTTTCATACTGACCTGTTCATTATTTGCATATTCTTCGATCGTTTGCCAAACCCATGAGCCGTCATTAAATCCATTTCTGAAAAGCCTCTTGTTGGTCTATTTTGTTCGTCATTTCGTCGCACTTCTGATTTTTGTGTTCTTCTGCTCTGAACATTGTTGCATAATACAATACCAAATATTAAGATACTAAGAAGGCGAAAATTTGCGGAAGACATCCTGCAAAAAATAAGGCATTTTATAGTTAATTTGTTTTTGATCCTAACATGCATAACTTGTTCCTATGAATTAGGGTTATTCCGACTGAAAGTGATATTATTAAGAAATAAATGACAAAAATGTGTTCTTTATTTATAATAAGTAGTATGATTACAATAAGATAAAAAAATATGTACGAAGTGCTACTCATAAATTCGAAAAGTGAAGAAAAAACATAATAATTGTTCTTATAAGTTCTCATAAGTTTGCATCTGACCTAAAGCATCTTCACCAAACACTTGTTTAAACATTTTTAGAGTTTCCATTGCCGTTTTACCAAGTTTGAAACATAATTTTATTAACATTGTTTACTCTTTCACATCAGATATTGTAGTACCGCAGAATAACTCAAGCACAATTCAACAAATATAAACACCAAAATTGTTTGTCACCATCTAGCAATGTACATTTGACAAACTGACTTAGTATAGATGTAACTCACACTATCTAACGCCATAGAGCTGTACTACCATCTCTTCGCGCACCACATTCAAATTCGGAGAATTGAAAAATATAATATTTGCAATTTACAATGTGTTTCGTACATTTAGAAACCAGAACGGTTACGTATTTGTACAATTTTATTTAATGTTGAATATTTAGGCTTTTTTGGGATCTAAATGTTTTACAATTTACTGCATGTATCGAAATTTTTACTTATAATGTTCAACATAATGTGAACAGTAGACAACCATGACAGCTATGAATTTGGAAATAAAGCTCAAGGAGGAAACTTGATTTTCCACTTAGATAAAAAAATTGAAATGAGTCTACTGCGAAGAACCTGGAAAACAACAAAAATTGCATGCCATTTATAAGAGCACCTCAAGAAACTCAAAAATTTTGTTTTGAAAAATAGCCTTCAAATTTAGCACCATCTAAAGACAACGAGTACGCACTGTAGAAATTGCAAAACTAACGAAGCAACCATGTTAACAAGTCACACGCATAAGGAAACCAAATGGTAACTAGGCCGGAACAGATAAATAAAAAACAGGACACTGTTACAATATTTTGTTAATCGGACTGTATATATATAATTTTTTAGGCGTTCATTTAATATATCATTTGATAAATTCTTGGAATTTTCGGATTTATATTAAATATTTTCAAATTAGTATGTTATTTTGCGAAGTAAATGTGAATATAAACATTGCTGCCTACAAATTAGAACGCAAATTATATAATACTTTGTCAAGGATATAAAAAATATAAAATATATATATTTTATATTTTTTATATCCTTGACAAAGGCATCATTGCCGAAACATGTAGGGTTGTTTTAAATATATATACTTTGAAGTAATAAACCAGACCTTTAATCGCCGACTTATTAAGTTTACCATATATATATATATATATATATATATATATATATATATATATACCAAAAACCCTATTACCCTAAAGGGTGTCGGGTAAGTACAGTCTAATCTAAATTATGCACAAAATTTCTCCATAATCTTCGGTTACTGGCCAGTCTTTTTGCTTCTTTCCTCTTCTGGATGCCATTTCCAATGACATCCACCAATACTTGTCACATAAGAAAGCAGACTGCTTGGTGGACGAACGATATAAAAGAGGAAATCAAAAATAAAAAGAAATTGTGGAGAAAGTACTTAGCAAATAAGAAAGCAGAACAATACATAATGTACCAAAGGCAACGGAATCGAGTAAAAGAATTAGTGTTAAAAGCAAAAGCAAATAAATGGAAAGAATTTGGCGATAGAATGGAGGGAGGTAGCACTGGTAATCAGAAACTATTCTATAAAGTTTTGAAATCGGGCAGAAAAGCAAAATCAATAGGTGATGGAAGCATATATAATAAACAGCAAGAAATAATCACTGATGAAAGAGAGGTAGTGAACAGATGGAAGGAATACTTTGAGGAGCTACTCTGCAGTAAAGGACACAAAAATGTGGAGACTGTTATAGAAAGTGGAAATATATCAGATTAGGACACAGAATTTACTTTAGAAGAATTAACTGATGTAATAAAAAAATTGAAAAATGGAAAAGCTCCTGGAAATGACAAAATAGTGGAAGAAATGATTTAGAACATTGGTGAAGTAGGAACAAAGATACTTCTGGAGATCATTAATATGGCGTGGAAATACGAAAATATACCAGAAGATTGGGAAGTGG
This sequence comes from Melolontha melolontha, assembly GCA_935421215.2. Classification (NCBI taxonomy): domain Eukaryota; kingdom Metazoa; phylum Arthropoda; class Insecta; order Coleoptera; family Scarabaeidae; genus Melolontha; species Melolontha melolontha. The sequence goes on along the minus strand of OW285235.1, from coordinate 133,232,789 downwards.
CACTAATAACACCGATATACCAAAAAGGGAAATTATAGAGATTGTAATAACTACAGAGCTATAACGTTACTAAGCACAGTGGTCAAAATATATGAGCAGTTAATTAACAATAGGCTAATACCGTTAATCGAACCATCACTATCGGAATCGCAAAGTGGATTCAGACCAAAATCATATATTTACACTAAAACAAATAGTTAATATAGATTGCAACAAGGAAGAAGGCATATTTCGCATTTATTGATTTAGAAAAAGCCTTTGATAGAGTACCAAGATATGAAATATGCAAAGCTCTTGAAAAAAGGGGAGTCAACAAAAAAATAATACGAAATATCCAACGGTTATATCAGAACAACATAAATTATATAATAAGGCGGAACATGAGGTCCGAGGGATTTGTATCTCAAGATGGGTTAAGGCAGGGCGGAGGATTAAGTCCCGTACTGTTCACCGTATTTATGGACGATGTAATAAGACAATGCTCAATGCAGACGAAACAAATTCAAATTGTGTGCAGGAATCTAGAGAGGATACAAATAGCTGAGGCAGCATTCGCAGATGACATAGTACTAATAGCTGAAAATGGAAATAACCTGCAAGAAAGTATGGATATATGGAACGAAACACTTAAGAAAAAGGAGTGAGTATAAATAAAAATAAAACAAAAGTAATGATCACAGGTGAAGACCAACTAAATATCCAAATTGAAGGAATAACTATTCTACAAGTAAATGAGTTTCATTATTTAGGCGTCCTGATAGAAAACACTGGGAAAAATAGGCCAGAAATTAATGAAAGAATTGAAAAGGTAACCAAATTGTATTACGCAATGAATAAGAAGTTCATTATGAAAAAAGAAATCACGAAACACCAAGATAAAAGTATTCAAGCAGTCTACAGTGAATCATGGGTACTTAATAATACACAAAAAAGCAAAATCTAGGCTGCAGAAATGAGATACCTTAGTAGAGTGAGAGGCGTAACTAGAAAGGATAAAATGAGAAATTCACAAATACGAGAGGAACTGAAGATACAATCGATAATGGATTTTATTGAACAGCGGCAACTACATTGGTGGCTGCATTAACAACGAATGGGCGACACTAGACCAATAAAGCTAATATATGAAGACAACGCAAATTATTCGAAATTTTATTAGAAAAATTTTCGTCCACGTTGGGACTTGAACCCAAGTCCCAAGAGCCGGGCCGTCGCTCTAACCAAGCCAAATGTGCCACAAGGACCTTGGCGTCAAGCCTTTTGGAAACACCTTATAAGGCACCGATGTTAATATTCAAATGTCAGTTTAAAAGTTTGAATTTGCTAATTTTTCATCTTTAACTATTAATATAGAGAGATAATTTCTTAGCCGCTCATTTAATATATCATTTGATAATTTTTGGAATTTTCGGCTTTTATATTAAATATTTTTGAATATTTTTCAATCAGTATGTTATTTTGCGAAGTAAATGTGAATGTAAATATTGCTGATTGGAAAACCGTAGACTTGGGTTCAAGTCCCAATGTGGACGAAAATCTTTCAAATAAAATTTCGTATAATTTGCGTTGTAATTTGTAGACAGCAATGTTCACATTCACATTTACTTCGCAAAATAACATATTAATTTGAAAATATTTAAAAATGTTAAATATAAAAGTCGAACGTTCCAAGAATGTATCAAATGATATATATATATATTTATATATATATATATATATATATATATATATAATTATACTGGTAGCACTTAGGTAACATTTAAAAAAAGTAACAAAGAACAAATTAAATGCACATGCAAGGAAGAAAAAGTCGAGGAATGCACAACATAAATATTTTTGTTTGAGAATTACACTAATTATAGTATTTATTACGTTAACATTTTTAATTACTTCCATTTGATATTTATATTTAATAAGAAAGACAAATACAAGTTTTGCAAGCAATCTTTTGTAATTATTTAGTTATTCATTTAAAGAAATGTCACTGTATATTAAATTTGTAACCTGAATGTAGCTATAATGATGTATGATATATATAAAAAATGCATAAACATGAACACGTAATTACAAGTGGCACATATTATTTTATATTTAAAATTTTCTCCAAAATAATTTATTTCGATATTAACTTTTCTGTATTTCAATTTTAAATTTTATTAAAATCTATTTCAAATATTTGTAACCATTTGAAACTATGTTCATGGCGGACACGCAAATATCTACGAAAAGAAGACGATCAGGATGAAAAGTTTTGCATTCGGGGGCTCCACGACAATCGCCAGGGCGAGTAGACACGTTCATGGACCCTACGTAAAATCGTAAAATAAATTTATATTTGTGCGGAAGTAATCGTTGTACGAGAATTAAAGTAGTACTAAAAGATACATATAATATATCTACGAATTATAAATGGTTCGGTGAGACAATATCTCTTCTAGGAGTCGAGATATTAAACTTAAAGAAAAATCTTCTACCGACGCCAAACAAAGATAAAAACGAAACAAATATAATAGTGCATAAAAGCTGCAACTTAGAAGAAGAAGGTGCCGAGATATCAACCAAATATCATTCCGAAGATAAATTCTTTCAAAGAGATTCATTCCAGTCAATAAATTGGGCCGTTTTCAGTTTGACGGGAAAAAGATGACCTGTACCCGGCAATTTCCCTCTGATCCCCCGCGATAGAAATATAGAATTATTATTGTAATAGAATTGCTGCGTGGGAATAAAAAGCGCCAACCAATTACCGCAGAATCTTTGTAAGGTATTTGAAAGAAAAAGGAAATATCACACTGAATTTTAAGCTCAGCTATTAAAGCCGGTACAAACCAATTTCAAAATAGAATATCCTTTAATTCACAAAAAACAACAGAAAATAATGAAGTTATCATAATTAAGTGATTATATTGTAAACAAAAATTGCTTATTCAATATTGGTATAACCATAAAAACGGTTACACATATGACGCATTAACATAACTTATTTGTTCTTTTGTTTATGCATTTCCTCATCATTTATCTAAAAGATATTGTAGTATAAATTTGCTGCCTATTTTATGTTATTTCTACTATTTATTTTTATGTGTGGGCATTTAATTGTTGTTGTTGTGAATTCTGATAGGTAGTTTTTTATTAAAACCATAATTTAATTTAACAGCTTCGTGTTTGATTTCTCTCTGAACCATACTCTGTTTGACAATAAGTAAGCATATTAAATACTTTGTTCCGTACACCTGACACGCCAGTGATAAAGACCGGTAAGTATCAAGTAAGAATATAATAGATACCGTATGTGACATAAGCCACGAGAACCCCCCTGTAGAAGATAAAGTACTCTCATGCTAGACTAGAGCACCAAAATAAATAATATTAGTTTATACACGAACCCTGAGTTATATATATTTCACGAACCCTTAAACGTTTTAATTTATCAACTGATTATATTGTTAGAGCGGTTTGCATATAATTTACATGCACAATATACGCTTCTCGTATATTTTTCATTTGGATAATCATCATTACTATTATTATTTTTTTCATTATAAATTATTTCTACTTCTGCGCGTGAGGGGGTTTATTATAATATATATATATATATATATATATATATATATATATATATATATATATATATAATAAACCTAATCAGTAGGCGATTAAAGGTCTGTATATTACTTCAAAATATATGTATTTAAAAAACTCTACATGTTTCGGCTGTATACGCCTTTATCAAGAGAATACAAAATATGAATGACAGGATATAAAATCTGGATGACAGGATTTTCTATCCTGTCATTCATATTTTGTATTCTCTTGATAAAGGCGTATACAGCCGAAACATGTAGAGTTTTTTAAATACATATATTTTGAAGTAATATACAGACCTTTAATCGCCTACTGATTAGGTTTATCATATCATACCAAGGTCACGAAGTTATTATATTTATATATATATATATATATACATGTATATATATATATATATACAGTGAAAGCTCCCTTAACGGGCAGCTCTAATAAGCGACCATCTCCCTTAAACGACCAAATTGTTCGGAACCGATTTTCGCCCTATCTTTTAATACATAAGACACCTTCCCATAAGCGAGCGCTCCTATAAACAGGCGCGGGCAACATCTTTTTTAGCCAAAGCCAGAAAATATCTCCCATAAGCGACCACGAAGCTCCAACAACCGGGCGAATTAAGATTTTAACACGCATTACACATTTCTAGACTCGGTGATTCCCTTAGGGGATTTACCGTTTAAGAAACAGCTGGTCGTTGGTTCTTTGTGCTTTAGTTGTGATAGAGAATCGGGTGTGTGCATTTTTAACAATGCCTCCACAAAAAAGAATGTTAACACTAATAGAAAAAATGGAAGTAGTGAACATAATTGATAAAGAAAAACTATCTACTCGGGCTATAGCAGCGCGATTTTCGATAGGAAAGACGCAAGCTACGATGATAGCAAAAAATAAAGAGGACATTAGACGTTTATGCCAGTCTGGTGTAAATGTGCATAAAAAAAAGCTTTTTCAGAACTGAAGGTTCCAACATCGATAAAGAATGTTATCAGTGTTTCGTGAATGCTAGAAATCGGAAGATACCCATATCTGGAGGGCTTCTAAAAGAAAAAGCAAAACAAATTGCAGAAAAATTCGGCTACACCAGTTTCAGTGCATCTGATGGGTGGCTACAAAAGTGGCGTAAAAGACATAATGTAAGCTTTAAATGCATTTCTGGTGAAGCAGCTGATGTAAACCAAGAGACAGTTGATGCATTCATAGAAAAACTTCCTTCACTATTACTCGGATACCAATGCGAAGACATTTACAACGCCGACGAAAGTGGCCTTTTTTTTCGCGCGCTTCCCAATAAGACCCTTTCCTTAAAATCTGAAAAGTGTGTAGGTGGGAAATTGGACAAAGAAAGACTTACGGTGTTGTTTTGTGCAAGTATGACAGGGCAGAAAGAAAAACTACTAGTGATTGGAAAATCGGCTCGTCCTAGAGCACTGAAAAACATAAGCATTAAGGATTTACCTGTCAAGTGGATGTCAAACCGGAAAGCCTGGATGACAGGCGATATAATGGGTGAATGGTTAATCGAGCTTGATCGAAAAATGGGAATTGAAAAGATAAAAATTTTACTGTTTTTAGATAACGTTGCTTCACATCCTCGAGAATTACACCTCAAAAATGTGAAATTAATTTTTTTGCCTCCCTGTTTGCCAGCTACTAGACCAAGGCATCATTCAGAATTTCAAGCTTTATTACCGCAACCAGATTATACAACATATTTTATCAAACATAGATTCTTCTAAATCATCATCTGAATTATCAAAAAAAAATAATATTTTAGAGGCATTATATTTTATCAAAACGGCATGAGAAAAGGTCACTCCATCAACAATACAAAATTGTTTCAGAAAGGCTGGATTCAGAAAAACGGATGCGACGGTTCCTCAGTTTGACTCTGAGGATGAGGATGACTTACCGTTGTCTGTTTTTGCGACAATGGAGATGATGAGGAGAGCTGCAGAAGATTTAAATATTACCAGTGACCAGTGACCAGAACCTAGACGAATTTATAAAAATTGATAATAAGACACCAACAGAAGATGATGATTTTGAAAACCAGACTACTACATCCAGTCAAGTTAGTGAAGCGAACGAGACCGATGACGAAATAGAAGACGTTCAAGAACAAAAAGAAAAAGAAAATAAAATAAAGTGCTTTGATGAAGCTTTAAATTGCATCAGGGAACTGAAAAAGTTTTCTACATATGACTATGTGGCTTTTGAACATATCAAAAATCTGGAATGTCATTTTCAGAAGTGCCGTATGGAAGAACAGCAAAGGAAAATGAAGCAGTCATCAATTTTAAGATATTTTCCAGCTGTTCCTAAATAACTTGTTTGTGTCTATGTCATTACATATTATGTACATACATATATGTATGTACCTATATAGTAGTTACATGTTACATACGAGTTCTGTTTGATTTCTCAGAGTTTTCTTTTAAGCGGGTACCTCCCATAAGCGGGCAAAAATCCTGGAACCGTGACTGCCCGCTTATGAGAGCTTTCACTGTATATATTATGTGAATTATATAATTATTTGTGAAGCTCTTGGCGTTTTTTTAGGAAAATAATTTATTTGTTTACCATTATATGTTTAGAAGTATGTTCAAATGGTGATGGTTTGACCTAGAATAGAGTACTCTCATTATATAACAAAGTAGTATTTCTATTGTTACAAATATGTTTGAAATGACAATGCTGTATGAGTACCTGCGTTGTGAATTGTGTCCTCATGTTGTAAAAATACATGAAATTAAGGAAATCATACACATCAAAAACAACACAAACAATAAAAAGCGTGTTCACACTTTAAATACACATAACAAGGAATCCCAAAACTGTGTAAGTATATTATATGTCCACAACCTATCTGAAAAAATTAAGCACTCCCAACAACAATAAACATCTTATAAACTCAATAATACTCTTAAGAAACTTTATTCGAACATCAAACCAAAAATAGAAAACAACAAACAAACCCACACCATATACAGAATCCCTTGCAATGACTGCAATGGATGCTACATAGGACAGGTTTGTTTGTTGTTTTCTATTTTTGGTTTGATGTTCGAATAAAGTTTCTTAAGAGTATTATTGAGTTTATAAGATGTTTATTGTTGTTGGGAGTGCTTAATTTTTTCAGATAGGTTGTGGACATATGATATACTTACACAGTTTTGGGATTCCTTGTTATGTGTATTTAAAGTGTGAACACGCTTTTTATTGTTTGTGTTGTTTTTGATGTGTATGATTTCCTTAATTTCATGTATTTTTACAACATGAGGACACAATTCACAACGCAGGTACTCATACAGCATTGTCATTTCAAACATATTTGTAACAATAGAAATACTACTTTGTTATATAATGAGAGTACTCTATTCTAGGTCAAACCATCACCATTTGAACATACTTCTAAACATATAATGGTAAACAAATAAACTATTTTCCTAAAAAAACGCCAAGAGCTTCACAAATAATTATATAATTCACATAATATATACAGTGAAAGCTCTCATAAGCGGGCAGTCACGGTTCCAGGATTTTTGCCCGCTTATGGGAGGTACCCGCTTAAAAGAAAACTCTGAGAAATCAAACAGAACTCGTATGTAACATGTAACTACTATATAGGTACATACATATATGTATGTACATAATATGTAATGACATAGACACAAACAAGTTATTTAGGAACAGCTGGAAAATATCTTAAAATTGATGACTGCTTCATTTTCCTTTGCTGTTCTTCCATACGGCACTTCTGAAAATGACATTCCAGATTTTTGATATGTTCAAAAGCCACATAGTCATATGTAGAAAACTTTTTCAGTTCCCTGATGCAATTTAAAGCTTCATCAAAGCACTTTATTTTATTTTCTTTTTCTTTTTGTTCTTGAACGTCTTCTATTTCGTCATCGGTCTCGTTCGCTTCACTAACTTGACTGGATGTAGTAGTCTGGTTTTCAAAATCATCATCTTCTGTTGGTGTCTTATTATCAATTTTTATAAATTCGTCTAGGTTCTGGTCACTGGTCACTGGTAATATTTAAATCTTCTGCAGCTCTCCTCATCATCTCCATTGTCGCAAAAACAGACAACGGTAAGTCATCCTCATCCTCAGAGTCAAACTGAGGAACCGTCGCATCCGTTTTTCTGAATCCAGCCTTTCTGAAACAATTTTGTATTGTTGATGGAGTGACCTTTTCTCATGCCGTTTTGATAAAATATAATGCCTCTAAAATATTATTTTTTTTTGATAATTCAGATGATGATTTAGAAGAATCTATGTTTGATAAAATATGTTGTATAATCTGGTTGCGGTAATAAAGCTTGAAATTCTGAATGATGCCTTGGTCTAGTAGCTGGCAAACAGGGAGGCAAAAAAATTAATTTCACATTTTTGAGGTGTAATTCTCGAAGATGTGAAGCAACGTTATCTAAAAACAGTAAAATTTTTATCTTTTCAATTCCCATTTTTCGATCAAGCTCGATTAACCATTCACCCATTATATCGCCTGTCATCCAGGCTTTCCGGTTTGACATCCACTTGACAGGTAAATCCTTAATGCTTATGTTTTTCAGTGCTCTAGGACGAGCCGATTTTCCAATCACTAGTAGTTTTTCTTTCTGCCCTGTCATACTTGCACAAAACAACACCGTAAGTCTTTCTTTGTCCAATTTCCCACCTACACACTTTTCAGATTTTAAGGAAAGGGTCTTATTGGGAAGCGCGCGAAAAAAAAGGCCACTTTCGTCGGCGTTGTAAATGTCTTCGCATTGGTATCCGAGTAATAGTGAAGGAAGTTTTTCTATGAATGCATCAACTGTCTCTTGGTTTACATCAGCTGCTTCACCAGAAATGCATTTAAAGCTTACATTATGTCTTTTACGCCACTTTTGTAGCCACCCATCAGATGCACTGAAACTGGTGTAGCCGAATTTTTCTGCAATTTGTTTTGCTTTTTCTTTTAGAAGCCCTCCAGATATGGGTATCTTCCGATTTCTAGCATTCACGAAACACTGATAACATTCTTTATCGATGTTGGAACCTTCAGTTCTGAAAAAGCTTTTTTTTATGCACATTTACACCAGACTGGCATAAACGTCTAATGTCCTCTTTATTTTTTGCTATCATCGTAGCTTGCGTCTTTCCTATCGAAAATCGCGCTGCTATAGCCCGAGTAGATAGTTTTTCTTTATCAATTATGTTCACTACTTCCATTTTTTCTATTAGGATGAGGATGAGGATGACTTACCGTTGTCTGTTTTTGCGACAATGGAGATGATGAGGAGAGCTGCAGAAGATTTAAATATTACCAGTGACCAGAACCTAGACGAATTTATAAAAATTGATAATAAGACACCAACAGAAGATGATGATTTTGAAAACCAGGCTACTACATCCAGTCAAGTTAGTGAAGCGAACGAGACCGATGACGAAATAGAAGACGTTCAAGAACAAAAAGAAAAATAAAATAAAATAAAGTGCTTTGATGAAGCTTTAAATTGCATCAGGGAACTGAAAAAGTTTTCTACATATGACTATGTGGCTTTTGAACATATCAAAAATCTGGAATGTCATTTTCAGAAGTGCCGTATGGAAGAACAGCAAAGGAAAATGAAGCAGTCATCAATTTTAAGATATTTTCCAGCTGTTCCTAAATAACTTGTTTGTGTCTATGTCATTACATATTATGTACATACATATATGTATGTACCTATATAGTAGTTACATGTTACATACGAGTTCTGTTTGATTTCTCAGAGTTTTCTTTTAAGCGGGTACCTCCCATAAGCGGGCAAAAATCCTGGAACCGTGACTGCCCGCTTATGAGAGCTTTCACTGTATATATTATGTGAATTATATAATTATTTGTGAAGCTCTTGGCGTTTTTTTAGGAAAATAGTTTATTTGTTTACCATTATATGTTTAGAAGTATGTTCAAATGGTGATGGTTTGACCTAGAATAGAGTACTCTCATTATATAACAAAGTAGTATTTCTATTGTTACAAATATGTTTGAAATGACAATGCTGTATGAGTACCTGCGTTGTGAATTGTGTCCTCATGTTGTAAAAATACATGAAATTAAGGAAATCATACACATCAAAAACAACACAAACAATAAAAAGCGTGTTCACACTTTAAATACACATAACAAGGAATCCCAAAACTGTGTAAGTATATCATATGTCCACAACCTATCTGAAAAAATTAAGCACTCCCAACAACAATAAACATCTTATAAACTCAATAATACTCTTAAGAAACTTTATTCGAACATCAAACCAAAAATAGAAAACAACAAACAAACCCACATCATATACAGAATCCCTTGCAATGACTGCAATGGATGCTACATAGGACAAACTAAACAATATCGCAACAAACGATTACAAGCTCACAAATATTCCAAAACCGATAAAACAGCCTTGGCATCACATAGAATTGAGCTTGACCACTGTTTTAACTATGACGGTAGAGTGAAAACATTTAGAGAATAGCACATACGCCGTAAAGCGCTATGCACATATTAGGGTTGGGCGAGTTCATTATATCCCATCTGATCCAGTTTAGGGTTGTTTGCATAATAGTTGCGTGCCGATTACGATTAAGTTATATTTGGGTTTATGTTTTATTATTGCTTCTTCGAATTTAGAATTTATCGTTATTTAACTAATTGTCTTTATCAAGACACTTGAAAACATTTCTATGTTATTAGATCAGCAAGTTTAAAGAGTATAAATTATATTTTTTAAGTAAATAATTAGGTATTATTTATACAGTGATGGCTTCATCATTGAAGAAAGTTGGAGTAAAAGGCAATATATAGCCAAGGGAGAGAAATTATTGCCAACGTTTTAAAATTCATGGAGGAAGATGCAGAAAATAAGCATCCGATAATTCCTTTAACAAATTACAAAGAGAGGTTAATGAGAGCGGTTGGAATTTCTGATATGACATACAGAAGTATTGCTAAAGAAACTGAGGATGTAAATTCCGGAAAAGTTGTTTCATTTAGTACCCCACATAAGACAAGACCTCGCAGAAGCACAAAAAACACACTTCGTCCACAAGATACTGACACAATACGTTCCATCATTCACAACTCATATATACATGGAAAGCGACTCCCAACTTTGAAAGGTAAGAATAAATATTTCGATAAAGATTATAATTATTATATCATGATTTCTTTACGGGAATTTATGATAAGATAGTAGAGAAAGGCATACCATTTATAGATGGGCTTACAACTTTATCGAAGGTGTTAAAAAAGATGGGATTTAAGTAAACAATAGTATTATAAAACAAGTAATAAATATTGTATTTGTTTCTAG